>CM055816.1:84716120-84804822 GCA_029582265.1 Zoroaster sp. YZ-2022
ATGGAATAGTCGGGTCCAATAATTTTTGAAGGGGTGTCAATTTTATGTCCGATAATAACTAAGAATGTCAGATTTTACTATAATTCTGCTGACAACATCTACAGAGCACTCTAGCCGAAAACGTTGAGAAAATGCCTTCTCAGAGCCAACACCTCTTCTGGATTTGTTGATGATAATCGTGTTATTTATTTTGATATTTTCTGCTTTGCAGTAGAAAGTCAATTATCTGAAGTTGAGATATTTAATTGTTACTTTGTTGTTAAATAAAACAAATTCTGAACATTATCTATTGTGGTTATGTTTCATTATTGCTTAGTGTGTCTAACAATGTTCTGGTAGGAAAATAGAGATGTAGGAAACAATCTGGTTAGTGTTACTGCTTTCTGTAGCACCATGGAAATGTTAAAAAGATTTGTGATGACTCTGGAACTAAGCCACAACTCTAAATAAATATCTTCATGGTTGCTACCTCAACTTTCTACTACATTAATAGGTGAACTTGGAAAAGATTTAAACCACCCACCATAATACATAAAATGTGCCTCAACCCTTGCACAATACATGCACTAGGAAATAAATACAGTGGCTTGTGCTGGTAGATCAGTCTTCACGCTTCAGTGGTTAAAAGTAGTACCGGCTACATATCGCCTGTCACTCAGATAAAGGGATTAAAAGCCACTGTTTGTCCAAGCAGATAAGAGGTGTGAGTTGGTAAACATGAAAAGGAGGTGTGATACTGGATTTTTCTCTAATGGAGGATTCCCGTAATGCTATATTCAATGCCTGGCACCCCAGTGAATGGGTGCCCAATGCCTGGCACCCCAGAGAATGGGTGCCTATATTCAATGCCTGGCACCCCAGAGAATGGGTGCCTATATTCAATGCCTGGCACCCCAGAGAATGGGTGCCTATATTCAATGCCTGGCACCCCAGAGAATGGGTGCCTATATTCAATGCCTGGCACCCCAGAGAATGGGTGCCTATATTCAATGCCTGGCACGCCAGAGAATGGGTGCCTATATTCAATGCCTGGCACCCCAGAGAATGGGTGCCTATATTCAATGCATGGCACCCCAGAGAATGGGTTCCTATATTCAATGCCTGGCACGCCAGAGAATGGGTGCCTATATTCAATGCCTGGCACCCCAGAGAATGGGTGCCTATATTCAATGCATGGCACCCCAGAGAATGGGTGCCTATATTCAATGCCTGGCACCCCAGAGAATGGGTGCCTATATTCAATGCATGGCACCCCAGAGAATGGGTTCCTATATTCAATGCCTGGCACCCCAGAGAATGGGTGCCTGTATTCAATGCCTGGCACCCCAGAGAATGGGTGCCTATATTCAATGCCTGGCACGCCAGAGAATGGGTGCCTATATTCAATGCCTGGCACCCCAGAGAATGGGTGCCTATATTCAATGCCTGGCACCCCAGAGAATGGGTGCCTATATTCAATGCCTGGCACCCCAGAGAATGGGTGCCTGTATTCAATGCCTGGCACCCCAGAGAATGGGTGCCTGTATTCAATGCCTGGCACCCCAGAGAATGGGTGCCTGTATTCAATGCCTGGCACCCCAGAGAATGGGTGCCTATATATTCAATGCCTGGCACCCCAGACAATGGGTGCCTATATTCAATGCCTGGCACCCCAGAGAATGGGTGCCTGTATTCAATGCCTGGCACCCCAGAGAATGGGTGCCTGTATTCAATGCATGGCACCCCAGACAATGGGTGCCTATATTCAATGCCTGGCACCCCAGAGAATGGGTGCCTATATTCAATGCCTGGCACCCCAGAGAATGGGTGCCTATATTCAATGCCTGGCACCCCAGAGAATGGGTGCCTGTATTCAATGGACATGTACGCCAGAGAATGGGTGCCTATATTCAATGCCTGGCACCCCAGAGAATGGGTGCCTATATTCAATCATGGCACCCCAGAGAATGGGTTCCTATATTCAATGCCTGGCACGCGCAGAGAATGGTGCCTATATTCAATGCCTGGCACCCCAGAGAATGGGTGCCTGTATTCAATGCCTGGCACCCCAGAGAATGGGTGCCCAGAGCCAATACCTGGCACCCCAGAGAATGGGTGCCTATATTCAATGCCTGGCACCCCAGACAATGGGTGCCTATATTCAATGCCTGGCACCCCAGAGAATGGGTGCCTGTATTCAATGCCTGGCACCCCAGAGAATGGGTGCCTGTATTCAATGCATGGCACCCCAGACAATGGGTGCCTATATTCAATGCCTGGCACCCCAGAGAATGGGTGCCTATATTCAATGCATGGCACCCCAGAGAATGGGTGCCTATATTCAATGCCTGGCACCCCAGAGAATGGGTGCCTGTATTCAGTGCATGGCACCCCAGAGAATGGGTGCCTATATTCAATGCATGGCACCCCAGAGAATGGGTGCCTATATTCAATGCCTGGCACCCCAGAGAATGGGTGCCCGCTGTATTCAATGCATGGCACCCCAGAGAATGGGTGCCTGTATTCAATGCATGGCACCCCAGAGAATGGGTGCCTATATTCAATGCATGGCACCCCAGAGAATGGGTGCCTGTATTCAATGCATGGCACCCCAGAGAATGGGTGCCTGTATTCAATGCATGGCACCCCAGAGAATGGGTGCCTGTATTCAATGCATGGCACCCCAGAGAATGGGTGCCTGTATTCAATGCATGGTACCTGAATACTTTAATGTGCGATGACTACTGTAAATGTCAGATATTATTATAGGCATTTGTTTAATGGCTGATTATTGAATAGTGTCACTTTTCGACATCTAATTTCAAGTATCTATTAGTAAACTATTTAAAGAAACATAGAGTGCTTCTGCCAGAAGTGTACTACTTGCATGAAGTGTGCCACTCATGTACTAACTTAGTCCATGGCATAGTAATAATAATAATAATAATACAGAAGATTTATAATGCTATATATCACCAAGAAGTGCCCAAGGCACTTTACAGTATAAACAAGAAATCATACAATAGCATAACAATACAATAGCAAATGCAATATAATACTCCAACAACAATGGATTTGGGCCATTCATGAAGAATTGTTTCACAAACTGATGCACAAGGTCTCAAAAAAAAGTAGTGATGAGAGGACTACATGTATATCTAGCGTGCATACCTTAGCATTAAGCGCGTTCACCACACAGAATGGTTTGCCTGCATTCCAGGAACATTCCAGGAAAAAACTATACATAACAGCAAAAGAAACGTCACCCCTAAAAAGTATTTATTATTTTCATTTTATAATTAATATAATTTGTTTAATAGAAGAATATTATGAGTATGGAGTGTAACACGAACACAATGTGGCAAATTTGGTTGACCTCAAAATTCGTCATGCATGACGTCTGAGGACACATAAGCTAAACACGTTCTCAGACTTATCAACATTTAGGGGGTGACGTTTCTTTTGCTGTTATGTATATAAGAATAAATAAAATATACAAGATTGTATTCTGGCATCCACTACTTTATTTTTTAAACATGACACGGTTTGCTTGAATGGTTGTGTCTTGTCAAAAGAGGGCGTTTTGTACTGCTGTGTATATAACGCATGATGTGGTCTAGCGTGCAATAGATCAAATGGGATGGAACAAAAATGCACGGTGATGGAACAAAAAAGCACGGTGAATGGAACCAAAATGCACGGTTTATGACGTAGGCCATGTAATGGTTTGATTAATGAATGCCGCGTGACCTACAATCCTCCAATCAAATGACAAGGATCTACTTGGGTGTTATATATAAAATATGTTAAAGCAGGCCGACACACTTCATGTAGGTAATAGACTTCCTGTGCTTCACCTTATAAAATGATGTGACCTTACTCTTGCAACAATCAATATTTATAAAATAATGTCTCATTTTTACAAAGAAAATAATATACCAAATAAGAGGGAAATATCTTAAACTTTCTAAAAGATTTGAAAAAATATGGGCGACATCTTTCAAATGTAGTCATCTATGTTTAATTCTGTTTTATTCACTGATATTTTCATTTTGATCTAACTTTAGTGATTGTAATAAATCAAACGAATTCAACTTTGTTTATTTCAACTAGAACAAGAAAACAAGAGTTTTCTTTATTGACGCCATCAGAAATCCAATCCTTTGTACCATGGATAAAAACAGATGACCTTGAAGGAGGGCTATATCTACCAAGTGATGGAGTTACTGACCCTACAAATACTGCTCTATCACTTGCAAAGGGAGCTCAGAACAGAGGTATAAACAGTGTGTCAATGTTTTCTCATAAACATGAACACCTATTGTGGAGTGCCATGGTCGAGCGGTTTAGTGCATCGGATTTGTGTTCTGATGGCTGAGTCATAAGAATGTGGGTTCGAATCCCAACCGCGACTCTGGTACTTGTGTCCTTGAGCAAGACACTTTACCATAAATGCTTCTCTCCACCCAGGAGTAAATGGGTACCTGTGAGGGCAGAATTGGTTGTTGTGTTTGATTAGGCCATATGCGCCGAAATGGCAGCAATTGAGCTGTATACTCCCCAGGGAGCTGAGATGGTTTCTGGAATGATTTATGCGCCTGATGAGCAGGGGTAATAATGTACAGCGCTTTGATACCTTGTTTAAAAGCGCTTTAAAATGCCCGACATTATTATTATTATTATTGTGATGAAACATAGTAAATCTCTGGTTCCTGCCATGGTCTCCATGCGCGTCGCCTCAGACCAGCGTGTCATCATTTTTAGTTTTCTTGTTTTTTTGCTATGAAACGATGTCCAATTGCAGCCAAATTGCTGGGTCGATGTCATTTTAAACGACTTTTTCACATAGGGGTATGAACGTTTGCCCGATTTGTGAGGCCTCTCTTAGCCACCATACTTTGTGTATAGGAAATTTGGTCTGGTTCCCTAAACCTGTATACATGTATCACATATTTCACTGGTTGGCAAAAACATTTTTGAAGCCAACCTATGACCAGAAACCAGAGACTTTTTTTTGGCCTAATAGTTTGAAAACTAGTGGGTTGTAAATGTACATTACCAAATACCAATGTTGTATCTTCCCTTTAACCAGTTCGCTTCGGAGGCCGTGTATACACGCAATTTTTTTTGGGACAGCGGATCGGAGAGCGTCTAAACACGCATTTCCGATTTTTGTGTGTGTCAACGGGAGACTTGTCAACACGCCACACGTGGTGTGCAGTCGTGGCGGCTGACTTGTATACACGCAATCGTTTCTCGGAGTCCATGGGGTCACGGTTCGGTGGCCCCGGACAAAATGCACTGCAAATACTGAACTCTTTTCGTTGATTTTTGCCTAATCCCTTTATCCAAGACCTGTTCCTTTGACGTACCAGAGAGGGATTTGTAAAGAGGGATTTATATCCATTGTTTACGAGGCATTCGATCTCTCTCCAGGTATGCCGTCTTTTCGACCGGGCGCTGGTCGCTAATAGGCCGTTGCATCGGGGCTTGCCAACGGTCTAATTGTGCTGAACAAACACAACCGTAATTAAAAAACTAGCCATTTAATTCTCAAAATGTCAATGAGTAAAGGTGTTTATTTGGGTGTCCGAACTTAATAGTTTCATTGACAAAAAAAATTATTAATGGCTAGAAATTTTTTCAGATTTTTCACTGAAAAAAACCCGCACGGGGGACCGGAAACAAAAAAATATTCCCGACGTCAACTGGTTAATACTAGGTACAGCATTAGTTATATTGGGGAAAATTGCTTTTACATTAGGCCAAAAAAAAAAAGATGTTGAGTTGCCCTCCACCGACCGACCCAAAAGTGCTGAAATCTCGGGTCGGGTTTTTTTTCTTTTTTTTTTTTTTTTTCTCCTGTCATTCATAGGCCTATTTATTAATGAAACTTACCAATTTTCTTTGTATAAAACATAATACGTTTAATTTGTGAAATTTTCCACTTTTTTTTTCCGGTAAATTTACTGGTACCCAAGACTCAATCTACATGTTTTCAAATCGAATGGCCCCGGCCCTCACATGGTGCACTGCCTTCGCACACACTGTGTGCCAACGATTGCGACTTAAATCTACACGTTTTCCAATCGAATGGTCCCCTCACATGTTTTCCACTGGCTTTGCGCACTGTTTTGTATGTCAACGATTGCGACTCAATCTACACGTTTTCAAATCAAATGGCCCTCACAGGTTGTGCACTGGCTCCCCGCACTGTTCGTGTGTCAACGATTGCGACTCAATCTACACGTTTTCAAATCGAATGGCCACTCACATATTGCATGTTGAGCATTGCACGCAATATGGATGAATTTGCTGTGTCAATCACAGCGAAAAGTACAACAAAACTGCTTGGGATACTTTTATTCTGAAGCAAAATTCCTTGCTGATAAGTATACAAATGAAAAACATGGTATGTGGTTTCAGTTCCAATGCATTTCAATCTTAAAATGACAGTCAAGGGTAAAAAAAAAAAAAATAAAAAATAAATAAATCCCGACCGACCGACCCCTTCAAATATTTTCACTGGAGGGCAACTCAACAATTTTTTTTATTTGGCCTTATGAGCATGCTTACCCTCTTTGAATCAAGATATTCCTTAAGTAACCAGTCTATGAAAGTTTCATCTTGTCGTACATGTATATGAGAAAATTGTGCGGTAAAATGTTTGGTGTTCAACTATTTATTCTAACACAGAATTTAGAACTTTTTTCCTAAATTATTACTGGAAATTATTTCATTTATCTTAAAAATAATGGCACCTCTGACAAAATTATTTCTTGAAAATAAGTTTAACATTATAAATTGACCATTTATATTTTTGTTATTGTATACATTACCTTTCAAGATGTATCAACCGTGTTTTATCTTATTTTAACATCAGCTGTCACTATTTTATTTGTCATCAGAACATTGCTATTTTATTTGTCATCAGAACATCGCTATTTTATTTGTCATCAGAACATTGCTATTTTATTTGTCATCAGAACATTGCTATTTTATTTGTCATCAGAACATCGCTATTTTATTTGCCATCAGAACATTGCTATTTTATTTGTCATCGGAACATTGCTATTTTATTTGTCATCGGAACATTGCTGTTTTATTTGTCATCGGAACATTGCTATTTTATTTGTCATCGGAACATTGCTATTTTATTTGTCATCGGAACATTGCTATTTTACTTGAGGAAGTGAATGAAAATGCTGTAAAATTACACATTTCTCAAAATAGTTGTGAGAATTAAACATGGTTTTACAGTAAATATGTACCGAAATGAATTTATGGTGGGTCCCATCATAAATTAATTTTTACACTTTTTTACTGTAAAACCAAGCTTCTGTAAATTATTTTGAGAAATATCTTATTTCAAAGTATTTGGTTTCATTTCTATTAAAAAGGAAATTATCAATTTTCCAATGAAAACAAAAACGTCCGGAAATTGCTGGTAAAACACGGGTGATACAATAACATACTGGTATGTTATTGTTTCTCTTTAGTCTCTTTGTCTTTACTATATTTGTGTCTGATTGTCTCTCTGTATTATGATTGTATTATAGGTGTGAAGTTGATTGAAGGAGTCCAAGTCAATAAAGTGTTGTCACAGAATGGCAAGGTGTCTAGTGTCCAGACTTCTATGGGTGATATTAAATGTCAATACTTTGTGAATGCAGCTGGACAGGCAAGTAACAATGTAACTCATACAAAAATGTTCTACAGAATTCAATAGAACGCTTTATAGATTTCTATAGAACATTTAGAAGATTTTTATAGAATGATTTACTTTCTATAGAATTCTATAGAAGCAGGTTTTCTATAGAGTACGAATCTCTATAGAATTCTATAGAAGCAGGTTTATGGTTTTCTATAATAGTATTGTTTAGGCCAAGCAAAAATGTCTCAGGTTTCTGGTCTTGCTTCCCACGCTTCAGAACTTTTAGTTTTCTTGTCCTTTGTCCAATTGCAGCCAAAATTGCTGGATTGATTGAAATTCTGCCGTGTTGTGTTTTTAACAACATTTTCACATAGGGGTATGAACGATTGCCTAATTTGTGAGGCCTCTTTTTTGTTGGTTTTGTTGGACAAATCTTTAAGAAGGCCAGTGAACTGACTTTCTGACCTTAACAGTTTGAATACATTCTTTATTTATTTCATGCAGTGGGGAAGAGACATAGGACTAATGAGTACACCTGTAGTCAATGTACCAATGCACTCTACTGCACACACCTACCTTATAACAAAACCACTAGCTGGACTTGATGTCAACACTCCATGTATGTTAATAGTTAATTATATAACACCAAAACAAACAATACATGTCTTCATGCTATGCTGAGTTCAGTATTAATTGTGTAGTTGATTGAGCTAAACTTTTAAGGTTTGTATAATATATGTACAGGTTTTATATTATTTCTCTATGCCAGGGCCAGGTCTTAAGTTAAAGGTATTTAATTTGGTTTTCAAAAGGGTTATGGACATCCTTTACATTTTGTTTCTTTTTTGAAATTGGGTTCATGTACATAAAGGGTGCCCTCAATGTTTGACCAATGAGATCAGAGCTTCTAGTTACCTTAGTCTACCATGTGCATGGGGTGTCGTGGCCGAGCGGTCTAGCTTACCGGATTCAAGTTCTGGTGTTAGCAACAGAATGTGGGTTCGAATCACGGCCATGACACTTGTGTCCTTGAGCAAGACACTTAATCATAATTGCTTCTCTCCACCCAGGGGTTAAATGGGTACCTGTGAAGGCAGAGTTGGTTTGCTCTATATGCGCTAGAAATGGCAGCAATTGAGCTGTATACTCCCCAGGGAGCTGAGATGGTTTCAGGAATGATTTATGAGCCTTATGAGCAGGGATAATAATATAATGCGCCTTGAGCACCACTTAGTTGGTGGATACGTGCGCTATATAAATCCACACATTATTATTATTATTATTATTATGTAAAATAATGATCCAGGATAATGATCCAGGACTCTCCTGAGGACGATCAAAGCATACTGATCAAAACGTCGAGTTGTACCTCCAGTTCTTTTCAGAACTAATTACTACTCAATTGAGCATTTTACATGGTGTCACCGCAATTAGTCTTACTGATCCAGGATAAACTGATTTGATTCCATCAAGATGTGCGGGACTTTGACAGTGGTAACTACATTTGTGAATGGAGTGGAGGGCTGATGTGTGGAGCTTTTGCTCTGAAGGCAAAGCCTATTTTCCATGATGGAATTCCTGAGAAGTCCGAGTTCCTCTCACTTCCTGAAGACTGGGATCATTTCCGTAAGTTAAATATTGTATTCAGCTATGATGTGGAGTCTAAGTTATAAGAGCAAGAATTTGCCGTCTGGTAAGCAGGCGATAACATGATAATATCGAATATTGCGATACTGTCATGGTACATGAATCAGGCGTGTGATGTATCACTCTGATTGGTTCAAATCGCATCACACAAAGCAGTTGGAGAACAGCTAGCACATAAGTGCTGCTCTGATTTTGATAAGCAATGTTTTATCATCCATTAATACACCCCACATGATTACGTTTTGTCCAGTCAGATTGTCTGAACTGTCTTGGGTATTTATGAATTAGATTTTACAGCAATGTTCCTTTATATGCTATATTGACAATGTTGTTTTCATTTGTAGTATACATTTATCTTATTATATCTAGAGATTCATTTGGATGGTTTTCTACATCGTGTTCCTGATGCTGACAAGATGGAAGTCAAACAGTTATTTACTGGCCCAGAATGCTTCACCCCAGACTTAAATTTCATCTTTGGTGAATCCCCCGAGGTATGAAGTGCTTATGTGACTGTATACAGTACTATTTTAAATGATCTAGCTATGAGAAAGTTCTCATTCAAGTTCAGTGCTTAGCTGATACACAAGGTTAACTTGTTACCACAGGATAAATACAGAATGGTCATGGCCAAGACCCCAAGGTTTTCCAAATGTAAATATTAAAGATGTATCAACCATTTTTACACTGTTCTTAAAATAAAATGTTATTTTCATTAGAACATTGATGATATCCTTTTACAAAGGAAAAACAAATAATTTATAGTGAGTTATATCACAGGTTGGTTGTCAGAAGCTCGGGTTAACACTAAAAATGTGCCCTAATGGAACATATTTACTGTAAAACCATTCTTATTATTTGTAGAAATGTATCATTTTAAAGTATTTATTTTCCCTTCTTCAAGTACAGTAGCAGTGTTCCGATGAAAAAATTGCAGTTATAATAGTGAAAACATATCTTTAGTATTCATTATTGCTTTCCAAATTTCAATATTAAGTCATTTGTATTGAAAATAAGCAAAAAAATACCTAACACATCCAAGTATTTGTGACAGATAAAATGCCAACTCAGTCAGTGATTCTGTATGATGCAAATACAAACTTCTACACTCTAATCAAAATTGTTTCAATACACATGATGCAGTTTGCACCAGCCTAATAACAACCTGGTTAGTGACAGACATACTTGCTGGTTTAACCTAATAACAACCTGGTTAGTGACAGACGTACTTGCTGGTTTAACCTAATAACAACCTGGTTAGTGACAGACATACTTGCTGGTTTAACCTAATAACAACCTGGTTAGTGATAGGCATACTTGCTGGTTTAACCTAATAACAACCTGGTTAGTGATAGGCATACTTGCTGGTTTAACCTAATAACAACCTGGTTAGTGACATGCATACTTGCTGGTTTAACCTAATAACAACCTGGTTAGTGACAGACATACTTGCTGGTTTAACCTAATAACAACCTGGTTAGTGACAGGCATACTTGCTGGTTTAACCTAATAACAACCTGGTTAGTGATAGGCATACTTGCTGGTTTAACCTAATAACAACCTGGTTAGTGACAGACATACTTGCTGGTTTAACCTAATAACAACCTGGTTAGTGATAGGCATACTTGCTGGTTTAACCTAATAACAACCTGGTTAGTGACAGACATACTTGCTGGTTTAACCTAATAGCAACCTGGTTAGTGATAGGCATACTTGCTGGTTTAACCTAATAACAACCTGGTTAGTGACAGACATACTTGCTGGTTTAACCTAATAACAACCTGGTTAATGATAGGCATACTTGCTGGTTTAACCTAATAACAACCTGGTTAGTGACATGCATACTTGCTGGTTTAACCTAATAACAACCTGGTTAGTGACAGACGTACTTGCTGGTTTAACCTAATAACAACCTGGTTAGTGACAGACATACTTGCTGGTTTAACCTAATAGCAACCTGGTTAGTGACAGGCATACTTGCTGGTTTAACCTAATAACAACCTGGTTAGTGACATGCATACTTGCTGGTTTAACCTAATAACAACCTGGTTAGTGACAGACATACTTGCTGGTTTAACCTAATAACAACCTGGTTAATGATAGGCATACTTGCTGGTTTAACCTAATAACAACCTGGTTAGTGACAGACATACTTGCTGGTTTAACCTAATAACAACCTGGTTAGTGACAGGCATACTTGCTGGTTTAACCTAATAACAACCTGGTTAGTGACAGACATACTTGCTGGTTTAACCTAATAACAACCTGGTTAGTGACAGGCATACTTGCTGGTTTAACCTAATAACAACCTGGTTAGTGACAGACATACTTGCTGGTTTAACCTAATAACAACCTGGTTAGTGACAGGCATACTTGCTGGTTTAACCTAATAACAACCTGGTTAGTGACAGACATACTTGCTGGTTTAACCTAATAACAACCTGGTTAGTGACAGGCATACTTGCTGGTTTAACCTAATAACAACCTGGTTAGTGACAGACATACTTGCTGGTTTAACCTAATAACAACCTGGTTAGTGACAGACATACTTGCTGGTTTAACCTAATAACAACCTGGTTAGTGATAGGCATACTTGCTGGTTTAACCTAATAACAACCTGGTTAGTGACAGACATACTTGCTGGTTTAACCTAATAACAACCTGGTTAGTGATAGGCATACTTGCTGGTTTAACCTAATAACAACCTGGTTAGTGACAGACATACTTGCTGGTTTAACCTAATAACAACCTGGTTAGTGACAGACATACTTGCTGGTTTAACCTAATAACAACCTGGTTAGTGACAGGCATACTTGCTGGTTTAACCTAATAACAACCTGGTTAGTGATAGGCATACTTGCTGGTTTAACCTAATAACAACCTGGTTAGTGACAGGCATACATGCTGGTTTAACCTAATAACAACCTGGTTAGTGACAGACATACTTGCTGGTTTAACCTAATAACAACCTGGTTAGTGACAGACATACTTGCTGGTTTAACCTAATAACAACCTGGTTAGTGATAGGCATACTTGCTGGTTTAACCTAATAACAACCTGGTTAGTGACAGACATACTTGCTGATTTAACCTAATAACAACCTGGTTAGTGACAGACATACTTGCTGGTTTAACCTAATAACAACCTGGTTAGTGACAGACATACTTGCTGGTTTAACCTAATAACAACCTGGTTAGTGACAGACATACTTGCTGGTTTAACCTAATAACAACCTGGTTAGTGACAGACATACTTGCTGGTTTGTCTTTATAGCCATTAATCCATAAACCATCAGACTTTACTGGCCATTCATAAATGCCCAAGACAGTTTAGACAATCTGATTGGATAAAATGTAATCACGTGGAGTTGTATTAACGGATGGTAAAGACATGGCTTATCAGAGCATCGCATATGTGCCAGACAGCCTGATGGAGATTGAACCAATCAGAGTGACAAAAATTGTTTGGCATCACGCACCTGACTCTTGTTCTTTGAAAGTGTTTTGTGTGTCCCCAAAACGTGAGTTTTTCCATTTCTATTTAGCTTTCAACAAAAATTACAATTTTGTTACATTTTTAAAACAAAATTGATACGGTCCTTATCTGTGCTTTATTTAATTAGCATCTGTCATAAACATTCCTGTGAACAAACTTACTATTGTAACCTATTTAATTAGCATCTGTCATAAACATTCCTGTGAACAAACTTACTATTGTAACCTTTTTGTTTGAATTTTGTTTAGATGAAAAACTACATTTTGATGACTGGATTTAATTCTACTGGTATTACAATGTCTGGTGGTCTAGGCCAGCTATTAGCTGAGCTGATTGTTCATGGAGAATGTTCACTTGGATACTGGCAAGTTGATCCCCAACGCTTCTCACCTCAACAGAATAATAAAGTGTATCTGCAAGACAGAGTTACAGAGGCAGAAGGTTTGTCATTGATATTAATGTATAATAATGCTGTAAATAATCCATTTTTTAGTAGCAATTGATGTATTTATGATAGATGTATACTCTGGGTGTATGTAAATACATGTAGCTGATGTGCATTCATTATGACTACAGATCGTGTAGCTGATGTGCATTCATTATGACTGTACAGATCGTGTAGCTGATGTGCATTCATTATGACTGTACAGATCGTGTAGCTGATGTGCATTCATTATGACTGTACAGATCGTGTAGCTGATGCGCATTCATTATGACTGTACAGATCGTGTAGCTGATGTGCATTCATTATGACTGTACAGATCGTGTAGCTGATGTGCATTCATTATGACTGTACAGATCGTGTAGCTGATGCGCATTCATTATGACTGTACAGATCGTGTAGCTGATGTGCATTCATTATGACTGTACAGATCGTGTAGCTGATGTGCATTCATTATGACTGTACAGATCGTGTAGCTGATGTGCATTCATTATGACTACAGATCGTGTAGCTGATGTGCATTCATTATGACTGTACAGATCGTGTAGCTGATGCGCATTCATTATGACTGTACAGATCGTGTAGCTGATGCGCATTCATTATGACTGTATAGATCATGTAGCTGATGTGCATTCATTATGACTGTACAGATCGTGTAGCTGATGCGCATTCATTATGACTGTATAGATCATGTAGCTGATGTGCATTCATTATGACTACAGATCGTGTAGCTGATGTGCATTCATTATGACTGTACAGATCGTGTAGCTGATGTGCATTCATTATGACTGTACAGATCGTGTAGCTGATGCGCATTCATTATGACTGTATAGATCATGTAGCTGATGCGCATTCATTATGACTGTACAGATCGTGTAGCTGATGTGCATTCATTATGACTGTACAGATCGTGTAGCTGATGTGCATTCATTATGACTGTACAGATCGTGTAGCTGATGTGCATTCATTATGACTGTACAGATCGTGCAGCTGATGCGCATTCATTATGACTGTATAGATCGTGTAGCTGATGTGCATTCATTATGACTGTACAGATCGTGTAGCTGATGTGCATTCATTATGACTGTACAGATCGTGCAGCTGATGCGCATTCATTATGACTGTACAGATCGTGTAGCTGATGCGCATTCATTATGACTGTACAGATCGTGTAGCTGATGTGCATTCATTATGACTGTACAGATCGTGTAGCTGATGCGCATTCATTATGACTGTACAGATCGTGTAGCTGATGCGCATTCATTATGACTGTACAGATCGTGTAGCTGATGTGCATTCATTATGACTGTACAGATCGTGTAGCTGATGCGCATTCATTATGACTGTACAGATCGTGTAGCTGATGTGCATTCATTATGACTGTACAGATCGTGTAGCTGATGTGCATTCATTATGACTGTACAGATCGTGTAGCTGATGTGCATTCATTATGACTGTACAGATCGTGTAGCTGATGCGCATTCATTATGACTGTACAGATCGTGTAGCTGATGTGCATTCATTATGACTGTACAGATCGTGTAGCTGATGTGCATTCATTATGACTGTACAGATCGTGCAGCTGATGCGCATTCATTATGACTGTACAGATCGTGTAGCTGATGCGCATTCATTATGACTGTACAGATCGCGGTAGCGCATTCATTATGACTGTACAGATCGTGTAGCTGATGCGCATTCATTATGACTACAGATCGTGTAGCTGATGCGAATTCATTATGACTTCAGATCGTGTAGCTGATGTGCATTCATTATGACTGTACAGATCGTGTAGCTGATGCGCATTCATTATGACTGCACAGATCGTAGCTGATGCGCATTCATTATGACTGTACAGATCGTGTAGCTGATGCGCATTGATTATGACTACAGATCGTGTAGCTGATGTGCATTCATTATGACTGTACAGATCGTGCAGCTGATGCGCATTCATTATGACTGTATAGATCATGTAGCTGATGCGCATTCATTATGACTACAGATCGTGTAGCTGATGCGCATTCATTATGACTGTACAGATCGTGCAGCTGATGCGCATTCATTATGACTGTATAGATCATGTAGCTGATGCGCATTCATTATGACTACAGATCGTGTAGCTGATGCGCATTCATTATGACTACAGATCGTGTAGCTGATGCGCATTCATTATGACTGTACAGATCGTGCAGCTGATGCGCATTCATTATGACTACAGATCGTGTAGCTGATGCGCATTCATTATGACTACAGATCGTGTAGCTGATATGCATTCATTATGACTACAGATCGTGCAGCTGATGCGCATTCATTATGACTGTACAGATCGTAGCTGATGCGCATTCATTATGACTACAGATGGGTGGATGCGCATTCATTATGACTGTACAGATCGTGCAGCTGATGCGCATTCATTATGACTGTACAGATCGTGTAGCTGATGCGCATTCATTATGACTACAGATCGTGTAGCTGATGCGCATTCATTATGACTACAGATCGTGTAGCTGATGCGCATTCATTATGACTACAGATCGTGGATACGCCATTCATTATGACTACAGATCGTAGTGGATGCTGCATTCATTATGACTGTACAGATCGTGCAGCTGATCGCATTCATTATGACTGACAGATCGTGTACCATTATGACTGTACAGATGCGTTACGCTGATGCGCATTCATTATGACCGTACAGATCGTGGCTGACATTCATTATGACTACAGATCGTGTAGCTGATACGCATTCATTATGACTACAGATCGCAGCTGATGCGCATTCATTATGACTACAGATCGTAGCTGATGCGCATTCATTATGACTGTACAGATGGGTGGAAGCTGATGCGCATTCATTATGACTGTAGATCGTGTAGCTGATGCGCATTCATTATGACTGTACAGATCTGTAGTGCTGATGCGCATTCATATGACTGCAGATCGTGGCTAGATGATGCATTCATTATGACTACAGATCGTGTAGCTGATGTGCATTCATTATGACTACAGATCGTGTAGCTGATGCGCATTCATTATGACTGTACAGATCGTAGCTGATGTGCATTCATTATGACTGTACAGATCGTGTGGCTGATGCGCATTCATTATGACTGTACAGATCGTGTAGCTGATGCGCATTCATTATGACTATAAAGGTAGTGAAGCGGATGTGCATTCATTATGACTGTACAGATGCGTGTAGCTGTTGCGCATTCATTATGACTGTACAGATCGTGTTGCTGATGCGCATTGATTATGACTGTACAGATCGTGTAGCTGATGCGCATTCATTATGACTGTACAGATCGTGGTAGCTGATGCGCATTCATTATGACTGTACAGATCGTGTAGCTGATGTGCATTCATTATGACTGTACAGATCGTGTGGCTGATGCTGCATTCATTATGACTGTACGACGTGTACAGATCGTGAGCTGATGCCATTCATTATGACTGTACAGATCGTAGCTGATGCGCATTCATTATGACCGTACAGATCGTGTAGCTGATGTGCATTCATTATGACCTGTACAGATCGTGGTAGCTGATGCGCATTCATTATGACTGTACAGATCGTGTAGCTGATGTGCATTCATTATGACTGTACAGATCGCAGCTGATGCATTCATTATGACTGTACAGATCGCGGTAGCTGATGCGCATTCATTATGACTGCAGATCGTAGCTGATCTGCGCATTCATTATGACTGTACAGATCGCGCCTGATGCGCATTCATTATGACTGTACAGATTTAGCTGATGCGCATTCATTATGACTGTACAGATCGTAGCTGATGCGTATTCATTATGACTGTACAGATCGTGTAGCTGATGCGCATTCATTATGACTGTACAGATCGTGTAGCTGATGCGCAATCATTATGACTGTACAGATCGTCTGGCTGATGCTCATTAATTATGACTGAACAGATCGTGTAGCTGTTGAGCATTGATTATGACTGTACAGATCGCGGTAGCTGATGTGCATTCATTATGACTGTCCACAGATCGTGTAGCTGATGCGCATTCATTATGACTGTACAGATCGTGTAGCTGATGTGCATTCATTATGACTGTACAGATCGTGTGGGCCAATGCGCATTCATTATGACTGTACAGATCGCAGCTGATGCGCGATTCATTATTCCAGATCGTGTAGCTGATGCGCATTCATTATGACTGTACAGATCGTGTAGTTGATGCGCATTGATTATGACTGTACAGATCGTGTAGCTGATGCGCATTCATTATGACTACAGATCGTGTAGCTGATACGCATTCATTATGACTACAGATCGTGTAGCTGATGTGCATTCATTATGACTACAGATCGTGTAGCTGATGTGCATTCATTATGACTACAGATCGTGTAGCTGATGTGCATTCATTATGACTGTACAGATCGTGTAGCTGATGCGCATTCATTATGACTGTACAGATCGTGTAGCTGATGCGCATTGATTATGACTACAGATCGTGTAGCTGATGTGCATTCATTATGACTGTACAGATCGTGTAGCTGATGCGCATTCATTATGACTGTACAGATCGTGTAGCTGATGCGCATTCATTATGACTGTACAGATCGTGTAGCTGATGTGCATTCATTATGACTGTACAGATCGTGTAGCTGATGTGCATTCATTATGACTGTACAGATCGTGTAACTGATGTGCATTCATTATGACTGTACAGATAGGTGTAGCTGATGCGCATTCATTATGACTACAGATCGTGTAGCTGATCTGCGTTCATTATGACTACAGATCGTGCTGATGGCATTCATTATGACTGTACAGATCGTGCAGCTGATGCGCATTCATTATGACTGTATGCGAAGCCATTAGCTGGACCATTATTAGATCGTAGCAGCTGATGCGCATTATGACTGTACAGATCGCGGCAGCTGATGCGCATTCATGCAATTATGACTGTATACAGATGCGTCGTGATGCGTCGCATTCATTATGACTGTGCAGATGGTGTAGCTGATGCGCATTCATTATGACTACAGATCGTGTAGCTGATACGCATTCATTATGACTACAGATCGTGTAGCTGATACGCATTCATTATGACTACAGATCGTGTAGCTGATGTGCATTCATTATGACTACAGATCGTGTAGCTGATGTGCATTCATTATGACTACAGATCGTGTAGCTGATGTGCATTCATTATGACTGTACAGATCGTGTAGCTGATGCGCATTCATTATGACTACAGATCAGCTGATGCGCATTCATTGACTGTTACAGATCGTGCCTTGATCAATTCATTATGACTGTGCAGATGGGTGGCTGATGCGCATTCATTATGACTGTTACAGATGGAGTAGCTGATGCGCATTCATTATGACTACCACAGATCGTGTGGCTGATGTGCATTCATTGTGACTGTTACAGATCGTGTACGGCTGATGCGCATTCATTATGACTGTACAGATCGTGTAGCTGATGAGCATTCATTATGACTGTACAGATCGTGTGGCTGATGCGCATTCATTATGACTGTACAGATGGACTGTACAGTAGTTGCGGCTGATGTGCGCATTCATTATGACTGTACAGATGGTGTATATGCGCATTCACGTTATGACTACAGATGGTGTAGCTGATCGCATTCATTATGATCAGATGGAGTGTAGCTGATGCGCATTCATGACTACAGATGGAACTGTCATTATGACTCAGATCGTGTAGCTGATGTGCATTCATTATGACTTACAGATCGTGGTAGCTGATGCGCATTCATTATGACTGTACAGATCGTGCAGCTGATGCGCATTCATTATGACTGTACAGATCGTGTGGCGCGCGATTCATTATGACTACCAGATCTTAGATGTGCATTCATTATGACTGTACAGATCGTGTGGCTGATGATTCATTATGACTGTACAGACCTTTAGCTGATGCGCATTCATTATGACTGTACAGATGGAAGTGTAGCTGATGCGCATTCATTATGACTGTACAGATCATGTAGCTGATGCGCATTCATTATGACTGCACAGATCGTGTCCTGATGTGCATTCATTATGACTGTACAGATCGTGTAGCTGATGTGCATTCATTGCGACTGTACAGATCGTTAGGCGATGTGCATTCATTATGACTGTACGGATCGTGTAGCTGATCGCATTCATTATGACTGTACAGATGCGATGGCTGATGCGCATTCATTATGACTACAGATCGTGTAGCTGATGCGCATTCATTATGACTGTACAGATCGTGTAGCTGATGCGCATTCATTATGACTGTACAGATCGTGTGGCTGATCGCATTCATTATGACTGTGCAGATCGTAGCTGGCTGATGCGCATTCATTATGACTGTACGATCGTGTAGCTGATGCGCATTCATTATGACTGAATTGCAGATCGTGGTAGCTGATGGCGTTCATTATGACTATACGTAGCTGATGTCGCATTCATTATGACTGTACAGATCGTGTAGCTGATACGCATTCATTATGACTGTACAGATCGTGTAGCTGATGCGCATTCATTGTGACTGTACAGATGGGTCGTAGCTGATGCGCATTCATTATGACTGTACAGATGGGTGTGGCTGATCGCATTCATTATGACACAGATCGTTGGCTGATGCGACCATTGGGATTGTGCCAGATCGTGGGGCCATTCATTATGACTACAGATGCATTTGTTGATCCTGATCGCATTCATTATGACTACAGATCGTGTAGCTGATGCGCATTCATTATGACTGTACAGATTGTGTGGCTGATGCGCATTCATTATGACCTGTACAGACCGGTGGCTGATGCGTTTTCATTATGACTGTACAGATCGGTGGCTGATGCGCATTCATTATGACTGTACAGACCGCGGAGCTGATGCGCATTGGTATTATGACTGACAGATGGGTGTAGCTGATGCGCATTCATTATGACTACAGACCTTGTGGCTGATCATTCATTATGACTGTACCCACAGATCGTGTGGCTGATGCGCATTCATTATGACCAAGATCGTGTGGCTGATGCGCATTCATTATGACTACAGATCGTGTAGCGGTGTGCGTTCATTATGACTGTACAGATCGTGTAGCTGATGCGCATTCATTATGTTCTGTACCGTCCATTGGCACAATTGGCGATTGTTCAGGTTTCAGATCAGTGTCCCGATGCGTTCATTGTGACTATTACAGGTCGTGTAGTTGATGCGATGTGACTGTGACAGACTCCAGTGTTGTGTATGATGTGCATTCATTATGACTGTACAGATCGGTACCTGGCTGATGCGCATTCATTATGACTGTACGACCGTGTAACTGATGCGCCATTCATTGAGCTCCTTACAGGTAGCGTAGCGCTGATCCGCATTCATTATGACCTGTTACAGATCAGTGTAGCGATGTTATGCTTTCATTATGACTAGCACAGATGGGTGTAGCTGATGTGCATTCATTGCTGACTGTTACAGATCGTTGTGCTGATGATGCGCATTCATTATGACTGTGTGCAGATCGTGTAGCTGATGTGCATTCATTATGACTGCACATCATACAGCTGATGTGCATTCATTATGACTGTACAGAATCGTGTAGCTGATGTGCATTCATTATGACTATGTAATTATCATGCAGCTGATGTGCATTCATTATGACTGTACACATCATGCAGCTGTACTTTAGATCATGACTGTACAGATGATGTGCTGAATTACTTATAATAACACAAATTGAAAATGTTTCCGTATAACTAAAGATACACAAATTTAAAATTGCCAAGTAAAATGATGACAAAACACATGCAATATGTGTTTGATTTGTTTGAACATAGAAATATTGTTATTCCCGAGTGTTTTAGTGAGAGGATAACACCGTTGATAATAAATGGTGCTGCAATAATACAATAGCGCTTGAGAAGCTCAGACTTTTCTGACAATGATAATATTGTATAACTTGTATGGATGGTGCCATGTCATCTGATTATGATTTCAGTTGACAAGTCTATTTTTTCCTGAATAAGCACACACCTGGCCAGACTCTATCTGTTTTGTATTAGTGTTTTTACATACACTGATCCCATCTTAACAACTTTATTAACATCCCATATCTGAAAAGATGCAGAATGTTGTGTATTACACACTGGGCGTGCCTCAAGCCGAGACTTGTGTGCATGTGCATCTCAATCATAAGAGAACAGTATTTGTATTACACACAGGCGTCCCTCACACCAGACTTGTGTACATGTACATCTCAGCTCCCCAACATTACTAGATATTCAACACCACCCTGAGTGATCCTTCGTCCATGTTCTCCATGACTGAGGTCTGCATTTTTAGTCATGTCATGATGATAATGTAATTGGTATTTCTGCTTGGAAATGTATTCAAATTACAGTACCCACACAGTGAGTTTACAACAGGAAGAGAAAGCTACGGTGTTGTACATTGTATGCTCGCTTAGGTCAGGCAGGAGCTGTATTTGGCTTCAGACCTATGGGGTTAGAAGACCTAAATGGTATATGATGAAAGATGATGCAGGTAGGTTCAATTTCATCCTGCTAAATACACTAGCTACGGTCATTATAAGTCTCTTAGTCTAGTATGTATTTTATATGCATCGTCAGAAGTCTACCTACATATGAAGGCGCCTTGACCTGCTTCCTACTACCATGGCATTATACTTCAAATGTGTGTATGCACATCAAGCTTTGGGTTGAGTTTTCGCTTCTCCTGCCTCAGCCTGTGGGGGGGTATCATGGGATAGGCATTTCCACACAAAGCTAGAACTAGATGTAATCTTAAACTAGGCGTGAATACAGTTCTCTCACATATTAATTGGTAAAACTGCACTGCTTCTTTTTGAAACCTTGCGTGTCAGTTTTTGGAGCAATACGTCATGAATCATGCCAAATCCATTGTTCATTGAGTACTATGCTTGGACTGCTGGGATAGTACATGATGTGTACACACTTCATGTAGGGAAAATAGACTTCCTGGCATCATATACCATAAAGAAAAACATTAAAACAAGGAAAAGACAAGATGAAGCATGGTTTTGAACATGTGACCATTAAATGATCCCTATTGAGGCTCTACTATTTGTGGCAATCTCAATTAAAGCCCAAATAGCTTCACTGGTAAAACATTAAAACTACAATATAAACAAAATTCTGCTTCAGTGTTTTTTTTTTCTTTTTAATCAATCAAATTGATAATATATATGCACATTGTTTGTTTATTTAATGGTAATATAAATAGCTACAAACAAATCTAAGGTTCTCTCAATGATAAAATTAAAGGACAGCTTGAATTTATGTGTGTATCAATATCCATATTCAATAGGGTATAATAAAACATATTAGCTTTGAATAATACTTAGAATGTATGGATTTAAAAGGCCCTGTGTGATAGGTTGGCAAAAATCAACCCGTAGACACTATTTATGATTCATTGACTATTCACCTCTCAAAAATAACACATTGTATGTGTGTACTGAAGGCTGATTTAAAATAAAAATACAAAAAGGCATTTTACAGAAACTATTCTTTGAGAAAATTTTACTTACAAGTCTATCGATTTCTCAGAATTTTTTAAATCTCCCTTTTCTTCAACATTTTCAATTTGAAAAAGAGAAGTTGCCTTACCAATGAAAGCAAGAAGTAGCCTGTATTCAACCCAGCCAATCCAAAGCAACCAGGAGGTTCAGGGGGCTTTGTCACTCTAGATCAAAGGAACTTAGACCCAGGCCACTACCCACAGGAGGAAAATTCAGGGGCTTTGTCCTCTAGACCAAGGGAGACTCCAGGCCTGCTACCCACCATTAGGGAGGTTCAGGGCTTTGTCCTCTTCAGACCAAAGGGAGACCCAGGCCCAATACATTTTTAAGGATTCTTTATTTTTAATTAAATCACACCCTTTGTTTATATCAGAATTGTGTGATATATTTATTCAAAATATTTTTAAAATGTGCATGATCAAAATAAATCTGTTTAAAGACATTTAAAAAAGCCCAAGTACCACGTAACATTGTGGAGGTATTATTTTAAGGAATTTCAAAGGATCATTATACTCATGTATTATGAATTTAAATTGTAGAGTCTAAGGGCATTATTGGTGTATTAAAGGGCAGTATGATACAATCAGGTGCAGACTTTCAACAGGGCATGGAATCAGTGTCCTAGTTTTAGATGAAGGAACACAGTGACTGGGAATTACACAACTGGCTTTATTTAAAGTGGTAGGGATGGCTCTTGTGTAGAAGTTGCTGGTCACCTGATTCTACCTACCATTCACTGGCTTTGTTTAAAATGAATTTTTGTGTGTTGTAGTTTATTAGGGTTTGGTTTTATATTTAATTGATGTAATCTGATTGCCAGTGTAAAATGTAATAAAAATAAAATAAAATAAATTTATACAGCAGCAATGGTAATATGACCTTATCATGTGGAGAATTATTGCCTCAGTTTAAAGGATTCCAAAATTCAATGTCCTGTTCCTTGTCCTCTTAATTTAAAATCACCACATATGTCAGTTTTTGTCCAAAAGACCAAAGGATACTACATTTCCCGGAGGATCATCTCTTTGAGGGAATAATGCTCCACTGTCTTCTCAAAAAAATTGTATTTTGCTGTATTTATTAAGACATTATATACCATTTTGTGGTTTTTGGGAAACTAAGTAATCCATTACATAGCGTTGTGACAAGCATTTACAGCATAACAAGTGTAATCATATGTCTGTTTTAGGATTGAATTTGTTGAGGATGTTCCAGCGAGGTGCCTTCAGTAAAACCAGGTTGGTTTTGACATGGTTAAGGCTGAGTATTATGCGGCATGTAGAGAGTCAGTCTGCCTCATGGATGAAGCATGTCACCTTTCACCAAGTTTGAATGCAGGTACCAGTATAATACATAATGTGTTTAGAGTAGAGTCTAGATTTCACTAATCGTCATAATCTGGATGTCAATAGCACAAATTGACCAATTAGGAGTTGCCATTCCCTGTTACTGTTATTTATCTATCATAAGCTTAGATCCACCTTTCTAGAGTCATCATTTTCATGGATCTCATTATACATGTGAGGTGAATTTGCAAGAAGCACATGTATCAAATTTGAGGGATCAAAAATCAAAATCCAACTTTGCACAATTTAAAGGCGAAATGTATTTATATGGTTGCTTATTCACTGTGTATTGTATATGTAGTCCATCTCCACCAGGGGTGGGGGCAAGCTTTGTGATAGGGTGTCCTTGTTATGTGGGTAAATGTACCATTCATTATCCGTATTTTGAGTGCACATTCTCACTTTTCTTTTAATTAGAATTACATGTAACGTCAGTCTCTGTGCCTTGAATTAATTCAGGAGTGCATAATAAATGATAATAAATGCTACATTTTTACCTACGTGAATAATGAGACACCTATCACAAAGCTTGCCCTTCTTTCAACCTGGTAGAATGACCCACAGAGACATGTTACTCTACTATAGCCAGACTAAACATTAAAATAGCTTTTGAACTGAACAGCTCATTGTATGCTTTGTCCAATATATTCCTTTAACTTAAATAAGTGTCTATTATTATCAGCTATAAAGCGCATCAGTGAAAGAGAATATGTAAGAAATAAATCGTTGTTTCGGGACCACAACTACAGCATAAAATTCCCTGTTTTTATTATCCATTGAGACAATTCATTACAATGTATAGTTAATCAATGCGTAACCTTTGTTTTTCATCACTCAAAGAATATACATGAAGTTGGTTCATTGCTTTGTTACACCAATACAACTGGATTCTTTTCACACAATTTGGCAGAATATTCCCAAAGGGGCATTCCTCCACAGTTCCCCCCTCCTTCACTTCCCAATATGGCATTCGTACCCAATCTGATTGTCACTGTCTGTCTGTTATGTGTTACGGTTTCATCAATCTACTTGTCACCTGTCTGTTCGTGTTACCGCTTTCATCAATCTGCTTGTCACCTGTCTGTCTGTTCGTGTTACCGCTTTCATCCAATCTGCTTGTCACTGGTTCGTCTGTCTATTCGTGTTACCGTTTCATCAATCTGCTATGTCACCTGTCTGTCTATTCACGTGTTACTGTTTCATCAATCTGCTTGTCACTGTCTGTCTGTTACGATATAAGTTACTGCTTTCTATCAATCTGCTTGTCACTGTCCATCTGTTACGATGTTACTGTTCATCAATCTGCTTGTCACTGTCTGTCTGTTCACGATGTTACTGTTTCATCAATCTAGCTTGTCACCTGTCTGTCTGTATACGTGTTGCACTGTTTCATCAATCTGCTTGTCACTGTCCTGATCAATGCACAGACAAACTGATGACTTACTACATCTATGATATTGCATGTAGGATGACACTTGGTACTAGACTGGAAGGTGAAAAAGTGTTTCAAATAAATTGCTCATGCTCTTTTACTCTGTTGTTTGGATAAAGTAATTACCATGGGATTACTTAATACAATGAGCAGGGCAGTTCAGCCACATCACTACTTCAGAGACCTATGCCCCAACAATGCATGGACTTTCCTGTTGGTAATGTGGTGCATTCTGGGATGCTGAATACAAGAGGTTGTTATAGAGAATGACTGCAGCGTGGCAATGACTAGATCAAGTGGATAGGTTAGTTGGTTTTGAAAGTCTAAATCTTTGGTTATATTTATTTTTCAGGTTATATTTATCTCATGCTTTGTAGCTTTGCAGAGGTAACCCAGATCAAACCTGTGTATAGCTTTGAGTAGCTCATGAGATCAGGGGAACATGCATCCGAGGTCATTCTCAACCTACCATAATATAGGATAGTTCAGGCTGACCTGGGCTGAAATCGAGTATCCATAAACACTTTGAAAACTTTAATACTGAATGACTGCCATTTTTGTTTTCAATCTTGTAAACAATGTTGTCAAGTTTGATGTAAATTTTTAACTCTAAACCAATGAATTTTTTAGTACAAACTTGCAGTGGGAAGAGAGGTGTTGTATTCTTCAAAAAAAAGGTGCTCTTTCTTTACCCTGGAAATAATTGTTTGGGGATCATCTTGTGTATGAGCAAGTTAAGTATGTAATGTATGACTAGGTTTACCCATGATTTATTCGAATGCTATGGGATAAGTGGTCATTAAAGAAGGTCATTCACTGGTAGTGGAAGTCCTTTGAGTGTATGATTCAGAGTTACTGAGGAAGCTACTCTTATGTGCCCAGTAGTACTAATATGTCCCAAGTACCTTCACACAGCGTTTGCTTTTGGTGTAAAACAGAGGACTTTATAACAAAAAAGGAACAATGAGTCCCTCAGTTGGCGGTTATTATTTGCAAATGTCTTGCTTTGCAAATGCCTAATAAAGTCTAACACCAAAGGGAAACAAGAGGTTAACAATAGGCCCTCAGTTTACACCATAAACAAGCGATAGTGTATGCTATGTGTCGTCGCCACAATCATACCCAATCATATCAAATCTCATCTTCACAATCATACCAAATCTCATCTTCACACGTGTACCCAAATCTCATCTTCACAATCATACCAAATCTCATATTCAAAAAATCTCATGTGTTAGGCCTAATAATTGGATGTTCAAATGATTGTTGGATGAGGGTTAAAATTTGGGATTTATAATTCAAAATTATGAAAAATACTGATTTATGTTGGCATGAATGGTTTAAGCTTTGGGTCATTCTTCAAAAAACATTGAGTTATATCCCTTCATCAAGTCAAGTATCCAACCTGTGTGGATCCTTCATCTTTTGTTGATGAACATTTGTAACAAATGTTAGAGTCAAGGAACTAATTGACATTTTTGCCGTTTTAGCCATGTATCTATTAACCAGTTACGCTTCGAGGCCGGTGTATGCAATTTTTCTTTTGGCAACCGCATGTGATTAGAGAGCGTCTAAAACACGTGCATTCCGATTTTTGTGTGTGTTACCGGGAGACTTGTCAACACGCCACACGTGGCATGCCCGTCATGGCGGCTGACTTGTATACACACAATCGTTTCTGGAGTCCATGGGGTCACCGGATGGTGGCACGGACAAAACTTTTCTGGCACTGCAAACAATGAACGAGTTCACTCTTTTTGTTGATTTTTGCGTAATCCCTTTATCCAAGACCTGTTCCTTTGACGTACCAGCCAAGAATTTGTAAAGGCGGATTTATATCCATTGTTTACGAGCCTTTCCTCTCTCTCGGTATGCCGTCTGATTCAGACCGGGCGCTGTACAGTCGAATACCGTATAATAGGCTGACTGCATCAGAACTTGCCAACGGTTCTGGTATTGCTGCTAACAAACACAACCGTGAATTAAAAAAACTAGCCATTTAATTCTTCGAACATGTCAATGAGTACAGAGTGTTTATTTGGTCAGTGTCCGGACTTAGTTTCATTGACCAAAAATTATTAATGGCTAGAAAATTTTTCTGATTTTCACTGAAAATAAACCCGCATACGCACGAGGACCGGAAAAAAAAATATATTCGACGTGAACTGCGTTAAACAACTTGTACCACACACAACACCTGAGACAAACATGTATGTTACATAATGCACATTACATATCAATGCTTCAACATGTTCATGCAGATTTCTCTAAGACAATTCCTTGCACAATTCCTTACACAATTCCTTGCACAATTCCTTACACAAAAATGTATGCTGGCTGGTCTTTTCGTTTTCTTTTTATTCAATCAGGCTGGTCATTTTGACGAGACACTTTGATTGGACATTATATATATGAATTGTGATAGGTTATTAGAGTCATACTATTGATATACACATCTAACCATGATATTCCCTATGACTGTCACTTGCCATAAAGCTTATAAAATGTCTATATAAGCCACATATTCTTTTATTGAACGGTCCTGATGAGATGTTTGGATTGCCATCTGCACTCAGATATTTTAAACTCATTGATTTGGATTGTTTCTCATTTTATTTATTTAGATATTTTCATCATCTGTCCCACGGTACAGCAGGTCCAAAAGAGTTATAATTGGATTACTAATCACCTACCTAGTGATGGTTCAGTGACATTACATGATGTCAGTGGTCGTACACTAGCCTCAATGTCCTTGGGCCTAAAGCCAGGGATGTCCTGCAGAAAGTGACCAGGTACATCACTAAATATGTGGCAAGCTTCAGACCATTTTCTTGTAAGGTAAGATCTGGTCTGTTTTGCAAGTGTGATTCAACCTGATCGTATCTGTATCTGTACTTCGATTGTTTATTTTGATTGGAAGAATTAAAAGTGAATCTTCGGACAATTAGAGATGAAACCTCATACCCCAAATTGTTTGGAAACATAGATTAGGTCCCCAAAAGTTACTGGATCGAATTGGAGATTCTGCTGCACTGTTTTAAAAGACTTTTCAAATGAATGAGTATGAGCGATATGATTTGTGATCTCGCTCTCTAAGCCACCGTACTGCCCAGTGTATGGGGAATTTGGTCTGGTTCCAATAATCGCATATACATGTATCACATATTTCACTGGTTGTGGCAAAAAGAGCATGTCACCACACCAATTTTGACCAGAAACCAGAAGGCTTTTTTTATTTTGGCCTTAAGATCCTGACAACAAAGTGTTGACAATGTGCCACATACAATGTCAATATACTTCAAATGAGTGTAGTATGTGAATGGGGAGATACAACGAACCAATGAGGACCAGGACTTAAAAGGGTTCAATAATGGTTGATTCTACAAACATGTTAGCTTAATTCATTGATGTGTTTTCTGGGAGAAAATTATTTGGCTCATCAGAAGATTTCTAATACCCTACCTATACGGACTTGTTCCTGTGTGTAAAACCCATCAGCAATCCTGTATCTACTCTGTGTGGATTTGTCTCCCTGTGTGTACAAACCCATCAAAGCTTGATCTGTGACATCTACCAGTGTGGATTGTTCCCAGTCGCCCACAAACCCATCAGCAATCCTGTATCTACCAGGTGTGGATTGTTCCTGTCATGCAACCCATCAGCAAATCCTGGTATCTACCAGTTATTGGATTGTTCCCTGTGTACAACCCATCAGCAATACCTGTATCTACCAAGTGGATTGTTCCTGTGTACAACCCATCAGCAATCCTGTATCTACCAGTGTGGATTGTTCCCTGTTGCAACCATCAGCAATCCTGTATCTCACTTGGATGCATCCCAATAAACTCCCCGGCAATGCTAAATACAAAACCAAAAGACAAAGATATTAATTGATGTACTGAAACTTTTATTTTATTCTTAATTTAATGTGGAATGTTCAGGTTTTCTATCAGTTATTTTCATCCCAATGGAAACTACCCTGTACACTTAGTGAAAACGCCCACACTGAACACAGCATCTATTTTCTGGAGAAAGGCCTTACATTTAAAATCGAATTAGGACCACTTTTTCAGGGCCTGAGTGTATCAAAATACTAAACGTTGGAAGTTAAGGACCCAAAGTCATGATATTGGTCCACTTTTACACAATCCCTCAAATGTATGGACCTCAAATCATTGTTTTCAAAAAAGAATTTCTCACTATTTAGTGGTGTGCACCCACCAATCTTGTTATTGTTTTGATTGTTATCATGGAGGCATCAATATGATTTCAAGCAATATTTGTTGTTATTGTTATTTCAGGTACATCATGTATTAATTTCTTCTTGGATGAAGTGATGGCTCTGAGAAGAGCCGGTTGGTTCTCTGAGAAGAGCCGAGAACAATATCTTCCTGCAACATGCAAAGCTTCAAATCTTACATCATTAGGTTCGGTATGCACCAAACACCTATTGTTTTGTTCGGTTTATTTTTCTTCTTCTCTTCTTCTTCTCCGGATAGACTGTCTACAAAAAAACACATACTTGCAAACTTCACATGAACTTCAAACTTGGCATATACTTAGAACTTAACACGATGAAACATAATTTGACGCGTCATGATTAGGTCATCAGATATCGAATTACGATAATTCAAAGTTTAATCATTAAAAAAAATTATATCGAGGATCTGAAAATCAATAAAATTACTGATTTAGTCTGGGAGAAAATATGTAGTTTATCATGAGTGTAAAGAGGTGAAATATGTGACATTAGAGACGAGGATATGTTTGAGTTTGATATTTATTTGTACTGAAAACACGACATTTTTGTAAAAAAGAAACACACTTTTCTTGAAAATGTACGCCAAGAATCTGTTATTTCCACTCGTCCGCAATACTCAATCGACCGGGGCATATAAAACAGTCCGGCCGGTGGAATGGTATGTCGCCTCAATCGGCAGAAACAGATTTACTCAGAAAGAAATTGTAGTTTTATGAAAATAAGAGTGTGAAATATGTGATATTACTGATGAACTCGTGCCAACTCGTACTCCAACCAACTCGTACTTCAACCATGCTTCAACCAACATAGTCATAAAGGGTAGGTATCTTGAATTTAATTGTTAAGAGGATTTCCTGTATTTATCTTTGTGTTTTTATACAAGAAAAGCCATTTTTTAAACGTTGGGTTGGCTGGTACTACTATGTAACGTTAAACTTAATGTAGTTGCATTGTGCCTGTTTAGTGTTTAACTTAACGTTAACGTGAGTTATAAATGTGAACATACACTGTACTTTGGACAGTAAACAACTCCCCTCTTTTCTAACAAAATATGAACAGATGTCACTAAAATGTATTTAGAAATAGAATGTAAAAGGTAGGAAAATTCAGTTGTTTAGGTTATGGCAATTTTCAGTTGAAATTTTATGCCATATTTTGTAATTTATGTTTTCTCCAAAAAATCTTCAGTTTGTGCACAAATTAATGTCAAGTAGTGATTGTTTACTGCACTTTCCCTTAATTTTTTACCCTTCTTCGATACAAATCAATTTACATAGACAATTATTTCACAGGAAAAATGCACAATATTCATGACACAATACATGTACTTGTATAAGTTGTTAGTCCTGCTCCTGGGAGGCCTCTCAGACATCTCTCACATGAAATTATGAGACTGGCAATTTCCTTAAATACCTTTCTCTTTTGATGTGAGTTTCATGCAAGAACATTTCTTTCATTTATTACACATTGTCAAGAATAATTGTGTGCAATTTTGAAAACAACCAATTCTTTTCAATTTCAATGGTCCAGCTTCTCTAAAATTATACATCTGTTTTTCCCCATTCATATTATAAATTAGAACTTCTTTGAATTTTCAAATACTTTATTCTTGGTCCATGTAACTTGTAAAACCTTCTTCACTATTTTGTACAGCATGTTCACTGTGATGTATTATTTTTCCCTCATTCACATAAATTAGAACTTCTCTGAAGTTTCAAATACTTCTATTCTTGGTCCAGGTAAGTACCTTTCATAAACTTTCCTATTATTTTTACAGCATGTTGACTCCAATACATCATGGTTTCAGACTAAGTTCCAGCCTACATGCACCTCGAGACAGCCGCTGATCAACCACATCCAAATGTGCAGCATCGTGAACTGTTCAGAGTCATCAACAATCTTCAGTTTGTAGGCCACACGATGGTATGGTTTGAGCACGCTCACGTTAACAGATCGATCATTTGAGAATCCATTGCACAATTAATCGGAAGTAGGGTCTTCACTTACTTGGTTTCGCTTTGAAGGTATGTAAACTTTCACATTTTTTTATAGAATGTATGTTCGCTTAGTATAATTTTATATGATATTGATTACTGCAGAAACCAACTGGTTAACATTAAAAACCTTAGTGTGGCAATGGTATCACATGTGCCGCGCTTCGAAGTGAAAAACAAGGTCAACCTCAGTAGCGTGCTCGCCATTTTACCGCAATTCCACGCACTTATTTTTGGTCCTAACTCAACCGGAAAAATATTTATTACTGAATATTTACTGGCATCGCGTAAGGATTGACATCCGATTGAGTCTACGCTGCTGAGTAAAAAGTAACAAGATTAATTCTAGCTACGCCATAGTGTCTGTAGTTCCTCATAATAATAGTAGTACTTATGTCCATAATGTGTGGTGATGGCTGCATTGCAGTTTACTTTTATACTTCAGCACTTAATTTCTTCCCTACTAAAGTAGACCAGAAACAAATATCAGCACCAACCTATTGAGATAATGAAAGCGGTCAGCATCATGGAGGAAGGAAGACATCACATGTAGTTTCTATTCCATTGTAAAACCTAACTTAAAGGCATTGTTCTGAAGGGATCATTTTTTCTGAAGTTACATCAATCCATCATCCTGATAATAACATATAAGGGCATTCTAAGAAAGTTATGTGTGTTTTGTTAGCATGACCCATTATTCTTCGATCTCCTCTTTGAAAACATTTAATATTGTTTTTACATGATTCATGTTTATATTTCAGATCAACGATATCCATTTGTGCTACTGCTATAAAGGTGTGTTAGAGGTTCTGTGTAACTTTGTGATCCAATGGTGGTCTGTGCATTTGAAGTTTATCCATTCAAAGGAGTTGACGTATTATTCAAATTATTTTATATGGACTTATCCTCATCTGTGCAGTCTTGACTCTCAAGGAATTGTTTTTTCAGGACCTCAAGACACATCTAGGTCTTTCTAGGAATTTCTTTAACATGTTAGAACAAAAATAGTACTGAGGAATTCTTATTATTTTTTTGACTGACCCAAACATCCTCACAAATGTAATTATTAAGCAATATCTGTTGGTGATCTAGTAAAATGTACATTGTCGACAGTGAATCACTGGCAGTTGGGCCATATAAACATAGTAAACAACCCCCAATCTTCATTGCATGGTGTGTCAGCCTTGGAATACCTTTTGCCAGATCACCCAATTAAAGTTCCTATTTATTTGTATACTCGCATTGGGATAGTACTGACCATCAATCCCATAAACACAATTGGTTAAACAGACAGTATCATCACGCGATCAGAGCAGACTTTCTACAAACAGGGCATGGAATTGGTGTCCTAGTTTAAGACTAACATAGTGACTACAAATTACTGGCTCATTTATGCAGCAGCAACGCTGAATATAACCTCATCATGTGAGTATTATTTTCAGTCACTGAGTTAAACTAGAACTTGAACTCTGATTCCATGCCCTGTTGATCGTGAAGATATTGCCACCTTTAAACAATAACTTTAACATTACTATTTATGAAATGTATTTTCAACAGTTAATGACACATAAATACATATACATGTAACAATCAGAAGATCATATTTCAGTATTGTTTGTTTCTTTTATTTTACAGTTATCCTTCAAATTACATTGTGCTGTCTCTTCCTATAAGTATTGTTTTAAAAACTGAACCAAACATTTAAATAGTATAACACTTGATCGAATTTGTCATTGTATTGTACAAGACCTGCACACACCTCACCGAGGGCCAAAAATGTGTAATGATAAAGCTGTGATGATACAGTATTTAATTCCACCACAACCTATAATTAGCGAATAGCTCTGTATTCGTCCAAAGGACAAACACCTAATGTCGTACAGATCGTTAATTGTCAAAAATATTTACAAAAGGTGACCCCACTTTGACCTTTACGCCCTGTCCAAACCTGAAGTCAAAGTTTAATATTTAAAACAATCATATCTCAACAACCACAAGAGGTAAATTCACAATTTTGTACCATTGTACAGATCGTTAATTGTCAAAAATATTTACAAGATGACCCCACTTCCTGTCCAAACCGAAGTCAAAGTTTAATATTTAAAAAATTATATCTCAACAACCACAAGAGGTAAATTCACAATTTTTGTACCATTGTACAGATCATTGATTGGCAAAAATATTTACTAAAAGATGACCCCACTTGACCTTACTTCCTGTCCAAACCGAAGACAAAGTTTAATATTTAAAAATCATATCTCAACAACCACAACAGGTAAATTCACAGTTTTGCACCATTGTACAGATTGTTAATTGTCAAAAATATTTACAAAAACATGACCTCATTTGACCTTTACTTCTGTCCAAACCGAAGTTAAAGTTTAATATTAACAAAATCATCCACAAGAGGTAACTTCACAATCTTTTGCAATTCAAGGTACAGATCGTTAATTGTCAAAAGATATTGGAACAAAGTTGACCCCAATTTGACCTTTACTTCCCTCCGAACACCTAGTGTTTGTTCAAACAAAACACTTAAGCTCTAGTTACTATTTGTTATACATTATCAGGAGATCAACGCTGGTTTGCTACAAATGTCCGAGCCATGACAATCACACATGCTGGAGAGGATGGGATGGTGCCATATATTCCCAATGAGGTACCTACATGTATATATTTCTATCGCTTTATGTACAAACAGCACAGTTTCCGGTGAAACATGTTCTATTTTATTCTAGAAGTCCTTTTAGTTGGTAAGCAAATTGCAGCAACGGATTATTGAAACAAACAATTCATATTCTCTAAAACCAACAGTAATGAATTGCAGCTTGTATTATGTATCAGGTAAGACAGTCATTTGCTACACTTAACATGTGTTGAATGAGAATGAGATTATCCACTGAGTATTAAGCTAAATGTACATGTTAAATGGGTGTTAGTTACTTCATTTTGTATGATGTACAGTCTCTTGACATTCCACTCATCTAGTCATCTTTTGTAAAAATAAATAAATAAATAAATATTAGACTCTCCAGATAACAGGCCTGTAATTTCTTAGTATTTTTCATGATTTTTACAAATCTCCTTTGAAAGAAGAGAAGTAGGCACCAAGGAAAGAAAGAAGTAGCCTGTATTGGCGTCCAAACCAATACTAGTTTCTTGTTTGGGATGTGGAGAGTTAAATAAACATCCAGGAGGCTCAGGGGTTTTGTCCTCTAGACCAAATGGAGATCCAGGCCTACTACCCATTTTTCAGGATTTTTACTTTGTCAAATCACACCCTGAGATAAAGATTGTTTAAATTTCAACGTGCAAACATTGAATTTCAATTTTAATATATAAAATATTCCATGGTATTTTCTAGTACAGACACCCATTAGCCACCAATTTCAGAGATGCCAACATTTACGATTTGGGCGAATTTTTACGATTTATTGAGTCCAATTACGATTGTACGATCCTGTATCAATTTCTTGGCCAGCCGTAAACCAACGATGTAAAGAACCACATGTGTTTACGGCACACGCACCGTAGTTCATCAGCATTTACATGACGAAAACCTTTCGCAGGCGACTACCCTTTTTCAATTTGGAATGTTGGCAACTCTGCAATTTAGATCTAAATTTTGTTGAATTATTTTGTTTGTTCATATACCCGAGGTAAGGTAAAGCATGCAACTCTATTGAAACCAAACAACATCTGAATCTGAATTATTTGTGGACCTAGTTTTGTATTAAAGATGTACCGCTATGGTGTTTTATCAGCAAGTTCAAAAATATTTTTAGTTTTCATTGAACATTGATCATTTCCTTTTAGAAAAGAAAACAAAATGCTCATTGTCAGAAAGTATGCTGCTTTAAATTCTGAGAGTAAAATTTCATTGTGTTTGGATTTCTCAAACCGAGGTAAGCTGTTTTTTAATTTCCTGAGAGTGTAACTCTGTTATTGACATCCTAGAATCATGAAAATAGCAGTTTTTAAAAAGAGCACAGTGTACACAATAAAAGAGCAACAATTGTACACAATAAAAGAGCAGTACACAATAAAAGAGCAACAGCGTACATAATAAAAAGAGCACAGCGACACAATAAAAGTGTTAGCACAGCCAAGACACATAATAAAGAGCACAATTGTACACAAAAAGAGCACAAGTGTACACAATAAAGAGCAGTGTACACACAAAAGAGCAGTTACACAATAAAAAAGAGCTAGCTGACACAATAAAAGAGCGCAGCATACAATAAAAGAGCGAGCTGCATACAAAAGAGCGCAGAGTACACAATAAAGAGCGAGCTGCATAATAAAGAGAGCAGCGTACACAATAAAAGAGTTAGCGTACACAATAAAGAGCACAATTGTACACAATAAAAGAGCAGTGTACACAATAAAAGAGCGAAGCTGACACAATAAAAGAGCGAGGCGTGACAAAAGAGCAGAGTACACAAAAGAGCAGCGTATACAATAAAAGAGAGCAGTGTACACAATAAAAGAGCGCAGCGACACAATAAAAGAGAGCAGCATACAATAAAAGAGCGAGCGTACACAATAAAAGAGAGCAGCGTACACAATAAAAGAGAGCAGCGATAACAATAAAAGAGCACAGCGTATACAATAAAAGAGCAGCGACACAATAAAAGAGCGCAATGCACACAATAAAAGAGCAGCGTACACAATAAAAGAGCACAGTACACAAAAGAGCACAGAGTACACAATAAAAGAGCACAGCGTACACAATAAAAGAGCACAAAGCGACACAATAAAAGAGCAGTGTACATGTACACAATAAAAGAGCACAGTGTACACAATAAAAGAGCAGTGTACATGTACACAATAAAAGAGCACAGTGTATAAAAGAGCACAGTGTATACACAAAGAGCGTAATAAGTGGTAATAATTAATAAAGAGCGTAGTGTAATAATAATAAAAGAGTTACACAGCGTACACAATAAAAGAGCGAGAGTTAACACAATAAAAGAGCGAAGAGTATAATTGGCCAAGAGCAAGCATAACGTACAATAATAAAGAGCGCAAAGCGTGATAATAAAAGAGCGCAAAGCACATTAATAAAAGAGCCGCGAGCGTATGTACAATAACAAAGCAGCGCAGCTGACACAATAAAAGAAGCGCAGCGCATTACAGATGAAAAGAGCACAGCAGACACAATAAAAGAGCACACCAAGACACAATAAAAGAGCACAAGTGTACACACAAAAAGAGCTTAGAGTACATTAATAAAAGAGCGAATGTAGATAATAACAAGAATAGCTTATTACAATAAAAAGAGAGTTAACAAAGCATACAATAAAATAGCACAATTGTACAATTAAAAGAGTGAGTATATGACAAAAGAAATGCGTAGCGTACACAATAAAAGAGCCGTGAGCGTGACATAACAGAGCAATATGCATACAATAAAAGAGCACAGCTGCATAATAAAAAGAGCACAATGGTAATATTAATAAAAGAGCAATACCTGTACGTCAATAAAAGAAAGCAGTAATACACAAATAGTAATAACAGTTATTAATAATGAAAAGAGTAGTGTACACAATAAAGAGTGAGTTTATTAATAAAAAGAGCACACAATAAAAGAGAGCAGTAAGATACAGTAAAAAGAGCACAACGACACAATAAAGTTATATAAGAGCACAGCCGCACACAATAAAAAGAGCACAGTTGTACAACAATAAAAGAGCACAGTCTTTTATTAATATTTTGATGTACAGTATATAAACACACAAAATGACAAATTTCATCAAATTTCACATTGTGAATGGTTTTCGCCAGAACACATCACAAAATATTTTAATATGAACAAATATTTTAAGTAGGGACTTATTGGTATATATATCATTTACAAGACAAACTAATATGATGTGATATCTCTTTCAACAAAGTACGCCATCCATGTATATGCGATTCTGTTAATGAAAGCTGGTCGTGATTATGGTATAACCGCCCAGCTGGTTATTAATGCATTACGCTTGGCATAACGGATTGAAAAATTTTATGCTTACTGGGGTGTTGACTTCAACAATGAACACACACCATACTGAGATTGGACGTGAGATGAGAGTCACATTCGACGGAAGGGTTGTCAGTATTTTGGGGACAAACCCGCAACCTTAATGCCAAAAGTCTTTGGTTTCATGACAGAAAACTAATTAAGTTTTAGAATGTATTCATAAATGCCCAAGACAATTTAGACAATCTAATTGGACAAAACGTAATCACTATAGGGTGTGTTTTAATGGAGTTGGTAAAGACATGGTTGGGTAAAATTTCAGAGCAGCGCCAGAGTGTGCTGTTGTAGCTGTTCTTATTTAGCCATCGTGCAATACTCATAAAGTTCTTTGGAAGTAAGTTTCATGTGTCCCTAAACTTGAATTTGCTAATTTCTATTTGACATTTTGAAAATGAAATCGATACGGACATTTATGAATGGGAATAAAAGTTTGACGCCTTGGTCATGACCTGTTTTGGGCAGATATTACTTAAGTCTTTAAAAAAAAAAATGATAAAGAAAGATATTTATAAAGACAATTCGAAGAACAACAAAATTCACTTTGAATCTTTTGATTGTGGGATGTAGAAGTGACTTGACACAGGGTCCAGAACCCAATATCACCCCTTATTTTTGTGTAATAACTATTTTAATAAGAAATATGAATTTCTAAGTTCATCATTGTTGTTATTCAGTCATCATTGGTTGTTATTCTTGGTTCATTCTTGGTCTATCTGATGAATACCTTCACTACCATTACAGCAAACTTTGATCCTGACCCTGAGGACTCATGTTATGCAGGATGTGGTTACAAATCATTCTTGCTATGTTTATTATAATTTTCTCTCATATTTTATGTTGCATGTGTCTGAGATTCCATTCCTCCTCCCCCACCTAGTTAACTACAACTTTGATCCAGATTTCTTCCCAAGGTAATTTTAATCGATCTATTTTATTTTAACCTTTGAATTACAGGATATAGAGTTCATAGGTCAGTCACGCCGCCATGTAAAACAACAACAAGAGGGAATCTTATCAACGACTGACTCTCCTTCTCGTCCCTAGAGGACCAAGTAGAATGGATAGAGATCTCTGGTGCTGGGTGGGGAACCACATCTACCGCAATGGTCAGCCATCTGGAATAACAACCACATCTAGTGATTCAGTCCAACATTGGGATCAATGCGTATGTCTGGCTGGGGTTTCAATGACATTGACCTCACAATCTGGTCAGTCCAAAGTGATAACCCATGACTTTGCAGGACCAAAGCTATAGTAAGGAGAGACTTGATATTGCCGTGACAGATGTATCCAGCTAAAGTTAACTTATACCTGCACCCAAATTAAGGTTACTAAGCAACCCTCACATGGGTAACTTCTTTAAGAGAACTGGCTGGTTTTGATATTGAGGATATGAACCTCATGCAATTCAAACCATACCATAAGAATTAGAAGGACCTTATGGCTTGATAATACTTTTGTTGGACTTAGTTCAAGTGAACGTACAATATTGATGTTATTCTCAAACCTGCCCAGTTTATAGTTGAATTGAAGAGCTCATGGCCCTGACAATCATGTAGAATCCGATCCATGAGTCCTTTTTGGTTCAGGAGACGATTGTCACAATATTTGATTGATTTACATGTTATTTCAAATTTTCCCAACCAGTAACTTCCTTCGGTCAAATCATGTGATTGAGTTTATACTTCACAAAAGTTATTGTAAGTAATTATGATTGTTCATTGTACTAAATATTAGACAGCAATGTGATTAGGTTAACTTTCAATGATTGGTTGTTTAATATATATCTTGATTCAAAAAGAGTAAGCATACTCATAGAAGCAGTTTTGTTAACATTACCAATGCTGTACCTTCCTTCAATGTATATCTTGATTCAGAGAAAGAAAGCATACCATAGAAGCAGTTTGGCCAACATTACCAATGCTGTAATCTTCCCTTCAATGTATATCTTGATTCAAAGAGAGTAAGACATCTATAGAAGCTAGTTTGGCCACATTACCAATGCTGTACCTCTCCTTCAATGTATATCTTGATTCAAAGAGAGTAAACATACTCATAGAAGGCTAGGTTTGGCCAACATTACCAATGCTGTACCTTCCTTCAAGCTGTATATTCCTGGATTCAAAGAGAGTAAGACACTATAGCTAGTCATTATTACTACCAATGCTGTACCTTCCTTCAATGCAGTCTTGGATTCAGAGAGAGTAAGCATAATTACCATAGAAGCAGTTTGGCCAACATTACCAATGCTGTACCTTCCTTTCAATGTATATCTTGCAGATTCAGAGAGAGTGAAGCATACTATAGAAGCAGTTTGGCCAACATTACCAATGCTGTACCAATCTTCCCTTCAATGTATATCTTGATTCAGAGAGTAAGCATACTCATAGAAGCAGTTTGGCCAACATTACCAATGCTGTACCTTCCCTTCCAATGTATATCTTGATCTCAGAGAGAGTAAGCATACTCATAGAAGCAGTTTTGCCGACATTACCAATGCTGTACCTTCCCTTCTAATGTATATCTTGATTCAGAGAGTAAGCATACTCAGAAAGAAGTATCACATTTTACCATTGCTGTAAAATTTCCTCTGCGCGATATCTTGATTCAGAGAGAGTAAGACAACATAGAAGCAGTTTTGCCAACAATGTTGTACCTTTCCCTTTTAAGTAAGTGGGTTGCAAACACGTATTCTCGATTTAACCCTCCACACATGGAGGCCACTCCGATCCACTAAATTCTGTTCTTTTAGCAACCTTCAGTACATACATGTACAAGCCTGCTGTCCTTTCCAAGCTAATCTTACAAAATCAACTGTGTGTCACCCAAGGCCACTGTGTAAATGTTTGGAAACATATTAGTATGGCCTGCAATGGGGTATCAATGGGAGACCACTTTACCCTGCAATCTCAGTGGTGTGACAGTGCACAGAAGGGTAGAATCTATAGGGAGTGCCACTGGCAACAGCTAATGGCTTTGAGTGGCTCTGAAATGGGTTGTTTCAAAATTCCACCTCGATTGTGTGTAATGGAAGTTAGCCCTTGTGTTGCTGGAATCTAAACTCCATATAGTGCAATATATGCAAACGTTATTTATCACTTTATATTTGTATAAACATTTGGGAACATATCATGTGTGTGTAAGTATTGAAAGCTTATGTTTATGTTCACATTTGAAAAATAAAAACATTTGATTATTCTGTAATGTGATGTCTGATGTAGTGTTTTACACATGCACATTTGTTAACTGTTAATATGCTATTAATTAAAGTGACAATTTTATATACATAATACTTCTTTAAGCTTCTCAACACCATGATGTATATAATGGTTAACTTCTGGTGGATTTAAAATATTGATCAGAAATATTGATCAGCACTGCCTCACACACAAATGTTAAGAGTCAAAACCAATATTTTACTGGGAAAACATTTCACCATTTCAACCAGTTCAAGGCCGGAATGGTCGGGCATATACACGCTAATTTTTTTTTGCACCGACGGATCGGAGAGCGCCTAAACACGCCTATAGGAAACTCCGGAATATTTGTATGCATGCTCAGCACGGCAACTCCGCTGTGGAAGCTTCCATTAATGTGTGTGTAGAAAGTGAAACCCGCCAACAGGGGCCCTCCAGTAGAAAAAACTTTTTTATTCCCGGACGCGAACTGGTTAAAGTGGTCAACATTAGATTGGTGAGGGTGTATATATAAAACTTCACATAAATCACATTTTGCCGAATGTATGTGGGGCATTAATTCTGTGACAAATTGTGGGACCCCAAACCTCTGTAAGGCACCATGGTATACCACTGCTTTGTAAATAAATTGTTTAACTTTTTAAGAATCATGTTTTCTGAATTCACCATTAGGTAGGTAATCTTTTTGGTATTCTCAAAATCAAATTGTCACACTTTTCACAAAAACTTGATGGTATCAAACATCCCTTGTAATTAGCTTCTCTGTGTAATGAAATACTATCATTTCATAACAAATAGTAATAAATCCATATACATGTAACAATCCCACACTGAATGAAAGCAACACAACATTGAAACATGGATGTTAAGTGTTTGATTCTTAATGCAATGTAATAATAAAGTGAGGTGAATCTTTGAACGGGTAGGTTTATTTATAACATAATCTTGATTCAAAGTCATATCATGCTGTATTCAGCTGTTTTGCGCGTATGCATTTGCTCTTTAAATCATATATACATGTATGAAGGATTCAAGTTATTATGTGTGTATCACAAGAAAATGCCAGTGAAAGTACATTCAGATTACAGTATTAACCTAACATGGAACTTAAGGCAAAAATATTCTTCCCACTATCTCGAACTGAAATGTTTCTCCTTTTCATAAAAGTGACAGCACCCTCAGAAATAATTGCATTTCAGGCAAGATTGATGACACCATCTATTGTATTTCATTTTTTAAATGTTTATTTTTTTAATGTTTTTTTTAATTGCCAAAGTGTGTGTGTGGGTAGGCACTGGCAAGGTTGTGGGGACCTATAACAAAAGGGGATGGCAATCTAGACATGAGGCGGGGGACATTTTCATGTCCCAACACAACGCTTTTCTGTCCCCACAACCTGTGTGTCTCAGAGCTGGAAAGTGTGGCTGTCCTCTACCAACCACGTGTGCATAAAGTGCTTATAACACGCTACCTTTGTGGTGAGTCCTATAACAAAGGGAAAGGCAAGAAACAATTGGTTCCACAAGGAATTTCTAAAGAAGCCATGTCTCCACAAGGAATTTTTTGTGTACAAACCCTATGAAAGAAATGTTTAAGCACAGAGATGCAAAGGAAAGAAACAATAGAGGTCTCTGTCAGGATGCAAAAAATGAGTGCGTGGTAAAAAGGTAAAAGGTGTGAGCTTGATTCAAACCGGGGACATATAACAAAAGGGAACAATGATCCCCGGTTGCTAATATCACAATGGAGAACAACAATATGTCTCTCGCTTTTGGACAATAAGTGAAATTTTGACAAAGGATGTCCCCGATTGCGCGTTTACATGTGTGTGTGTGTGTGTGTGTGTGTGTGAACGCAGACACTGAGTTCGCTGTGGGGGTCCAAAACACAATAATAGAACAATTGGACCCTGCACAAGGTAACTTATAGAAAATCTTGCACCCACAGGAGAATTAGGTATAAGGAAAAGGGATAATAGAATCGAACAAAGGATACCCCACAAATCAACAAAGTGGAGGGTGTGTGTGTGTGTCACCCACACTGGTCAAGTCAAGCAGGGGCAGAGAACAAAAGAGATCCGAATTATTTAGCTGTGGGGACATTTTCTCTGTCCCCACAATCGCTTTAATCCTGCAAAACCTTTGTATTTTGTCCCCACAACGCCGCTGGAATGTGTGTGTGTGTGTGTGAGCGATTCCTAAACCGGGATCGATAACAAAAGGGACAATGGTCCCGGAAGTCGTGCTCACAATGAGAGAACAATGTTAGCCCTGTCTCGTATTTGACAAAGGAATTTGACAAAGGAAGTCCCCGATTGCAGGCGTGTTACTACTTCGCAGGTGTGTGTGTTCAGCACTGGCCGCTATGGGGACAGAGAACAAAAGAGGGATCCGACATTTTAGTGGGACATTTTTATTGTCCCCACACACGCTTGCTTTGTGAATCCCCAAAAATCCTTTTTGTATTTTGTCCCTGCCACAACGCCTGCAGGGAATGTGTGTGTGTGTGTGTGTGTGTTCGAAGCACTGGTCACAAGTAAGTAGGACAGAGAACAAAAAAGAGGGATCCCTCGAATTATTTAGCTGTGGGGGACATTTTAGTGTCCCACAACGTTTTAACTCCCAAAAATCCTTTGTATTTTTTGGTTCCCACAACGCCTGCAAGGGAATGAATGTGTGTGTGTGTGTGTGTGTGTGAACGACACATATCTATTCGCTGTGGGGTCCAAAACAACAGAACAATTGGACCCCCACAAGGTAACTAGTAGAATCTAAAATTCTGTACCACAGGGAGAATTATAATGAAACGGGATAAAAGAACGAACAAAGGAATAACCCACAAATCAATCTGCGTGAGCGTGTGTGTGTGCGGTGTGTGGAGCACATTCAAACCGGGACATATAACAAAAGGGACAATGGTCCCCTGCTACATTGCACAATGGAGAACAATATGTCCCCCGCTTTTTTGGACAAAGGAATTTGCCAAAGGATGTCCCCATTGCAGGCGCTATACTAACGCAGAGTGTGTGTTGTGGGTACGTGTACTCACGTCAAGTGAGGTTCTCCATGTAACCATTCACCGCCAACCGAAAGTATCGGCACATGCAAAAACGGCAGGACGCCCTTCATTTGAACTAACGGAAAATTGGCAAACTTGGAGCATATTTTATGACGCACAGTGAACATCTCACGCTTTGAAAGTCAGCCTCAACTTATGGAGAAAACCAATGGAGGTGACGTTTTGAACACATCTGCCCGGGATTCACGGAATCGCCTGGAAATGTACCAGCCCTCTAATTGGCGGCCACTTTGACATATTGTGAGACGCTACATATTGTTGTCATACTCAAAGATACGTCCTTTCCAACAGTGCTGCGCTTTGCTAGTGTTAGGAGAGAAGACTTGTATTTTCAGCTTGCCAAGATACAGGTAAGCTTAAGTCAAGTGTATTCGGACGATTAAGTACTCAAATGGTCTATAGAAATTACTGAAAGTTTTAAAGGATGCTCTCAGATGCACGCATTAGGCCAAAACAATGTAACGTTTCGTAGGTCGCCTAGGAAAAATCATTTATTAACCCTCCATATACATGTACCTGCCATAGAAATTGTTCAGAACTTTCAAAAACCTTTTCAAGTTTGCTGTACTGAAGGTTTTGAGCAGGTGAGGAAGGTAACAACTCTCTGAACAACAAATCAAAGGAATGTTTCAATACCTTTCTGTATGAAGGAAGGTATGGTTCAGTAGCAACAAATTCTGGAGGGTTTTAAAGGGTTCATACAATTGATAGCCATTTTGGGGCCCGTATAGTGATTTTGAAAGGTATTTGAAAGGTCAAACCATAGGAGGGTTAACAAGGACATTAAAATGTAATTAATATAACACGGCTGTATCACAGCCTCTCTGGGGTTTTAAAATTATGAAATGCCATATAGCTGACTTATTATAACTCTTTTATAATCATATTTAAAAGCTTTATTGAACAATACATTATACCAAACAGCATAGAGCTGTCATTTTTAACACCAACCTAGGTCCTATTTATATAGTATTAGTAAGGGATGGTAAATGGAAGGTGTGGATGAATTTCGTGTGTGGATGATAGTAAACTATACTAGGTATAATCACAGTAGTAAACCTGTGGCACAACCATGTGTGTAACTAGTAATCTTTGAGGAGTAAGAGCTTAAAGAGCCACAGTGGTTCAGACATTTCGAGCAGAGTACACCGTTCAAGCTTAATGCACGACACCAACGGCTCTTTTCAGAGCCAACACTCATACATGCACACAGCACATGTATACCACAGTTGACCTTATTTTTTGAGAAGAGAATAAATTAAACTCAATAATAATAAATATTACCAGTTATTGAGATTAATAACCACTAACAAGCCTCCATCATCCATTGGGGTTATCACGCAGTTATTGTAAACACAGACTTCCAGCAATTTACATAACATCAGTTACTGGAACAAAGTAATATGTTTTGTATAAACAACACCAAATCACTTAAACCAACGGCATTATGTTATGCCACAGGTTAGGAGCCTGACGTTTCAATGGCTTCAGGTGGCGTGAATGGCTTGCTTGAAACTTTACTGATTGTGTGGTGGGAGGGTTAGTCTGTATTAACCTCCCACAATCAGTGAAATTTTTAAGCAAGCTGGGCGAATACTACAAGCCCTTACTAAGTGGTAGGCAGTGGCTCTCATAGCTATACTGCATAGTAAATATAATGCTTCATGTCTGTTGGTTTTAGTGGGTTTGTGATTGATATATTGCAGGGCATATTACTTTATTCCAGACCAGTGGCTGGGTGGTGTCAATATGGAGAGTCTGTGTTTACCAATAACTATTATTGAAAAATCCAGATAAATATGGTATTTATTGGTCTCTTCAATGGCTGATGGTGAATTATTATTGGGAGTTTGGTTACAGTATAAGGTCAACGTGGTATACAGTTCTGTATACATGTGTACAATGGAGATTATCATAAAGGGGTGTATTATATGCATAAAACAATGTGTGTACAACACATTGACATTTAGTGGGTTTACAGTGGCCTCTATGTGGTGGAGTGGCTAATTCAGGTTTGTGATTTATATTATTTTTTCCCCAGTGAGTCAATGCCAAAGATGCTATAAGTATCTTTAGCAACATGGAACGCAGGGGTCGTCACCAAAAGAAGCTGTCCTGTAAGCACCACCTTAACACACATTAACCCTTGCATACATGCAGTCTCCAAAAATGCTGCAAAGAACTGCTAAGTTGCATCCTTTCCGCCTTCAAGAGACGCATGGTGTAATAGCATCCATTTTAGTTGATTTATCTGCATTCATGTAGTGGCTGTACAGTAGCCTAACCCGTGAGTGACAGTTTCTGTTGCATTTGTTGCAGACGAACGAAGACGCCTGCTGGGGCTGCCGCTGTCTTGTCTTTCTCCCTGCTCTCTTTTCAGCGTAGGTGTGCAGTCCTCGCCTCCTCTCTGCTTGTACACCCTGTTCGACAGCAAGGCGCTCAGGTTGAACGGTCTTCGCACAACTTTCCTATGCGCTGGTGTTGATGCTGCACAGTTTTTACGTCTTTTCTGCAGACACATATCTCTCACAAGCAGGCGTGGACGTCCAGTCAGCCGTGAGCCTCCACCAGCCGCCATACAGAAGGTCTGTAATGTGCCTGGTTTCCTATTTTCCTGACACATGAGGCCAATCAAGGCGCCTCTCGCTTGAGAATGGCGAACATGCTGTTCATGTTTCGTAATGCTCCAGAACCTCTGTGTTGGGTACTTGTCCCCAGTGATATGCAGAATGCGCCGCAGGCACCGGTGAAGCTGTTGAGTTTTTCTCATGTCTCGCGTGGAGGTGGTCCTACCTGCCAGAGGAGGTGCCAAGCACGGCCCGCTAATGCAGTTTAGTCTCTTCGATGGAGACTGGAGTTGTTCCACCTCTGATTTAGTCTGGCTTACAACTGCTGCAGCCTTACGATCCTGCTGTTTACCTCTGCATCAATGACAGCGTAGCTGAGATAATGGACCTCGAGATAGGTGAATTCTCCACAACCTTCCAGGTCATGCCCATCTATGGCGGCGTGTGAGGGGGTGGCCCCGCCTCCCCGCACTATGACATTTTGTCTTTTCAGACTGATGGTCAGTCCAAACTCCTTGCAGGCATGGGAGAGGCGAATACGTTGCTGCAGGCTGCCTGTGTGTGTGGAGTGTCAAGGTCAGGTCGTCATGTAATATATCCACGGATGAGTAATTTTAATATGACTTTGGTCTTGGCGCCGGAGGCGATGGCGTTAAATCATTTATCGGGCCAGCCCTGGTGGTGTGATGACCCTCTGGGCTGCAAGCGTATCGGAGGAGCAGCATGGAGAAAGAAGATGCCGAAGAGTGTCAAGCAAGGACGAGCTCTGCTTTACTCCGGCCATGACTGGAAGGCTCTCAGATGTTATGCCACTGAAGCACACACTGTGCTATATATGTCGGTGAAAGGGAGATGACCCAGAAGCCGAGGCAGCCAATCTCTGCAGTAGCCTGAAGAGTTCACTTCATGATCAGGTCAAATGCCTTGTCAGGTCTATGAAGGCAGCAGTAGAGGGGCACTGCTGCTCTGGACACTTCTCCGCAGCTGGGAGAGAAGACCAAGACCATTGCTGACCGGGCTGGTCGCCAGCCACCCCTGGGACTCTGGGCAGATGCGGGAGGCTAGAGTCAGAGGCGGCCATAGACACGGGCGTAATGCCTTCTCCCAACGGTGCTCAGGAGGAAAACGCCTGCAATTGTTGCACCGCGGCCCCTTGTTCTTAAATACAGCACTTATGTTAGCGCCTCAGCATGTCCTTGGGGATATAGCCTGTCTCAGCACAGAGGAGTTCGTGCAGGACTGAGAAAAGTAGGTTGCTCATTTTCAAGATTTCATGGATGCCGCTACCCCAGGGCCTGGTGCAAGCAAGGTAAAGGATGATGGCTTGAGCTCTTCCATGGTTGGGGTATCTAGCTTCTCCATGATGGGCAGGTCTGATGTATCCAGGGCGGTTCCATGACGACGGTTGCATAACTCAAGGTAGTGTTTCAACCCACGCTGCAGCCATTTCCCTGGTTCGTGATGGCTTCTACTATCTTGGAGAGGGGCGGCCTTGGTGACAGATAACACCCGCTTGATGCCTCTCAGACATCCCTTCTGGCATCCTTGCATCGGGGTAGCTGTCTGTATACTACTGCAGAGGTTTTGTTGTAGAAGCATGAGGTATGGCAGTCTGCTGAGCGTTTCCTGGCAGTCCCAAGGGCTTAATGTACTGGGGCTAGGTAGTCTTGAAGCCAGGAGGCCTCTTCGCCCGCCGGCTCCATCTCCTCCCAGTGAGCCTCACCAGCATTTTGGCCGCTCTTCCCGTAGACAGAGGCGAGTTGAAGGCCACACATTTTGAGATGGACCACCTGACATTGCGTCGCTGGCGCCTCTTCACAAGAGAGCTCTTGCAGTATGCCATGATGAACTGCTGTGTTTTTTCTGTTGCTTAGCAGTGTGTTGATGTGCAGTTTTCTGAGGAAAAATTTCTTTGGTGATACCTCCGCGACCTTAAGCGGGCTACAAGAGAGGAATCAAGGCAGTCTGCGCTGTGGTATGCTATGGGTGAGGAGGACAGCACTGCAGTTCCGCACGCCTGTGATGAATAAGTTCAGCTGGTGCCAGTATGGAGCGCGGGTGCTCAAGACACCTGGTGGATCGGCTTGCACTTGACGGTGTTGGTCACGACAGGCTGTGAAAGCAGCACAACCCAGCAGTCGCTGACCGCCATGATCTACCCTCCGTGAGTAAATGAGACAGGTGGGGCTGGGAGTTCTAGCTCAGCCTCCCACCCCAGGTATTGAAGTCTCCGAGCAGGCAAGGCCAGTGCTTTGTATCCTGACATCACTTCATATCCAGGGCCTCCCGAGAACTGATCCTTATCCTCTGGCGGAACAGAGGAAGAAGGCACGCTGGATGATGTTCGGCTGGGCCGAGGAGCGTAAACAGCCGGGAGGGAGGATCCTCTCGTGTGCCTGATGACGGAGGCTCGATGGAGGCGTATTCAGCGACTTCACAGCGGTTGACTGCTGTCAAGCCCGCCCAGGACTTCTCATAAAAGAAGGTATAACTGTTTCTCTGATGGTGCTGCCATGTTGAGTTTTCCTGGCAGGCCACATCAACGCTTAGGCCGAGAGTTCCCCTGCCCACTTACTTTGGTCTCATTGCAGACTAATCTCATGTAGGTCATGCAGTGAGACCAGGACATTATATCCTGACGCCCAGCTTGGTAAAATGAAGAGCTGGTTTTTCTTTTCTTCGCTCGGTGTATGGAATTTGCGGCCCACTTGTCAAGATGGTCTCTAGTCTACCCACCCAAGTGAAGGCAGGCAGTGGTGCCATGGACAGTGCACCTTAATATGGGGCTGCCCAGCCATGGGCGCATAGCTGTCCAATGAGATGCGATGATCTCTCTCCCACCGAAGTGACTTTCTGGCGCCGCTTCTTCATTAACTTGACAGCCAGAACTGCAACCAAGCATCACAGCTGCACTCATGGCGTCATGGAGTGTCCTTCCAGGGAGCTGGCGCAAAGTTTGGGTAGGTGTATGAGGATCACGCCCCATGCAGCAGACCCCCCCTCTCCACGAGCTGGCGGACCCAAGGGAATCAATGTTTGGTACAGCTACGCCAACGACGTCGCAGGAGTTGCCGGGATGAGACATTGAAGGCAGTGTCAGGCCGCCGGACTCGTTCCTGATTTCTTTCTCTCGTCACATTCCCAGTTTCTCGTGAATGGGGTACCAAGGCAGCGGAGGTTTGAAAAAAATCAGGCCCTCTCTCTCCTAGGGAGGTTGCCGCCCAAGGCCACGAGCCCACCAACCCTGGATTTTAGCTATGTAATACATGCTTTTGTGTACTAAACATGGTACTGCACAAGAATTGGTACATGACAATTCCAAAATGCCCCCGGGTATACAAAACCAAACTGTTTTGATCCTCACACAGTAATGCAGATACCGCAATTTACCGCATTAATATTTCAAGTTAGCCTTGCAATGAAACAAAAGCAAGGTGGCTGCTCTGAAGCTTTGACCTCATTTATCCTCTGAAGAGCCTTGGGCTGTACCATTAATCATGGCTGAGATAAGAAAGTGCGTACCACAATATGTCCCAGTTGAGACAACTTTGAAGTATGGGTCCACTTTGTGAAGAACCGTTACACCCCGATATAATAGGAGGTTAATGAGGTTTTGGCCGTAGCTCCCCCCCCTTCCCTTTCACCTGCAGCCTTTCCCAGATCGAAAATTAAGCGGTATCCACCGCTGATAAATATGTCTGTTTTATTTTATCCAGCTGGTCTAACCCATCACGCCACAGTGCAGGGACCGGCGGTGGCCCCCCAACCCTTTTCCCAGTGTATTGCCCCGAAGCTTCAGGATGTCATAAGCAGCACGACTAGCACGAGCCGTCACAGCTCACCTTGACGGCGCGATGTTGAACCCACGATGAGAACTGCGTGACAGTCATGATATGACCAGTAATAAGGGTGGGTCAAAGGAAAATGGGACAAAAACACTTTTGTTGTTACTGTGACGAACCCTCAGGCTAAGTTGCCCCATCATCTTGATCGGCCCCATAAGGTGAAGAAAAGAAGTTGTAGATATTACCTCGAGAACCGACCAGAGTTCCGTAACAATCTTCTGTTGAAAATACGTAATGTTTGGTAATCACAGACACAATTGCAAAGTACTTGAGAGGGTGAGGAATTGTCCTCATTGTGGCATATACAGGCCCAATCATAGGCAGATCCCCATGACTATGGGACCGTGCATATATTGTTTTGGTTATTATGCACGAGATCTTTGGAGACATCCGGGTGCCCAATGAAGCGTGTTCTCAACTGCACATGAGGCCAGATAAGGCGGCTTGTAGGACGAGTGGCTCTACAGAGTGATTGTGCTGAAACCTCTGTTGGTGTAATTGTGTCTTTCAAGTTGAACAAAGTTTTAAGTCCCATGAAGAGGGATGATATATCCTTCATAGTCAAAACCATCTTCACTGATTATCAAGGGTAGCCATAACGTGAATACCTGAAGTCGTACCACCAAAACGCTCAACATGGCTATATCTCAAACAAGCTATCAGACCAATGCCGCTATGCATTAGCCTCGTCGTAAAACTGCGGCACCAACCTACCAAATGCATCACTTTGAAGTAATTCATCCATCCCCACCACCCTCAATGATATATTCAAGGTTGTTTCAGAGGGCTTCAGCAGTCAAATCAACCAGTTGTATAATGTTCCATCTCTAGCACTGAAGATTGGGCATCCATCAAGAAATGTGCAGTCAGTTGCCTCAAAGGAAATGCTCTGGAGTCCGTGAAAGCACAAAGCACAAACATCCGACCAGTTCCTGCACCATTGTGTGAAATGAAATGGAGAACATGTGTCACCATGCGCGACAGAACACTGTGTTCAAAGGAAGCGTAATTGAACCCACCCGTTCTCCCCACAAATGCTGATGTGGGTAAAATAAATCGTCATCGCTCTCAATGACACTGGTGACAGGCAAGTCATAATTCTCCTTCAAGCTGCCTGGGAAACAAGTCAGCAGCACCCTGGAAGATATTGAAATGAGATCACACTGTGCAGCCTCATTATGTCTCAATCTGGAGAAGACAGGGTGAGGTTTCCAAGATGAAAGTGGATGATTTCAACAAGCACAGTACATCTGTTGTCAATAGGGATCGCGTGCTCACTGATCTCGAAAAGGCACCTCTGCAAAATGTTCAAAGTCGTCATGAAATAGTTGGTAAGAGGCAGAACTGTGGCCATCCTTCCTTCAACCAACGAGGCTACATGGCGGTTGAATGCTCTGGTTGCAAAGGAGAATTCAAGCTGGAGCGGTTACACAGGATAGCATAATAATTGTTTTGCACGGTCTTGTTATGGAGGTGGCATAGAGCCATATGGCTCGAGAGTGACTGTCTCAGAGTCGTATGCAAACTGATGCAGGCCTCGACAAGTGCCAACAGCATCCATTTCACCTCTGCAAACTTGAACATGTGGCGACTGCGTCACAAATTCTTGCCTTGAAGGACCATCAGCTGGGACAAACCCTGGCAGACTTCAGGGGTCACATTTTTACAGTCCATCGTGAATACTACCAGATGCCGAATAATCATCCAGAGGTTACTCAACTGTCCGACTTTTCCTCAGCTTGGAGGGAGAACTTGCTTGGGTCCCAGCATGGCAAATTCACTGCAAGGTTACATGTCACTGGAAGTACGTGCAGCCACTGTGAAAACTAATATCTCTTCTGTGTGTGTACCTCACTTTTTGTTCTCTCCCAATTGCTCATGTAGGTGGGACCACATTTTCTCACTCCCCTCACCACCGCGGCTGACATTCTTACTGTGAAGAATACTTTAATCATTTCTTTCCATTCTTTTTATTTATTGCAGAGGGTTTCACCCACTGATGATTTGCAGCAGTGATTCTTCTGACTACTGTGACTCGGTGATGATTCTAGTGATAACAGTAAGTTGTGGCTGTTTATATATTTTTGTTTCCATCTGTTTTCAGTCCATCTATTTTCCTCTATCTTTCTTTCTATTTCTCTTTCTCTCTATTAACCCTCCCTATAGGTTTAACACCAAAAGACACCTGCAAATGTTTATGTCTCTCTTAACCCATTGACTTTGTGCAGTGCACTCAGTTAATACCCAATGGTTGTTATTTATTTATAAGTTGCGCTGAAACCGAACCGATAAAGTGTATCAAACAGGGAATGGGACATGCATTTATACTAGAACTAATTTGAGTTGATTTATTTTATTTTAAATTTTTTATTATTTTAATTTTTTACCCTCAAATTTCCATAAAATTGACGGACGAAGGTACCTCATTTTCTCTCCGCTCCATTTGTTGATGGAAATTTTTGCAAGTAATTAAAAATTAATAGTAATAATCAACTCAAATTATGCTTTTAGGATAAGCATGCATGTCTATTCAAATATTGAGAAATTTCTTTGGGTGGTTTTCATATTAAAAAAATTACAACCATTAGAAAAACTGCTAATCTAGCATTGTTGATGGGAAAGTGGCCCTTTTTATTGTGTTTATGTTTATATATATATATATATATATATATATATATATATATATATATATATATATATATATATATATATATATATATATATATATATATATATACTCTATATATATATATATATATATATATATATATATATACACATACGAACTATAAGATGACGTGATTAATGATAATTTGGAATTTGTATTACATAAAGACCAGAAATTAGAACAATTTTTGGGAAAGATACAAGATAAATGGAGCCATTATGGATTTTGTATTTGTATATATGAAGGATAAAGATTAAGATAAGATTTTGCTGAAGTTTTCGGATACCACAATGGTCTAGTTTTTTCAAACATGAAAGCATGAATAATTATTTAATGCAAGACGTGATAAAACCAATATATGTGCTAGTTTGCCCACATAACAATACACTGAAAGACAAAATGCCCAGTCTGAATTATTATAAACCTGCTTTGCAAACGTGACGCTTAAATCACTATTTTTGCTATGTAAGCAGGTAGCCAAACAACTGAATGAAGAGCTGGCCATTTTTGTGTACAGTAATTTGAGTCTCACATTCAAAATGATATATTCCAACAAGACTTGTCATACATATTTGTTTGTACAATTGATCTGAGTGCTTTACAGTTTATAGATACCATTGTGTCTTTCAAGGTGGATTCAGGGTGTGTGCCTTCAGATGGCAACTCGTTGAGGGTGCTGCAAGGGCAATCTTCCTAGCTGATGGCTTGGCCGATCAAACTGTTGGCAGAAAAACAGTCAGTGAGGAGAACGCGTTTTTAAAAACAATACAACAAACCACAAACGACATTGCATTCAAATCAAATATTTAGAGAAATAAATTGTCGTTTTCGCACCTAAACCTTATTTTGAAATTTTATGTCCGAGAATAACATTTTTATCTAATTACCAGTGAAGTTTTTGATGAGGCAATTACTATTGACCCATGGAAGTTGATATAAATGAACTATTAATCTGTATGTCTTGAATAATTTAGCAGAAAATATCCAAAGTTGGTTTGTAACCATTGTTACTTGATCTTCATTGAGAATGCATGACATTTTGTTTTATGTAAAACAGTGATCATTTATGTTTTTTCAACATAAGTCCAATAACAATTACTCAATAGTGTATAGTGAATTAAACCAATAACAATTATTTTTACCTAACAATCTGTTTTGTCAGATTCTTTATAAATTTGTTTTCCATAAGATAATATCATCTGAGTTAAAGTGGGAATGCAATGTGACGGATCCAGAAAAGGGGTGCACTCTCGGGCTGTGTCAGCCAATAATCAATATTCAAATACTGATTGGTTTTTCCGGTTCGAATATTCGAAGGAAAAAAAATGTTGTTATTTCCCCATCATCCTCGATCTGGTACTACATTGGTTCGCCACCTAGCAAGTCCATTCTGTTATTCGCAATGTTATATTTGCGTGATGTGATGGCTACAGGCTATGGCAGGCCTTATCCGGCTGATGTATCAAGTTTCAAGCCAAGTCCAAGCGGCTTCCCTTTCATGTTTTTGCCAATGAGGGCTGTCCAATCACCACGGAAAAGTCCCTTACGGTGGATAAGAATATTTCTTCCAGGGAATAAAAAAGGATAATATTTCCCCCTGATGTAATGTTGTCGTTACTGAAAAAAAAATATTTATTGTAACGAAGAATATTTGTATTTAATGGACAAATTCAAAAGGTTATGTTATTCATGGTCCCCAAGGAAAATCTGTTAAATTCTTTTTAGAAGAGAATTGTATAACATGATCCGAGGAATTTACGAAAGGACATTATATTTCCCAATTGCAGCGTAAATAATTGGATGCCACCATCTTTATCCGCTTGATTTAATTAGTTCTTACAATATCTCAGGCTCTGTCAAAAGCACTGCATAAAAAATTGGTGGCTTTCAGCAGCCATCTAAATCAATTCAAAATATATCCCGCCGATTTCTTCCCTGAAGGCCTACCTCATTGCCTTTTACCCACCGACTGCACTGTTGCAAGCTTGTCGTGTTTCATAAACAGCCTATCCATAGTTGCCGTGTTTACCGTTTCGCTTTGTCCGTGCTTTGACACGATGAAATTCAGTATTGTAAGTCTGAAAACATTTGATTGTGAAAAAGTTATATACAAACGTCTACAAGAAAGTGATTCAGACTGCCACAATTGACGAGCCCGCTAGTCCGAAATCTGACGGAACATGAGCAGTTGAATTTCGCGCCAAAGTTTTGGACCAATCAAAATTCAGATTCGACCTGGGGTGCGTTCCGCTTGTTCGCCATCGCCAATGTTTGCAAACAATTTCGAGTGGAACTAATCAGTGCCGCCAACGTTCGGGGCGAACGTTAGCAACAGATTTGGCGAACGTAGTTTTGAGGTGTTCGCGGTTGTGCGATACATTCGCAAGCGAACGCGGCCATGGATATTTTTAATTTCATTGGTCGAAAGCCAACATTACGGAGCCCCTAAGGGGACAGGTAAAGAAAAATCGGGAAGGTAAAACAAAAAAGGAAATGTATTTCGTTCCTCGAATTAATATATTCGTTCCTCGAAATAACATTTCGTTCCCTCGAATCATTTCGTTTTTTCGAAATATTATTTCGTTCACTGAAATATTATTTCGTTCTCGAAATAATTGAGCTGTACGGAATTTTGATATACCATTTAATTTATTGGGATATGAAAACTATTTCCGAGGTTGCTGTAGCACTGAGAGAGCCCCTTCAGGGACAGATGGAAAGAGGGACTGGTTTTTTTTGTTAAAGAAGCACAATATTGACCCAGTTTTAGAAAATTACCGACCAATCACCAACTTGCAGTTTTTGTGTAAACTTACTGAGAGTGCAGTGTGTGCTCAAAAGCCTCAAATTAATAATCATGTGGGTGAGGCATTCATTATTTCCACTATTTCAATCGGCATTTACAGGGAACGGAGGAACTTGCTGTTGTTTATGGACAGAGCTATAGACAGGACTTTTTATACTACACTTATTAATGATAATTGTTTTGACCCTCGGAAGTTGTTCAAGGTCACGAGAAAATTACTTTAAAAACTACTGTCACTCCTTACCACCGTTAACAGATAAATTGACATTTGCTAATGAGTTGGTTGGGTTCTTTTATTGGGAAAATTGATCATATTCACGCTGTTTGACAGGCAACTGCTGAGCTATGGACCTATGGAGTATTTATCTGACGTCAGTGCATCTCGGTGCACCATGGACTGTTTTTCACCGCTTACTGAATTGGATGTGATGAATCTTATTAAACAATCTGCGTATAAGTATTGCCCTCTGGACCCCATGCCGACACCTGTTGTGGTTGATTGCATTGAGGTCTTGCTTCCGACTATTACTAGGATCATCAATGCATCACTAACCTCCGGTACCTTCCCAGAAGATTGGAAAGAGTCATTGGTAACACCTCTGTTGAAAAATAAAACACTTGACCCTGTGCTTGATAATTACCGCCCAGTCAGTAATCTTTCATTTGTGTCAAAACTGATTGAGAGAGCTGTTTTAATCAGGTTCACGAGTATTTAACTATTAATAATCTGTATCCACTACTTCAGTCTGCCTACCGGAAGAATCATAGTACCGAAACAGCACTCTTAAAGTATACAATGACATTATTATGAAAATGAACAGCCGGCATGTCGTCCTTCTTACTTTTATTGGACCTCAGTGCAGCGTTTGATACGGTTAACCACAACATTCTTTTAAATCGTCTTAAATCTAAATTTGGGATATGGACTTAATGGATCGGTTTGCATCGTATTTAACTGGCAGAGTCAGCGTATACTGATACAGGGATCCAAGTCAGATAAGTTTGATCTTACCTGTGGCGTACCACAAGGTTCATGTCTCGGACCCCTGCTGTTTGTCATGTACTCATCAAGGTTATTTGATATTGTTGAAACCCACTTACCTGATGTTCATTGTTATGCAGACGATATACAATTGTACACATATCATTTAAACCGGTTAGTTTGGCTAATCAACAGGTTGCCATCTTGGCGATGGAGAATTGCATCAAAGATATCCAGAGAGTGGATGTTACATGATAGACTTATGTTGAATGATAGTAAGACTGAGTTTATTATTCTGGGTTCCAAACAACAATTGTCTAAGATCAATATTTCTCATATTACAGTGGAAATTACTAATATCACGCCTGTCTTAAATGTTAGAAATCTGGGCTTCTGGTTTGACTCCAATTTGTCTATGAATTCTCATATCACTAAAGTCTGTTCTACCAGTTTTACCATCTCCATAATATAAAACGTATTAGTAAATATTTATCAGTAATTCTCCTTATATCATTTTAATTCATATGCGTTCATCACCAGTCGTCTAGATTATTGTAATAGTTTATTTTATGGTCTGCCACTTGTTCAACTAGCAAAGTTACAAAGGATACAGAATGCTGCTGCCAGGTAGTTGTAAACACACATAGATTTTGTCATATTACCCCATTCTTAAGGATCTGCATTGGTTGCCTATTAAATTTCGAATTCATTTTAAAATTTTATTGCTTGTTTTTAAATGTATTAACTGTCTAGCACCTGACTATGTTCAGACCTTTACCGTCAAAAGACGGCACAGATATAGCCTTAGGTCAACAGGCGAAATGTTACTGGAGTACCCGAGGGGTAGAATGCTGCACACTTTTGGCGATAGAGCATTTGCTTCGGCTGCCCCAAAGTTGTGGAATGCACTACCTTCATCTGTTAGGGGGGCTCATTCACTGGGGTCCTTTAAGGAGATATTAAAAACTTACTTGTTTAAAGAAGCCTACAGTCTGTAAATACTTATTCTTTATTCTTAATTTTAATTTAATTTAATTGTGTATTCTTGTCTTGTCTCCCCTGCTGGATTTGTATAGTATATTATGGTTTTTAAAAATGGAATTTTTAGAATGGAATTTTTAAAAATGGAATTTCCCCTCCCCCCTTTAGGGGTGAGGGTGTCTGACTGTAATTGTGTGTATTTTTATGCTGAATTTGTATAGACCTTTAGATTCATATTGTATGATTTTTAGGCTTTATTGTATAGGGGCCTATGTATTATTGAGTCTTGATGTAATTGCGCCCTCGAACATCTTCGGATGGAGAAGGCGCACTATAAATGATTATTATTATTATTATTATTATTATTATTATTATTATTATTATTATTATTATTATTATTATTATTATTATTATTATTATTATTATTATTATTATTATTATTATTATTATTATTATTATTATTATTATTATTATTATTATTATTATTATTATTATTATTATTATTATTATTATTATTATTATTATTATTATTATTATTATTATTATTATTATTATTATTATTATTATTATTATTATTATTATTATTATTATTATTATTATTATTATTATTATTATTATTATTATTATTATTATTATTATTATTATTATTATTATTATTATTATTATTATTATTATTATTATTATTATTATTATTATTATTATTATTATTATTATTATTTCGGATTAGCACAGCATGAAAAGAAAGATCTTGTTTTCCTTTCTGCCGGTTACACCTCGAGTCAAGCTACCGTCCTTAGACTTAGATCTCGAGTGTCTTTCGCAGAATCCTTGCTGTCCCTAAGAGTGCCGCCTTCTGTAGTAGTTCTACTCTAACAGATGTTCCTATCTCCTTGAGATGTTTCTCCAACGCCTTCGGAATTGTACCCAGTGCTCCCACTACCACAGGAATTACCTTCACCTTGACTTGCCACAGCTTGCGGAGTTCTCTCACAATCCTGATATTTCTGTACCTTCTCCTTCTCCTTCGAAGCTACTCTACTATCACCCGGCACAGCTATATCAATAAGATGACACATCTTTGCATGCTTATCCAAGACAACAAACATCCGGCCGTCTATGTTTCTATAACATGATCTGTCTGGATGTTGAAGTCCCAGAGAATCTTGACATGATCCGTTTCTTCTACCTTTTCCGGCACATGGTCGTACCACTTCGATTGCACCTTGACACCGTACTTCTTACATAGATCCCAATGGATCACCTTGGCCAACTTGTCGTGTCTGCCTTTGTACTCTGTCTGAGCATGCACTCTGCATTCGCTGACAATGTGAAATACAGTCTCCTCCGCCGCATTGCACATTCTGCACATAGAAGAGACATCTGACTTCTCGATCCTTGCCTTCATCACATTCTTCGGCAGAGACTGGTCTTGCGCTGCAGTAATCAGACCCTCAGTTTCTTTCTTTAGTTCTCCTCTCCTCAACCATTCCCAAGTCTTGCTACTTGCCACTTCTTCTGTACATCTCAGGAATCGGCCGTGAAGTGGTTTTTCCTGCCAATCTCGTGTTCTTTCTTCTCTTCTTTGATTCTTATACTCCTTTGGACCTAATTCGTCTGCCTTCATGTATTTCTGCGCAACTTCAACAACTTTTCCTGAGTACTTCTACATGACACTGCAAGCTCCTTCTCTCGATGTTAACGCTGTCTGATACACTAAGTAACCCTCTTCCGCCCTCTGACCTTGGTAGATAGAGTCTGCTGACATTCGACCGTGGATGTAACATACCGTACATCGTCATTACTTTACTCGTTTTCCTGTCAGCAACATCTAGATCTGCCTTAGTCCACTCGACAATTCCCGCACTGTATCTCATTAGTGACACAGCCCAAGTGTTGATCGCCTTTATCATAGGCATTCAGCTTGGACTTCAAACACTTCTTCACTCGTCTTATATACTCTTTCTTAAGTCTCTCTTTCGATTCCTCGTGCAGTACATGATCTGCTTCAAGCACTCCAAGATACTTATAACTTTCTTCTTCACCCAACGCCCTCAATTGTGTGCCATCTGGTAAAGCAATTCCATCCGAATGTACCCTTTTACCCTTCTTCATGGTCATCGCAGCACATTTCTCCAGACCAAACTTCATGCCGATGTCATCGCTGAAGATCCGTACAGTCTGCACCAAGGAATCAATCTCTTTCTCGTTCTTCGCAAACAACTTCAGGTCGTCCATGAAGAGAAGATGATTAATCCTGCATCCATCCTTCGTCATCTCGTATCCCGCACTAACCTTCCGCAAAATCATCGTCAAAGGGAACAGCGCCAAAACAAACAACAGTGGAGACAGAGAATCACCCTGGAAAATACCTCGTCTGATGTTTACCTTACCAAGACATTCATCGCTGGCCATCAGATTTGTTCTCCATGTCTTCATGCTCTCACCCAGAAGACATTTCACCGCATCAGCTGCCCCTATCATATCCAAACATTCCATAATCCACGAGTGTGATACCATGTCGTATGCCTTCTTGTAATCTATCCATGCCATGGCCAGATTAGTTTTCCTGTTCCTACAGTCCTTTAGCACCGTCTTATCAATGATGAGTTGGTCTTTCGTTCCTCTTTCGTTCCTCTTTCGTTCCTCTTGACCGCTTCTTGCAACCTTTCTGCTCATCTGGAAATAACTGCTGATCTTCTATGTGGCTATACAGATCTTCTGCAATGATACCGGTCAGAAGTTTATACATCATGGGTAGACATGTAATAGGTCGATAGTTACTTGCAACGTTACCCTTCTTAATGTCCTTCATGATGAGAACCGTTCTTGCTTCAGTCATCCACGTCGGAACGTTGCCACGCACTAAGCATTGTTGCAGCTGCTGGGCTATTCTTTCGTGAAGACTACTGAAGTTCTTTAGCCAGTATCCGTGCACTTGGTCTGGTCCCGGGGCTTTCCAATTCGGCACTTTCCTCAACTGTTTCTTCACCTTGCTCACATCAATCTGAAATCCCTCTTGTTGTTGTACATTCTTTAACTCGTCTTTCACGTCGGCTAGCCATTCTGCTTGTCTGTTATGATCACCAGGCTGATCCCAAAGTCCACCCCAAAAATTCCTTGCCTCTGCTGGCTCTGGGCCCACTTGTGAGTTGTCACATTTCCCGTCCATTTCTTTGAATAATTGACGTTGATTTGTACTGAATAGGCGATTTTGATGAAACTGCCTGACTCTGTCATCGTACCTCTTTACTTTCGCAGCCTTCGCCTTAACCCTTTGCTTTATTTCTTCCTTAACTACACTCATCCCCTTTCCTTTTACTTGATACTTCTTCATTAATCTGTTCCTCATATCTGAATCTTTCATTGCACCTCTATCCATTTGCTCTATTCTACTGAGATCTTTGCGTAACTCGTTAATTTGGCCCTCAAGTCTGCGTTTCCACCAAGGTTTATTATCTTTATGTCGTGATTGTGAATGTGAAGATTTTACCCCTGATCTCTCCGCTACTACAACTGCACCTGCAAAGACAAGATCGTTAATTTCAGAAAGATTAGTAGTACTTACCGTCCCAAGGATTCTACTTACCATAGCTGACACATTTGTCAGCTTTTTCCTTGGGACCTGGCGCAATGCAGGAATACTCCACTTACCTGTCCCTTTTACCGATACCATTACCTCTTCAATCCTCTTCCAAATCTCTAGCTCTTCCTCCGTCAAGTCTTCTGTTCCCTCTTCTATTCCTCCACTGACCTCATCCGCACTCTGGGAACTTGCCAGCTCACCAGCGACCACGTTGTCCAGTTCCTCCTCCTGCACTTCTTTATCCCCAGCCTCTGTCCGTGATATTATTCTACTCATCTCTTCCACCTCAACTTTCGTTAGCCACTGATTATGTTTGATTTGTTTTACCTGGTCGGCAAGCCGCTGTTCGCTTATTTCAAACATGCCTTTATCCTGCCATATGTTAATCATTCTCCTTCTGTACCCTCTGTTCTCTGGCTTGCTCCTTATAAAACATTCCATTGCAATTCTGTTATCGTCCTTACTCCACTTTCTCCTGTTTACAGCACGAATTCTGTTATTGTTCTGAGCAGTGTGTGTACGATCTGGCAGTACCTGCTCAAGCATACCGACCAGAACGGGCGATGGACTTCCTCTTTGAGAGTTCGTCGCTGATTCACCGTTGAGTTGATGCTGCATAGCATTCATTATTATCATCACAAAATTGTGAGAAAAGTTGTATTGTTTCAGGGGAAATTACATGCAAAAGCGATGTGTACTACTACTACTACTACTACTACTACTACTACTACTACTACTACTACTACTACTACCACCTACTACCACCTACTGCTACCACTACCACTCATACATCACCACCACCACCACCTACCACCACCACCACCACCACCACCACCACCACCACCACCACCATCACCACCACCCACCACCACCACCACCACCACCACCACTCACCACCACCACCACCTACTACCACCACCTACTACCACCACCTACTACCACCACCTACTACCACCACTACTATATTATTTTATAGGAAACAGTACAGAGACGGCCCTTTTGAAGGTAAAGAATGACATACTTTTGAAGATGAATTCTCAGCATGTAACATTACTTGTTTTATTAGATCTTAGTGCCGCCTTTGATACCACTGATCATACAATTTTGCTGGAACGCCTTCGTCAAAGCTTGGGATATCTGGCTTGGCGCTCGATTGGTTTGCATCTTACTTGTCTTCCAGAAGCCAGCGGGTGTCTACAGATGGGACCTTGTCAGATAGTTTCAGGCTTGACTGTGGTGTTCCCCAAGGATCATGTCTGGGTCCACTGCTTTTCACTATCTATGCTTCTAGGTTGTTTGATATTATTGAGTGCCATCTGCCAAATTCCCATTGTTATGCAGATGCACACAGTTGTACATAAGCTTTAAACCTGACGATACAAACAGTCAGTTGGAAGCCGTAGCGGCAATGGAGAGATGTATTCAAGACATCAGGCAATAGATGATTCATGATAGGCTTATGATCAATGATAATAAAAGTGAATTTCTTGTCATTGGTACCAGACAACAGCTACAAAAAATTAACATTCCCAGCCTCACTGTGGGGACATCTGATATTCTTCCCAATTCATGTGTTAGGAATTTGGGATCATGGTTCGACTCACAGTTGACTATGAATAATTTTACTAAGGCTTGTTCGGCTGCTTTTTTTCATCTGCATAACATTAGAAGTATTAGTAAATTTTTATCTCGTGAGTCTCTATTGACTTTAATCCATGCTTTTGTTACCAGTCGAATGGATTATTGTAACAGCTTATTGTACGGTCTACCGAAAAGTCAATTAGCCAAACTACAACGAGTCCAGAATGCTGAGGCCAGACTTGTGTTCAACACACCTAGGTTTCAGCATATAACACCAATTCTTCGCGAATTACATTGGTTACCTGTTTCGTTTAGGATTAATTTTAAAATTATTTTGTTAACTTTCAAGGCACTCCATGGTTTATCTCCAGTGTACGTAAAAAATCTCATTAGTATCAACAAAGGTTCCCGTTATATTCTCAGGTCAAGTAGTAATGGTCTTGTTTTAGAGTACCCTAAGGGCAAGATGCTTGCTACGCTGGGTGCTAGAGCATTTTCATCGGCAGCCCCAGTGCTCTGGAATACACTTCCGCGCCACATTCGCAATGAACAGACACTTGATTCTTTTAAACGTAAGATTAAAACATACCTTTTTAATGAAGCCTTTAAACATTTTTTTGTCTCCTTTACTTAATTGTACTTTTGATGAGAACCAAGCCAGTTAGGCTATATTCCTTTAATTAGTATAGGTAGGTTAAAGGCGTCTGTCTCCGGGAAAGATCGAGACATCACCGATGCCAGTGGGGGTACATTGACATAGATCCTCCTCTGGCGGGACAGACGCAACCCCATACTGAGGTTTGGGAGTTGGCTTGGCAATCTCATCTGTTCTGATTAAACAATTTTTTTAATGTGATACCGGTATGTCATTAATTTCTTGTTTGTATTCATATTTGTTTATTTAAGGGCGTGTTTATTTTTGTTATGCGCTTTTGATCATTTTTAATGGAAACAGCGCAATAGAAAATTTTTAATTTATTATTTTTATTATTATTATGGAAACAAATAAATAAAATAATATTATTTTATTTATTTGTTTCCATCTGTCCCTTAAGGGGCTCTCAGTGCTACGGCGACCTCGGAAATAATTGTCATATCCCAATAAATTAAATGGCATATCAAGGATTCCGTACAGCTCAATTATTTCGAGGTAACGAAATATTATTTCGAGGTAACGAAATGATTTCGAGGGAACGAAATGATTTCGAGGGAACGAAATGATTTCGTGGGAACGAAATATTATTTCGAGGGAACGAAATAATTTATTTCGTCCCCTCGAAATAATTTATTTCATTCCCACGAAATGTTATTTCGAGGGAACGAAATGTTATTTCGAGGGAACGAAATGATTTCGAGAGAACGAAATAATATTTCGAGGGAACGTAATAATATTTCGAGTGAACGAAATAATATTTCGAGGGAACGAATAATATTTCGAGGGAACGAAATGAATTCGAGGGAACGAAATGTTATTTCGAGGGAACGAAATATTAATTCGAGGGAACGAAATACATTTCCCCCTTTTTTTTACCTTCTCGATTTTTTCTTTACCTGTCCCCTTAGGGGCTCCGTAAACATGGGTTGAACCATTGGTATTTATGGGGATAATCATAATATTGTCAAGTTGAAAGCTTAAAATGGACTTTAAACCACATGATAAACGGATTTCATGATTTTAACAAATAGAAATACATGATTTGGGAAAGGAAAACCATCGGCCGTATGCTTAAAAAATTTAAACCACCATTAAGCTAATTTTTTAACATCCCTGTTATTATAAATGAGTTATCCACGTGGGCGAGAATTGAAATGCTCATCGGGCGCACGAAGGCACTGCGTCAATGAACCCATAACACAGTAATTAACCGACTCGTTCAAATACGAATCCAGTTCGCCTTGTTCAGATGCACTAATGCCCAATGTTTTGAACATGGATATCGTCTCCAGATTGTTGGTTGCTTTTTACGTGATTTTTTAGGTGTTCGTGCGACAGCGCGAACACCTCTTGAAATTATTCGGGTTTTTACTTGTTCTTCTCAATGAGACTTATCGAACAAAAAAAACATAGTTCCAAAGATCACAGATCAAAGATCACATTTGACCTTTTCAAAAATGTGACTGATGACGTCATCGCCTTTCAGAACGATAGGAAATTTGAATATGAGTTCTGTGAATAAAATGATGAGTGACAACTTATCTTTAAAAAATATGTTAGATGACGTTATCAAAGTTCACAGCGCCCCCTAGCGGCATTTTTAAAAAGGGATTAATTTCCAATCTCAGATACTGAACCAAATCAGGTACTAACATTATTTTTTATGATCATGAGGAAGTTGTAATTTGTCATATATATGACCTTCAAATCACCTGATCTGACCTTTACTTCCGGTCTAAACAGGAAGTTCAAATTCAACACATTCTAACGCAAAATTGATAGGTCTTTTGAATATGATATTGATATTGTTATAATAAAAGATGATACACCGGATTGAACCGGAAGTTGACACAAACACCGTGTGTTTGTTCGACTTATCGAACAACAAAACATAGTTCCGAATTTCACAGAGCCTTCAAACTTGACAAATACTTAGACCATAAAATGTAGTTGTCAATAGAGTTATGACATAGTTTCAGGTAAAGTTATGACGTCATCAGATATTGAAATACATTAAAATTCAATTTTAATATTTCAAAAATCATATCTCATGAACCACAAAAGCTATTTCCACAATCTTTGCATCATCTTACAGATCTTGAATTATGTGACATTTCGCACACAGACATGACCCAATATGACCTCTCCTTCCGGTCAAAAACCGGAAGTTTAAGTAAAAAAATATTCTGAAGCAAATTTATAGGGTTTGCGCTTTGCAGCCAACATGATATGGTATTTGGACGTGCCTTCCGTGGACGAAATTACTATTGACATGTGACCTTTTCAAAAATGTGACTGATGACGTCATCACCTGTCACAGCGCCCTCTGGCGGCAGGTTTAGAAAAATAATAATTTTCTATCTCAAAAAACAGGAAATTTGAATATGACTTTTGTGAATAAAGTGATTAGTGACATCTTATCTTTTAAGAAAATATGTTTGATGACGTCATCAAAGTTCAGAGCGCCCCCTAGCGGCATTTTTAAAAGGGAATAATTTCCAATCGCAGATATTGAACCAAAGCAGGTACTAATGTTATTTTTTCATAATCATGAGGAAGTTTTATTGTGTCAGATATATGACCTTCAAATCACCTGATTCTGACCTTTACTTCCGGTCTAAATTCAACACATTCTAACGCAAAATTGATAGGTCTTTTGAATATGAAATTGATATTTTTATAATAAAAGACGATACACCTTTGAAAAATATGATTGACATCATAGATGATCATTTGATTGAACTGACCGGAAGTTGACACGAACACCGTGTGTTTGTTCCAACAAACACTTGAGCTCTAGTTTTACGTGATTTTTATTTTTTTTAAAATTTTTTTTGACCGATTGTACGATATCGCCGAGGCGCGGGCGACATTATATTTAGTACATTTTTTTGGCCCCACCATAACATGCGTGCTCGTTTTATCACGTAGCGCAATTTACAATCGGCAGCCTTTGGATATCGAATATCCGGTTTCCAAATTATTCAAAAACGCACAACCCTAGTGCACTCCAGCGGGGTAGCCTGACTTTTTCAGCGGGGGGGGGGGGAGACAGGGGGAATTGCTTTTCAGTGGGGTGCCCAGGGGGTATGGGTTTTCACGTTTCCTTTTTTTTTTGGGGGGGGGGGGCACTTTTGGGATTTTTTCGTTGGGGCCACCTGGGGGGGGCACTGGAAATTTGTGGGGGAACATGCTCACCAGCCGCCCCCGCCCCGTGGCTACGCCGCTGGTACATTCTAGTTCACACAGTGTAACACCCCCTTTTTAGGGAGTTGGTCAATGTATTTATTTTTCTTGCATTCTTTTTCTTTATCTGTGTGCCGTCTTCATCCACCCCGCAGTGCGAGCTAGCTGCGTCGTAAGGCCCGTCTTACATACAGCCATACAGGACCTGGAAACTTTTGATACTAAATGCTCTGTAGTGCATTCTGAGCCAAATGGCGTCTTAATTCACATTTTCTGTGCGTCTCAAGAAAATTGTAGACTACTATAATTATTTAGAGAAAATTCAAAACTGTGATATGTATTTTACACGATAGTCTATTTCGTCAATTGATAGACCGTCTGTACAGTGATTAGCATACTAAAAGTCAAAACGCCTGTTGTGAAAAATATAATTTATAATAAAAAATTATTAAATATTGAAACAAATTTAAAACATTACCATTATCCAATCTTGTCAATTAAAGTCAGTAGCAGGAAATGAATGAACAAACATTCATAACGGTGGGACGTTACATTACATGAACATGTACTGTACACAGTGTTCTACTGCTTCTCCTGAGTTTGACTGAGAACAGACGAGAACGACGCGAGAGGGCGTTCCCGACGCAGTCGTTAGTGCATGGCGTCGATACCAAAACTTGGCATATTTCAATTCACCATACTCCACATATTCAATCTTTACTCGTCTGAAAAGTAATGTGTGACTTTGTTTGAATCTTTCTTCATTAAGTATGATGTATGGTGTTCTATAATGGACACCTACGCAGCGCCTTTTTTTTCTACGCGGCGACTTTTTTTTTTACGCAGCGACTTCCGGGTTGTTGAGTGTTTTTCACCCAAAGAAAATAGGCATTGTATATTTGTTTCACTCCCTGAAATAAATATTCTTCCACTATAGGTAAGGTCTTTCTAGATGGTGATTGATAGCCCCATTGTTTGGCTTGAAACCACTGTCTGGCTGGGCAAAAACATGAAAGAAAGCCGCTGGACTTTGGAAGCCCCTGGAAAAATATACGGCTTTCACTTTGTTTCAGCAAGCAAAGCAACAATTCCCCGAATTCACAGACTGGTACACAGACCATAGGCCTAAACTCAGTCCTCAACGACGGTTGCAAACGGGCAAGACAAGATCGATTAAAGGGTCGATTGACACACTAAGTTTATTATTGGGAATGAAACGGCACTCCGATATAAGTTGGGTTGATTATATTTTAAAATAAAATTAATATATTTGTGGCAATAAGGGATTGAGTCTTCAAATAATGTTTTATACATGGTTCGTACGGACCTTGAATTTCCTTGAAAGTACTTGAAAATCCTTGAATTTATGAAGAAGGAAAAATACTTACAAGTCCTTGAATCTTAGTTTGATGCCTCCAAAATTAATTCATGATATTTCGATGTCTTATTGTTCGTTATTGTAGCCAAAGTAAAAATCATCGAATCTTGTTGTGCACATTCTCATGCCTAATACTGCGGTGTTCCATAAATATCGCCGTCAGATGTATAATCCTCAGGTAAAAATTCACCCAAATGATTCACAATCACCCTCAGGACTGTGCGTTGAAAGGTGCTTAAATTTTACTCTCTAACCTGTACGACACCTGTTTATAATAAAAGTGTTTTGAAACTGCCTACCCTGAAGTACATTTTCCTGTTGTCGCAATAGGGCCTATGCCATATCTTTAACATTTCTTTTACAATCATGAATTATTGACCTCAGCTAGGCTAAAGTCGCCGCGGCCCAAAAACAAAAAGTCGCCGCGTAGGTGTCCATTATAGAACACCATAATGACGAGCACAGCATCAACAAAAATAAAGAATATTGGAAAAAAAAATGCCTTAAAATAATGTCCTTTTCCCAACATTTTGGTAAACATTTGAAAAGTGTATGATGCGCTATTTTTTGAAATTCATAAAAATAAAATCATGAATTTTCAATAATAATAATACAGAACTTAAAATTAAATGTAAACAACGTCTATTCATGGCATTTACTTTTTAAAAATTGCCAAAATAAGGAAGATGTTGTTCGATGAAAATCGACAGTTCTGACAGACATTGATACAGCCAGGACGTAGCGCTAGCAAGGACATCGTCGTCATTGGAGCGATTATTGCGCAATCACGGCAAGGCAGCAGAACTAAGCGACCGGTATGAACACACGTGAACTCTATGATTAGAGATGTGACGTGTACTTGAACATGTTTACGTCCCGATCCGACATTCCATAGATCCAGCCGGCCAGCGCGCGCAGGAGACAGGTTACTATCAACATATGGATGGGTGTTGACGGAAGTGATAATGAGTGCTACTGTATCAATTCTCGGTAATTAATTATTTAACTAATTAATAATGTTAGTTAGATGCATTTAAAATTGTAAAAGGTCCGTATTTATTTATATTTTACGTTACACGCATTTCTGACTTCTTCAAGTTAAAATACAATAACGTTACGTTAGCGACATGCGGACTACATCATGTAGATTCGCCCTGCTGACTACGTACATCATGTACAACAATATATAAAAAAGTATAATGAAATCAAGGATGTTCCGATTCAGGAAATTATCGGTAACACACGTTCTGTAATAATTTTTGTAATAATTTTAAATCTATAATTTTATATCTAGCAGTCGTCCACAGGGGAGAGGGAGAAAAGTCGCAATCGAAATTGGCATGAACATCGCTTTAAATGTGTAGGGCCTAAGGCCATGAGAATGAAAAGTCATAGATTTAAGCGCCCACCGCCTGCATGTCCCCGAAGCTACCGCCTAAATTTTCATTATTTGCACAAAAAAGGTATTTCCACCAAACAAATTTAGTTCCAAATCATCCACATCAGTAAAACGAAGTTTTACCAAATTTCCACCAGTATGTGTGCTTTAATCATAAGCACATGTTCTCTCTAGTCTTACAGTCTTAGTCCCGCCAGACGCCGCTCACAAAAAGGTCGCATCGCTAAACTGCATGGTAAACTTCATCCCATCCGCACTCGCAACTGTACCGCTTCACATGCACAACATCGTTCGCTGTTGAGCCTTTGTATCTTACTCCTGTGTGTGCGGCCGCACGGATAATGATGCACGACTCACACAGGCAACCATACGCGACGGTTTATTAACGCCAAATTAGAAGAAACATCTTGTGATTGCCCTGTTATTAATGATCAATGGAAATAATGAATAATGAATAATGAAAAAGCCTCATGTGTTTTCAAATTTCCCGGACGCAAATCTATGACTTTCATTCTCTTGGCCTAAATATGCTTTTACTATTGTCGTTGATTTTTATAGGCCTTTTATGTTTTATTATTTGAATGGTATTCAATAAAATATAATATTTAAAATTTGGATACACTTGGACCCTTCTTTTTATTTAACATTATCATTAAAGTTCGGACACTCAAGCTGTCCGTGCAACAACGCACAGTCACATGAATTAACGTTAAAGTCATAAAAACTAATTTCGCCAGTGCGTGTATTACGGGGGAAATGATTGAATTTGTGCTAGAATTTGAGCCATACTGGGTGCTAGAATAAGCCTAGTGATCAATCTTTTTTCGAGGGAAAACGATGATCCACTTCGAGTTGTCCATGTCGAGTTGTCACAAGAGGTCGAGTTGTCATGAGGGTCGAGTTGTCAATAGGGTCGACTCGAGTTGTCACAAGGGTCGAGTTGTCACAAGGGTCGAGTTATCTCGTGGGTTGAGTTGTCCATGTCGGTTGTCACAAGGGTCGAGATGTCTTAACCCCGCCATGACACCCCACACTATAACGCCCCATCGCCATGATGCCCCATCGCCATGATGCCCCATCGCCATGACGCCCCATCGCCATGACACCCCATCGCCATGACACCCCATCGCCATGACGCCCCATCACCATAACGCCCCATTACCATAATGCCCCATTGCCATAACAGATTAACACCCCTGACAAAAATGTTCCATTGCCATTACGCATCATCGCCGTTACATCCATTGCCATTATGCCCCATCACCTAATGTCTTAAAAATAAACATTATATAAATGGGAAATAAAATAAAAAAATCCGTAATTCAAGTAATTAAAAAAAATGTACACTCTCTCATAGGCATGCCAGTCAACACGCCCCTTGGCAAACTCACCCCTTTCAATCTCGCCTCTTACAAACTCGCCCCCTGACAAACTCACCCCTTGTTGGTACAAACTCACCCCCAACAAACTCGCCTCTTGGCAAACCCGTAATTTGTTGATGCATCTCACACTATTGAGACTGGTTTAATATAAGAGAGTAAATAAAACATAAAAATATTAGGATGTAGGGCAAAATGAAATCAATTGTTTATCACCCGACACAAGAATTTCACCCTATATATATATATAAGTATTTGAATGAATTATTACGCGCTATTGAGATTGATTGAGTATTAGGGCCTATAATAATTTTGATGGGCATTTTATTTAACAAAATAATAATTCAACAGTTACAACTAAAATAGAATACATAGAAAAAAAAACTAGCTAAACAAAACAGTTTATTTTACTATGTACATGTACATGTACGATGTATTATGTATTATGTATATACTATGAATATTTACAAAGTTGAATTTTGTTTATTTAATTACATTTTAATTACATGTGTATCTGTATTTTGTATTTTATATGCAATTACTTTTTTTTTTTACTAAGTTTTTTGTTTAGCTAGTTTCCTATTATTTTATTTGTAACTGTAAATTAATTATTTATTGTAATATTTATTTTCGTTAAATAAAATGTTAATTGAAATTATTTTATTTGATATACTTTCTTATATTAAATCAATCTCAATCTTTTAAAATAATTTACTACAAAGTTATAAATCAGACTTAAAATAATTGGATTCATACATGTAGTTAGGTCCCCGTACATCCGGCCTTTATTATAAGATTTCAAATACTCTCTTATATTAAACCAGGCTCAATAGCGTGAAATGTGTCACAAAAATAGGGGGGGGTTTGCCGGGGGGTGACTTTGTTGGGGGTGAGTTTGTCAGGGGACAAGTTTGTATCAACAGGGGACGAGTTTGTAAGGGGTGAGATAATCTCACTGAGATTGTATGGGGCAAGTTGACTGGCATCCCATCATAGCTCTGTATGTAATAATGTATGTAATGTTAAGTTACAATTATCACACATGAATGAAACTCTGTGTTCCAGCACATACATTCTTGGGATAATAATAATAATAATAATAATAATAATAATAATGTATTTATATAGCGCATTATCCACCAACTAAGTGGCGCTCAAGCGCATTATATTATTATCCCGGCTCATAAGGCTCATAAATCATTCCTGAAACCATCTCAGCTCCCTGGGAGTATACAGCTCAATTGCTGCCATTTCTAAGCGCATATAGAGCAAACCATCTCTGCCTTCACAGGTACCCATTTAACCCCTGGGTGGAGAGAAGCAATTATGGTTAAGTGTCTTGCTCAGGGACACAGGTGTCACGGCCGGGCTCGAACCCACACTCTGCTGCTGGCAACACCAGAACTTGATCAATGTACATGTAAGGCCAAAACAAAAATTCTCTGGTTTCTGGTTCTTGAGTGCGCATCAACTCAGACCTGCACGTAGCATTTTTATTTATTTTGTTTTTTGTTTATATGAAACAATGTACAATTGCAGCCAAAATTGCTGGATCGATTGGAACTCAGTTGTGCTGTGTTTTTAAATGACTTTTCACATACAGGTATGAACGTTTGCCGGATTTGTGAGGCCTCTCTTAGCCACCATACTTTGTGTATAGGAAATTTGGTCTGGTTCCAATAACTGTAATACATGTATCACATATTTCACTTTTTGGCCAAAAAATAAATAAAAAATGCGTCACCATTATCAATTATGAAAAATGGGAAAGCACGAGGTTATGTGCAGTATGATATGATGTATGAGCTTGTATCTCATTGTTAATCAAAAATACTGTGATAATAATAATAATAATAATGTGTGGACTTATATAGCATGCGTATCCACCAACTAAGTGGTGCTCAAGGCGCATTATATCATTACCCCTGCTCATAAGGCTCATAAATCATTCCTGAAACCATCTCAGCTCCCTGGGGAGTATACAGCTCAATTGCTGCCATTACAGCGCATATAGGGCTAATCAACCAACTCTGCCCTCACAGGTACCCATTTAACCCTGGGTGGAGAGAAGCAATATGGTTAAGTGTCTTTCTCCAAGGACACAAGTGTCACGGCCGGATTCGAACCCACATTCTGCTGCTAACACCAGAATTTGAGTCCGGTAAGCTAGACCACTCGGCCACGACACTCCACCCAAACAGCTCTGAGGAATTCAGTGTAAATGTTTATATAAGAAATCCATCATGTATTCAAGCACACAAACAACTGATTTTCATAATATTAACAGGTGTGTCAGTACTGGCTTTACTGTTAGCAGGATACTTGGGACAGCAGTATCTACCACCCCCAAAACCAAGAATTGTTGGTATAGACCTAGGTACAACCTACTCATGTATTGGAGTCTACCACGCTGTAACAGGGGAGGTTCAGGTTAGTTGATCAATGTTTGTAAATTCTATTCCCTTAGGGTCACATGGGTTGGTTTTACCAGTCTTAAACAAGCATTTAAGACTGGTAAAATCAACCCATGTGACTGGTTCTCAACCAACCAGAATGTCTAAAGTGTCTTGGGCATATACATGTATGTATACTATCATGTTCTCATCATTCCTTCTCTTCTTTCAGAAAGAACAAATAATTTTCTTTATTATAAGCAAACTTTTGGGACAAAGTGGGATAAAATAGTCTTATATCCCACTGCTGTTGACCAATCGGGATCAAGTATTAAAGTTTGTCGGATGATAAAATAGTCTTTAAGTGTGTACTACGTTTATAGCAAGTTATGATTTCAAGCAATATTGCCATATTTTAAAATATGGTCTAATTCCAGTGAATTATTTTCCTTTCTATCATATCCATTTGATTCTCCATATAACTAGGTGATTGCTGATGATGACCATCAAACCATTCCATCAATGGTAGCTTTTACTCCAGATGATACTGAGCTTATAGGATACAATGCTCTATGTCAAGCAGAACAAAATGCACAGAATACAATATATGATGCTAACGCGCTTCATTGGAAAGAGGTTTACTGAGGATAGTTTGAAGGTAGAGGCTGCCAGGGTATCCATTCAAGGTAAATGTTGTCTATACTAATCAAATCTTATATTATTACACAAATATTTAGTGCCTCACAGTGAAATGGGAAAAGTGTTATAATGGGATTAAACATCTGTTCTATTTCATGGCAAAGCTAAGTAGAAATGGAACAGTGCAGAGGTTATCATTCCACAAATAAGACATCTCACACATAAATACTTGTCATTTGACTTCCAATGAAACAATTTCCGCCATGACATTAGATTTTCACCGAACATCCCTATTGTGTTAGTCTTAGATAAGATCAGTGGGTACCAGCCACATTATAGTCTTTAATAAGATCAGTGGGTACCAGTCACATTATAGTCTTCAATAAGATCAGTGGGTACTAGGCGCTGGGCGAATAGTTTGATTATTGAATATTCGCGAATAGTTGTTGCTAATCGTACTCAGATTATGCGGATTTTGAACTATTCGATTAATTGGGCTGGCGCGAATAACTTGCTGTAGTGAACTGTTTGCTAACTATTACGTGACTACTATTCATGTAACACTGCCAATTACACCGTTTTGTCTAGGCACTGCTGGTAGTGGTGCAGCGTTGTAGTATTGCAAATAGTACTTGCGGTAATGCCTTTGAGGAAGCCGACATGGCTGGCTGGCTGTGACTGCAGCGACTGGTACCTGCTGAAGCCTGATAACATCAAATGCATGTCAGCGTAATATATACATGTAACAGTCTTGCCAGTGTTCAGTTCGTGGGTTTAAAAACACTTGAGAGTAAATGTTGTATTGTGTATACGAACATCTCTATAGTACGAAGAAGAATAAATCACTTTGCCTTGGCCAACATGTTTAGAAGTACATATCTACTGGTTGTTTAATGATGGGAATTATAAATTATAAGGTAAAATTAAAAACAAATGCTACTTCACTAGGGGATTAGTATAATGCCTGGGAAAATGCAACAGAGGGTTCTCCCCACATACAAACTAGCGTATCGGCCTGATATGCAAAGATTTTTGGATGATACACTCTATTCTTTGAGTACCTTTATTGTTCGTAGTGAAAAGAGTAGTCCGAGGGAATAATAAGTTATAATCCAACTTTCATGTACACTCCTCCACCGAACACGCTGTTTACATGACAGCATGTTTAACGTAACATGAATGGAGCATGCAGCTAGCTGCAGGCGCCAAACAGCTTCGCTGATTCCCTTTCCCAGACCCAATAGACAGGTGCTTCTTTTCCAAAGGCGGGCAGCAGTGAAACCATAGTAAAACATCGACCCCAATAAATCATGAATATGCAACATAATGAACATATTCATGATCGACCAGCCAATGAGAAAAATAATAAAATAGTAACTATGCAAATCTATCAATCACGACCACGGAAATGTATTACGCGTGATACTGGGATCCTGAATTACAACCTCGTTTGCACAATGCACACACAGTCTGCAGCTCAAAGCAAGCAGCTCAAAAATATATGTACAATTGTACAGTACAAAATCAGTTCAGGGCATGGGCACTGCGTGATTCGAAAAGCTTTTTTTAAGCATAGTGCGGGCACACACCGTGGAAGCTTTGTATTTTTGTGAACAACGAATAACGTCTAAAGAGTGGCCCCTATGTGAGTATAAACACTGCTTACATTGCTGATTTTTTTGGTTTCTTCTGTAGGACTGATTGATTTGAAATAATAGGGGTAACTGTTAACATACTGGCATTACACTTAATGACGACTTATACTCAAACTCACAATAAAAAGCACCAACTACAAATTCATTTGAATGCCACTTGGCCACAGCTTTCAAGCTTTTTTATTCAAAGAGGTTGACACCATCAACCGCCGGAATACCAAACTATGGGCAAACCGGATTTGTCATTAAACAGCATTTGATAAAGACAAACAAACACCCTGAGATACCCAAGACCTGAGAAAAAAACCCAGCTGGGACCACCTATACAGCGTACCCAAGACTCTGTATACCCAGACCTGGCACCACTAACCCCCAATGGGGATAGTTATTAAAACATACATTTAAATGTTGACAATAACAAACAGTATAATGCACATGTGTAACATATGCTAATACACAGCATATCATATGAATCAATACAATATGAATCAACCAAGTGTTCGCATCCCACCTAGGAAGCACAGACAGAATACAATTACACAGATTATCCCTGAAAATGGAAAGCCCTTTTGAAAGTGAACAAGTCATGAGACACCAAATCATTCGTTCCTAAATGCAAAATGATCAAAGCGGGGCTAGGAGCATGAAACCCTGATAGCAAACCATGAAGGTCCTTCAAGTGAGCACCTCCTCGGCCACTCCAACACACCAAATTGGGTAAATTCAAATCCTGGCTTGCCCTGCGCACAATGGAGTCACCTACTACCCAGACACTATGAGCCCCTGCATAGGAAATAAAACAACTTGATTGGACAATGAAACTAAAAGCCACTGCTACCGCCCTGGGGAAAGGGGCGAATGTACTGGCTGAAAGCCTTCCGGCGCCCAGCGACCAGACCTCTTTATGTCTGCAACAGGCACCCCCAGTGCAAAAGCTGTGGACGCAGCTCCCATCCGGAAAGAATGGGACCGATAGCGATCGCCCGCCACCCCACAAAATGACAAAGCAGCTCTAAGCACTGCTGTGAACTGATACCGTGTGAGGGGATCACCGCGTTCATGGCAGAACAAGGGGCCGGACAATTATTTCCGCGCTTGCAAATACCCCTGCAAAGCAGTAACTGGACAGATTGCCACATCCTGCAGCCTTGCGATATGAACCCACTGTGGAGGGCCAGCCTGATTTGTTTTAGAATGACGTATGGCCAGGACCACAGACATGCTAGATTGATTGCCACAGAAACACACATCGGAATACTGTAACATAGACTCTTGCATATGGTTAGTGGAATTGGCGGTAAACTCCCCAATGCGGAAAAAGCAAAAAAAAAGCCAATAGCGTAGCTGCCCGAAACATGGTGCTTTCAAATTGGGAAGCACACACCTTGGTCAACGCCTCTAAAAGTCGGCACAAAAGCGACAATGAAATCAGCAATCGCTCATCTTGCCTAGCCCCGTCCCGCCTGCAACCTTCCAGCAATTTTGCCACAATAAAATTATTAGTTGGATCGGCCCATACCCTGAGTTTACAAAAACACCCCACCCCTGCCACATACATGTACATGTATGTATTAATTGTGGATGGAGAATAGTAATGTAAAGACAGCCATGAGATGAATCCTGCAATATCTTGCGGAGAAACAGTTGACACAGCCGAAGCTTGATGTGCTTTAAAACGGCAAAAGGCATGCCACCCCGACATGTAAACCCTGTGTGTATTCTTAGCGAATGCCAAACTTAACAACCGACCCATTTCCGCTGCTAAAACACTTGGGGCAGCTGAGGTAAAGGGGTCATGCCCGGCTGGGCCCTTGGAGCTAGGGCCCGAAAGCGCCCCATCTGAAAATGAGAAAGTGCATCAGCTATGTTATTATGAACACCTGGTATATGCACTGCCTTAAAGAATTATATTGAATTTGAGGCATTGCATGACCATTGCCCGCACTAATTGCATAATGTGCATACAAGGCAACGTTGTTTATTTATGATCCCCACAACAGCGACATCGGACGGAACAACACCCTGCAGTTCGCCAACAAGGGGCCCAACAGTGGGCGCCACTACTACAGGAAAAAATTCCAATAAAGCAATGGACGGAGAACTAGCCAGCCACTCTGTCGTACAATAGCGCCTATGAACCCATCTCCCTTGGAAATAAGCCCCATAGCCGATGGATGCAGCAGCGTCAGTGAATAATTCCAGAGCAACATTTGAATCCCAATTATCCGCGGGAATGGAGTAAGACTGTTATAGCGCTGTAAGAATGACAGCCACATGACCAGATCGAGCCGCACCTTGGAAAGGCGCACCCTCTGATGCGGCTGCTTGAGGCCCACTGCCAGTGCAATAAGGCCGTAAGCGTCGCCCTGGCGCAACTGCTTTACACAAAATTCAATGACCCCACTAAGGTTGAATCTGAACTAAACTGGCTTTTGGCCTGCCAAGCAAGAGTTGAATCTGCCTTGTGGTGCTTGAACTTTTGACCTGTGGGACCCAGACCTGCCCTCGAACAGTGTCGATTTCGAGCCCTAAATATGAAATAGTTTGTACCGGCCCTTCAGTTTTTCTTGCGCTAGAGGAACCCCAAGTGCTTTGCATGTCCTCAAAAACTTCCAAAAGATCACTTACAGGCTTGACGGGAAGCCCCAACAAGAAAAATCATCCAGATAATGTGTGACAAAACCCGAATGTGCGATTGCTTTCACCGAAACTCCAGAAAAGTGCTAAACTTCTCAAAGAGCGAGCAGGAAATGGAACATCCCATCGGCAGGCACTTGTCAAAATAAATTGGCCCCAAACTTGACACCCAAAGCTCGTAATCACGAGGGAAACTGGCAAGAGCGAAAAAGCTGATTTAATGTCTGCCTTAGCAAGCCATGCACTACAGCCTGCCTGCAAAACCAGCCCCCTACATCCAAAGGATGCATAATTCACTTTGCATTTATCCTTACCAATGAAAGCATTGATCCCCTTTCCTTGTGGGAAAGACAGATGATGAATGAGGGACGAAAAGTCCCAGGGCTTTTTAGGCACTAAACCGATGGCGAGCACGCAATCGCTCAAGTAGGCAATTTGAAAATGGACCAGCAATGCGACCTGCCTTAATTTCTTTATTTAACTTTGCAAATACCACATTGGGCCTAGCAGCTGCCGAACCTAAGCAACCGGCATCACACCGTTGCCGTGGGCCTGTATACCACAATGAGAAACCAAATGAAAAACCGTCCCGGAGGAATTTAGCATCAGCCGCATGAGTATAGTCCATGAAGCCAACTTGCCAGCACTCCCAATTTAATTGGAGTAGGAGGCACGAAAACTGCCCTTGGAATTTGAAGCAGCCCCCTCGACCCATCCGCTTTGCCTGAGAGGCAGGCAGAGCTGGAGTGGACCTTGCATGGCCTTTGGATTACCAACGCTTTTGTTAAATGCTGTGCACGAGGCGCTGCCCAGTACTACCCATAGAAGGCGGCATGCGCCACCATGGCCAGAACGTGAACATTTAGAGCACTGGTGCATATATTTGCAGCCAAAGAACTTGCAACCCCGCACTATTGAAGGCACAGCACACCCTGCCACTAGAGCGCCAAACCGACCACTTGAGGCTTGCCGGCATTGATGCTGCCATTATGTAACGGCCGATGCCGCTACAGTCAACCAAAGCTCGAGCATCTAAAGCCGCCCATGACTGGCTAGGGTAAATTTCTTGCTACAGCCGGAACTGCTCATCGTGTGAGCGCCAACCTGTTCGGAAGTGCACAGCCGCCAGGCGAATAACCTCCGCGTGCTTTAACAATTCAGTTTGCGCCAAGGAAATTTTACAATATAAATGGCCATAAATGTATGAAAGGCTGAAACCCATTTGTCCCAGGTATCAAGCTTACTCTGGCGGCCTGTGGGATGCATTTGGCCGCAGAAACATCTTATCCCCCTCTACCACAAGAGCAACCTCAGAACCCGAAGACCTATGAGCTTTGGCAAGCACTGAAGGACTTTCAATAAACAAAATTGACATGTCAATGTAAGCACTACTCCAAATCTTTTCTTTCAATGACTGGCAATGTGTCCCCCAGCAGTAATCCTGAGTCGGCGCGTGGAATAGGAGCCGGCTAATTTAATGAAGCCAAACCAGCACTAGACGCCTGCGTTGAAAGAAGCATGCTGGGAAAAACTTGAGGCCCAGTGACCATCCCCCCTGTTGCGAGCGCTGATGGCACAATGCCACCACTACTAGTACTAACGCTAGGCTGACTTGAGCAAGCGGCTTGGTTAAAGCCAGAAAGCTCAGGATTAAGGCTCCACACACTGGACCCGTTAAATGACTGGGGGGGCAGCACTATAATTATAGCCACTAGTAGTATAACAAGGAATGCCTTGACAAAAAGAGCTAATATTATTACTAGAAACAAAACCAGCCCCAGTGGGATTACCACAATCATTAAAGTCCAAAAGTCCAGCGGCAAAGCTTCCCGTCTGCAAGGCCAAGGGTACACTAGACTGACCTGACTGGATGGCTGGTGGTGGTGGGACAGGAATGGTGGACATGGTCATCAGATCCAGATAACAAGGGTGCAGACACTGTCACCGAGCTTGGGGTTGAAACCACCGCCCGACGATGAGCCCGCTGATGATGAGCCTGGCGTCTGGGAAGGGGAGCCGCGCCTCGCTTAGCCTTTGGTAGGGGGCTCGTGCCTCACCCGTCACGAGTCGCCCTCAACCGGGCTGGAGGCTAACCTGATGCTTCGGTCGTGGCATCGTTGAAATGACTGACGCAATACAATAGACAATGAACTTGCTGCAATTGCAATCAAGGGCTTGTAGTCGGGAGACCGGACTCGAAGGTCGCCTCATAAATTGTAAAGTTAACATTATTCCCTTGTGACAACAAATTCAGCCCAGTTAAAGGTTGTGCAACCGCAAACAAAACGATCAGAGGTGTGAAGGCCGATGTACTGCATTGATTAATCAATCCATAAAAAGACGACAGAAGATCTACATCGAAGATGAACTACTGTCACAAAAACTCTTCTAATAATGAAGAGAATCCAAAAATTTGTGTCGCCAGACGAGCTGTCTCACGAGTCGTGCACCAGTCAATCTGTCCACGAAGAAATTTATACAATAGTTCTTGAAAATAACTATTTGTTACAACCAACCGAAACTGGTCCGTTGTAAAAGTTCCTGTCACCAGACTAGTTGAATCGTGCACAGATAGAACTGTATCCACCGAAGAAAAATCAAATTTGTTCTTGAAAAATCATAAAAATCATAAACCGCTAACCCAAAAGCTCCGTGGACTTGTTAATAAACAAGGAGCTATGACAAGAATGCCCCAAACCGCACTGGTTGCTTGACACCAAGAGCCAACCTTTACAGCGCGCAACCTGATTGGCTAAAACCTCCACCAAAGTTTGTTACCAAACAAACTATTGGTGGAGAGCCTCGCGGAAACTTCCGCCTCGCTGATTGGCTGTGCCATGATCCACCCTGGGCATATACAAGGCTTGACGTGGAAAATAGCCCATAAACCTGCCGCTGGCTAACGAGTGCACAACAATATGCATGCCCATTGAGAAAACCCGATCCGTATTGTAAGTTGCACATAACGCATTTGATCACTTTAAGTGATAAAATGATTTACATGCAAATACATGTACAACTCGATCACGATGATTTTATTACGTTTGGGTGGACTTCCCTCTGTCGATATGGATGAACATAACCATGCGTGTGAATTAGCATGTGCTAATTGTGCTGGAAGTTTCTCACGCTGCCAAAGCAATAACAAACTTATATAACGTGTGACGATTGGTTTTACTTACAAATTCTATTATTTGAGTACAATTTTGCAAGAAATAAAGAGAAACAACAGGCATTCAAAGAACTCAATGTATGTATTTGTCTATTGTCTGAAACTTACAGTAGGTCAGAAATTACTTTCAAAGCACATGTTTTCGTGCTTATAAACCGCAGGAAAATTTTCGCGAACTATTCGCGAATAGTCGAATATGCAAATGTTGCTCTTGATTAATCGAATAATAATTCATTATTACAGGTCTAGTGGGTACCAGCAAGTTTATCATATAGCAGCTTTGATGACATGGTTTCCTCGTTTTAGGATTGATACTGCTTTAAAACTTTTGATCTACCACGTCTATTGGATATCCAATTATAGCATACTAAAACGTCAAATATTACAAGAACACAAAAGTATACAAGTTGATGACATGCGATTTGAGGTCCATCATTCAAATGACAAGGATCTGTTCGTTATATTATTATTTCTAGAGACTTTTCCACGTGGTATTACTCAACTCCTGTGTTTTCCACAGTTGGTCATATTAGTCACTTGTTGGGACAGTTAACTGACTGAAACTACACTAACCATTTAGAAATTTATTGAAACTATAAATTGTGTTGTACAATAACAAACACTACATGTTCGGGGTTTGGCGTTGTTGGCGGCATCATGAATTGAAATTGTTGGAGAAACTCTTACGTTAAAGATTTGTTGAATTTATCATCATATGTAAGTTTATTTGAATGCAATATACCATACATGTTCAAAATAAATAATGGCTCCAGAATATTTTTCACTTCAACTTCCGTTTGGACCAGAAGTGAAGGTCAAAGCGAATGTCATGAATTTACATATTGCTCACATTTCAATCAGGAACCAGCAAAGTACTGTGAGATTGATAAAATGCATGTACATGTACTCGATATGTACTCACGAGTACAGGAGTCAAGTACCGAATACCAAAGCAAAGAGTTGAGTCCAGGCCGAGTCAAAATTACTAATAGTCAAGTACAGGCCAAGCGCACATGTACTCGATTTGTACTCATAGTGAGTATGAGTAGTACTCCAACAATGTGCTTTCACTTTGGCAATCTCCTCTGTTAAAAATGCACTTTTACCGTTGTTGTTTTTTCGTTTTGGAAGCTATGTTTCCTTTGTTACGTGAGGGTAAACCATTGTTCACATTAACAATGGACGATTCGTTGATTCAACAGGCGTTAAGCCAGCTACAATGTGGAGTGTGTGGCGGCGGTCTAACTACGGACTCAAGTTCTGGTGTTAGCAGCAGAATGTGGTTGAAACCCGGCCGTGACACTTGTGTCCTTGAGCAAGACACTTAAACCATAATTGCTTCTCTCCACCCAGGGGTTAAATGGGTACATGTACCTGTGAGGGCAGAGTTGGTTGATTAGCCTTATATGCGCTGTAATGGCAGCAATTGAGCTGTATATTCCCCAGGGAGCTGAGATGGTTTCAGGAATGATTTATGAGCCTTATGAGCAGGGATAATAATATAATGCGCCTTGAGCACCACTCAGTTGGTGGATACGTGCACTATATAAGTCCACACATTATTATTAGGTGTTGACGAGCTTGGCCGAACACGTATTTTTACTGTTTTTTCTTTCTTCTTTCCCAGTGGCAATTGTCCGGCAACAAAGGCATCCTTGCTAAGCATATATATACAGCCTTCAAACTTAACACATAAACAGAACATATCAAGCAGATGAAACCGTTTGCTGTGGCGTCATGATTACATCATCAGTGTGAATTACGCTAAATCAAAGTTTAATATTTCAAAAATCATATCTCATGAACCACAAAAGATATTTTCACAATCTTTGCATCATCTGAAAGATCTTGAATTATGTGATTTTTTGTTTTCGACATGACCCCAATCTGACCTTTCCTTCTGGTGAAACAGGAAGTTGAAATTTCAAAAATCATATCTCATGAACCATAGAAGGTATTTTCACAATCTTTTTAAAATCTTAAAGATCTTGAACTATGTCACATTTTGTTTTCAGGCGTGACCCCAATCGACCTTTCCTTCCAGTGAAACGGAAGGTTAAGTGAAACAATATGCTGAATTACTATTCCCTGTATGTCGAATAGCCCATATCTCGCGTGCACAGTATACGTACACACAGCAATATATGGAGTTTAATATAGGCCTGGCGTGAGGCCTTGTCACCAGACCATTTTCGGGCAATTTTCAGGCAATAAAAGTTGCTGGCAATGAGATTGCTCGGAGACGTCTTGCCCTGTGGGTATTTTTCACGCAATCCAGTGGCAATGGTAGACCTACTAGATCGACTGGGTTTCTACTTTGAGACAATCTGTCGAGGCAATCTCTAATCACATTGTGTATCAGTGATCACGTGACATTTTATCACTAAAAACGTTTTCGGTGACCATTTAATTCTCGGTTACATGAAAAATTACTGAGGAATTTTGCCATTCTTTTTAACTCAAAGCAATTCAAGAAAATAAAATGGTTCACGAAAGGAAAATATAATTGCATTATTAAGAGGTAAGTAGACATTATTTAGGTATATTTGCCTAGAATGTGCATTTGTAAAGTAGGCCTATGAACATAATTATTGCATGCATAATCAATGGAGGTTCATGACGGACAAAACTGTACTACTACATCTATTTCGTAGAAAACTATATTGAGTTTTGCAGTGTACCTACATGATTTTAAGTTTGCATTTTAACTAAGGATAATGACTGAGCATGGATAGATGCTATATTGTCCAGAAAAAAGTTTAAAACTGTGCCATGCAGTCAAAGTCAAAAAGAACATCGTTGGAAAATACTTCATTCTGTATAACTACCATGCAACCGATCCATTATAAATATACTACGTGGTGGGAATGTCATATCCTGACGCCAATGGGTTTTTCATTAACCATATAACCAATAATGTAATCTTACCTACCTGGTAAGGTGGAGAACTTATCTGATAATGATGGACATATACTTTAAATTATTCCAGGATATTTTATTTCATGAAAAATCAGGCATTTTTTTTTGGTATCTGATGACTTCCCTCAGTCATGTCAGTCTGATCTTGTAAACTCCACAATTATTGACCAACACGTCATTGTACGTACATGTGGTAGCAGCTATAATAGGATCCTTCTATTTTCTGAAGGGAGGATTTTTTGAAGGGAAAGCAAGTCCGAAAACCATCATAAAAAGTGGATTTTAAAGATAGTTTTAGCTTTCTGTACTACAAAATCGATAGAATGATTTTTTTAACTGGTTGAGTGGTTGCAAACAAATCCCAAAAAGCCCTTAAAAAGTGGCGGCCCGGGATCGCAATTTTTTCCATATATACATGTTAGGTATTGTTGTTGTCCCTTCTGCAACTCTACTGCATGTTCTTCGTGTCCGTGAAAATATATCCCCTAACTCAACCTAAAGACATGCTTTTAGCTTGATTAGTCTGCTAGTAGCCACAAAAATTGTAATAGGGGTATCCTGGTTTCTGAGCTAGGTTAACCTCAATCTGCCAACATTTGTTGTTGTTTTGTTATTATTAAGCATAAAAAGTCTGTCCCTCCATAGGTATGCCTTTAAAGAAAGGTCAGGTCTTATAACATAAAAAAGATGAAGAGCCTGCATAAAAAAAGAAAACTATTAAATGAAGAAGAAAAAGCTGCAGAGGGATGAGTTAATATGAGTTTTAATTGGAAAATAAACATGCAGGTGTGTTGGTGGACAACATGTGTACACAAAATTCAGGATGGAAAATGCAAATGAGGTGGGGGTGATGAAGGTTGTTTGCAATTATAGAGGGCATTCTCTTACTGGAGTAATACATGTTGGCCTTTCCCATTCAAATTTATTTTTTCACAGAATCATTTTGAACATTTCTTTATATTTTTGTATTTTTAGCTCTCCAGTATGCTGAGAGTAATTGGAATTAGATGCAATGGCTGGCATCAGTGAGAATCAGTTCAACAGCCTAGAAAGCATCTAAGCATAAACCCCAAGGTAACCAATAAATCTGTGGTACAATTATTGTAAGCATGTGTGTGTGTGGATGAGTGCATTTCCTCCTGACTGCCCTATGATCCCACTCAGCATGACCCACCAACCTTCATTGAAGATTGTGATTTTATTTTCAAAAAAGCAATTCTTTTAAAACTTTATCCACAATGTTGTATTCTTTTCCCAGTGAAAACAGGTCAACTCATATGCGTGCCAACTAGGTACTTTGCCAACTCATACTCATTTGGTCAACTAAACCCGTAAAAATATTTATTACCAGATATTTACTGGCGTAATATGCGGGTTGACATCCGATTAGATGTGAGTTGGTAGAAGTACAAGATTAATTAGCTTCTACTATAGTGTCTGTAGTTCTCCATAATAATAGTAGTACTTATGTCCTGTGTGGTGATGGCTGCATTACAGTTTACTTTATACTGGCATAATTTTCTCACTAAAATAGACCAAAAACAAATATCAGCACCTTTATTGAGATAATGAAACAGTCCGTCATGGAGGAAGGAAGGCGTCCATGTAACTTTTCTATTCCATTGTAAAACCTAACCGAGCACATTGTTCTGAAGGATGTTTTTCTAAAGTTGCATAATTTTCAAAGTTACATCAATCCATCATCCTGATAATAACATATAGGGGGCATTCTAAGTTATGTGTGTTTTGTTAAGCATGACCCATTATTCTTCGTCCCTCTTTGAAAACATTTAATATTGTTTTATGCCAATTCGTTTATATTTCAGATCAACGGTATCATTTGTGCTACTACTACAAGGTGTGTCAGAGTCCTGTGTGTAACTTGTACAGTCAATAGCCAGCATTTGAAGTTTATCCATTCATCAAAGGTTAATGTATGATTCAAATTATTTTATATGGACTTGTCTATCTGTGGCAATCTTTACCCTCAAAGGAATTGTTTTTCAGGACCTCAAGACACATCTAGGTCTTTCTGGAATTTCTTTAACGTATTAGAACAAAAATAGTACTGAGGAATTCTTGTTATTTTTTTGACTGGACCAAACATCCTCAAAATGTTGTTATTAACCAATATCTGTTGGTGATCTAGTAAAATGTATATTGCGACAGTGAATCCCCACAACCAGTTGGGCCATATAAACAAATAAACATAAGTAAACTATACCCCCAATCTTCATTGCATGGGTGTATCATGTAGAATACCTTTTGCCCAGATCACCCAATTAAAGTTCCTATTTATTTGTATGCTACGCATTGGGATAGTACTGACCATTAATCCACTCTGCAAACACAATTGGTTAAACAGACAGTATCGTCCACGATCAGAGCAGCAGACTTTCTACAAACAGGGCATGGAATTGGTGTCCCTGGTTAAGACAGACATAGTGACTGAAAATTACTGGCTCATTTATACAGCAAGCGTGAATATGACCTTATCCTTATGAGTATTATTTTCAGTCACTGGGTTAAACTAGAACAGACTCTGATTCCATGCCTGTTGTTGATCGATCGAATATTACCACCTTTAAACAATAACTTTAAAATGACTGTTATGAAATAGCATTCAGCAGTTAATGACCGTAAATACATATACATGTAACAATCAGAAGATTATTTCATTATTGTTTGTTTCTATTTTACAGTTATCCTTCAAATTACATTGTGTTGTCTCTTCCCTATAAGTATTGTTTTAAAAAACTGAACCAAACATTTAAATATTATAACACTTGATCAAATTTGTCATTATATTGTACCAAGACCTGCACACACCTCACCTGGAAATGTGTAATGATCAAGTTGTGATGATACATTATTTTATTTCTTTTTTTGGTTTATGGGCAATTAATTTCATGGTAACAGTTTGCCAATGATACTCTCTTGACAAAGGTTATCAGGCACTAAGTTAATTTAAATACAAAATCATTTTAAATTTGGCGTATGTATTTTAACTTATGTATTTTATTTCTTTTGTTTTGTTATTTTATCAACTTAATTAAATTTGCTTTTGCAAATGGAATAATATGTACCATTTTTAAGCGAAAACATCAATAAATTTCCACAATGATTGTTTAATAAACAATATTGTAAAAGTCCCTGAACAAACAAAATGGTTGGTAATTTTTCCAAATTGTTGGGTGTTTACTTTTAAATATTAGTTTGGTTAGCCAGTTAGCATATTTCTAAATGGTCAGTGAATTTTTGTTTCATTTAATTTATATAATAACCAAATATGTTTCATTGTCGTTAATAAATAAATAAATTAAAAAATTAAAGCCTAAACATTTTCAGCATTATTCTGGTACAGAACTTTAAAACTTAACACATAGTTAGACTGTAACATGTGTTGGGGTCCTAGGTTGTGCCAACGATCATGGTGAGGGTCATCAGATAATGAATTACCACTAAATCAAAGTTTAATATTATAAAAATCATATCTCATGAAGCACAAAGATATTTTCACAATCTTTACCTCATCTTAAAGACCTTGAATTATGCCACATTTCGTTCGCATGAACATGACCTTAATCTGACCTCTCCTTTCTTTTCGAGCTCCAGAAATGTTTAAGTGAAGAAATATTCTGAATCACTATTCTGTAAATGTATATTTTTGCTATCTTCAGAAAAAAATAGAATTTTACCAAATTTGGCACAATTGACACCCATATTATAGGGGAAAATTTTGTGTATGACTTCCACATGATTGAACGGGTTTCTGGTTGGAAGAATTTAAAATTATATTAGATGACTGAACCAGAAGTTAATGTATTCAGTATAGCTTATTATATATTAACAAAAAACTCATACCTCCTAGGGGTAACTCTTGTCTTTATTTATTTTTATTTTTATATTACGACCACAAAACATCAAATTTAAAATAAAAACTAGTGCTTCAAGTCACACTTGTTAATTTCTAACGTATTGCTTAAATCTCACAACTTTTCCAAGTTCAACAGCCAATGGGTCATATGTATAAAACTAGCATTTGCTTTTTACTACCAATTTGTGAGTATTTACTACGTGTCTGTATGAATGAATAGTAAACAAAATGCTTTTACTGGAAAGCATTTGCTAAACACCAATGTTACTTTTACTTTTGTAGTTTTTGCTAGACTATTAGCATTTGCTTTTTTATTG
>CM055816.1:84805322-84824116 GCA_029582265.1 Zoroaster sp. YZ-2022
TGGTAGTCAATGTTAACACTTTTCATCTTAGAAGTATCCAAACAAGGTTTTGTATTAGCTGACCTACCATTCAAAACCATTTGGAAATCAATACTGTCACAGTTATTTCACCATTCAAAACCACAAAACCGAATGGTTTCAAATGGTGCTTCAACTTGTAGAAAAAGGTACCAAAAGTAGGAGGGTTAAAATATGCTGAAACTTTCCCATGTTGGTTTTATACATATCTAATAATAATAATAACAAAGCACTTCTAAGGTGCACATAATCTGAAGCCCATAAAGTCACCAGTCATTGTCAAGTTTGGTTGGCTGAAGAAGAGATTGAAAAGATCTACAGATGGTGTTTGCACAATGACAGAGAATGGCAAGGTGTTCAAGATCAGATGCGGTGCAAGAGATGCGGTGCAAAGCTGGAGAAAGCAGGGTCACCATGGGTTGCCAGACGAGTCTTGGGAACAGAAAATACGTGAGATGATGATGACCTGGTCTTGAGTTGCGATATTGTAGCATGTCCTGTATGTATAATGGAGCTAAACTATGAAGAGCTTTGAATGTGAGCGGAGGATTTTGAATTGAATTCTGTATTTCATCGGAGCCAGTGAAGATTATACAGATTGGGTGTTATGGGTCTGATGTTTTACTTCTGGTAAGTAGGCGAACAGTGTGGATTGGGTGTTATGGGGTCTGATGTTTTACTTCTGGTAAGTAGGCGAACAGTGTGGATTGGGTGTTATGGGGTCTTATGTTTTACTTCTGGTAAGTAGCCGAACAGAGTGGATTGGGTGTTATGGGTCTGATGTTTTACTTCTGGTAAGTAGTCGAACAGTGTGGTTTGGGTGTTATGGGGTCTGATGTTTTACTTCTGGTAAGTAGGCGAACAGTGTGGATTGGGTGTTATGGGGTCTGATGTTTTACTTCTGGTAAGTAGGCGAACAGTGTGGATACATTTAACCCTTTCATTACCGATTTGTTTCAACAGGATGTCCACTGGTTACCGAATTGTTTGCCCAGTCATGCATGATACATTAGTTATCTTTATTAATTGTTTCAGGATTCCCTGGTTACATTGTTTGATCATGCGTCATGTTATCTTCATTCGTTGTTTCAACAGGATGTCCCACTGCTTACCGAATTGTTTGCCCAGTCATGCATGAATTCACACATTATTGCACAACAGGATGTCCCACTGCTTACCGAATTGTTTGCCCAGTCATGCATGAATTCACACATTATTGCACAACAGTATGCATCCATTTACAGGCACTTTTTCTAAACTCGTTTTTTCATCATGAAGAATTTGTTGGAGAAAGATATATTCAATGAAATGATTGTTGCTTATGAAATTCCCTTTCATATGATACCAAAATCATTGGCATTGCATATAAAATGATCAGGTTATTTATTTACTTCCCCTGACTATGTTTCACAAACACAGAGAGCATTTTGTACACACGTGGGCGTCCCATAGCACAAATGGTCATTGAAAGGATTGACTTGTATTATGTCTGATTTCTATAATAGCAACATATAGGTTGGGCTATACCATTAGAAAGATAAGAATCAGTCTTTCCAACCATATAGCATGGGTATGGACTGCGAAGAAGGAAAATACAGCCGTTTTAAAAGCTGGTCATGATACTCCCAATGAAGTGCTGTGTGTCTTAGTGGTGACCTTGGTCGACTAAAGGCGCCAATGGTAAGCAACAAGGGATATGTATATTGTCGACTAAAGTCATGACCAATGGTAATGAAAGGGTTAAAGACATTTTACCAATGCCTTTAAGATCAGAACGTCATTTTAGTGCTCACCATATTGATTTTATCTTCAGCTAGCATCGGTGTTTCTGTGTCCGGTGGGAAATTAATTGTGATGTAAATATTATAGGGCTTTACCTGAAAGAACAAATAACAATATTATATTAACCCTCCTACTACATGTATATAGCTGCACTTTAGTGGCAAGTAGCTACAGAGGTCAAAATCAGTCAACTGGCTGTTTTGACTGTTGGCTAAATGTGCACAGTTTTTACTGTCATTTTGACCACCCTGAACAATACAAGACAATGCTTTTACCAGTCAAACAGTCAACTCATTTTGACCTGTAAACGTACTTCGACTTTTAAGTGCACTAGATGTATACCTTGGCAAGTACATTGACATATCAACTTATTTCGACTGATTTTTGACCCTTGCAGTCAGAGGAGGATCAAGGAAGGCACAACATTGATATTTCGTAATGTGCACTGTATGTTCATTTCAACGCTCTAGATTTCAAGATGTATATATCATAAATAACAACCTGTTAAAATCTCATCGTTTATGAGAAAGCCATATTTTATTTTGTTATGTTTTTATGTTGATCGCTGGACTGCAAATCTTTGTAAATTCAACATTACAATTCCTGTTTACTCCAGATAACACTTAGTTTATTTGATAATTTGGCAATCCAGAAATTGTTAAATGTTTTCCACTCGCATGCAACTGTTAGCTTTGTAGATCATGCACACCTCCATCTGCATTGTCTCTGCTAATCCTCTCAGTGCAAACTTACTGCTGGCATATGCTGTGTAAGCATGCACACCTGAGTTGGCCGGCTTGAGGCCTACAAAGACGATCCGGCCTTGTCTACGCGCTCCTTCATGTATGCGTACTGCCCTGATAGGATACACTGACCCAATGTAATTGGCCGCCGCCTCTGGATAATATATGACATAAAACTTTTAATAAAGGCCACTTTGCATCCCGTCACGTTAGCTTGATTTTCAATAGTTGTTATTTATTTTAAATTACCTGAAACCGACCAAAAGTGTTTCCAATATGTGGTGGACATGCGGAAGCTTATACTAGAACTAATTTGGGTTGATTTGTTGTTTTTTACCCTCAAATTTCCATAAAATTGGACGGAAAAAGGACCTCACATTTCCGTCCATTTGTTGATGGAAATTTTAGGGTATTAAAATAATAGTAATAATCAACTCAAATTATCTTCAAGATAAGCATGCGTATCTATTCAAATATTGAAAGTCTTTTGGGTAGTTTCAGATATTAAAAATTACAACCATTGAAAACTGCTAACGTGACTGTTAAATATTTGCTATTCTTATTTTATGTCATATCATCAATGCTATTCAGTAAGCTCTGATGTCCTGTACCTATTATAACACCTCATACATAGATTCTGTCTGGTAGAGCTGGTTGAGGAAGCACGACACATGATGTTAGCTATTTTACAGTATTGCCAAGACTGGCCCATGGCAACCAACGAACTAGCATATGAAATTGGTCTACACGCATCAATGCTGCTGTTTCAGCGAATAAATACATGTACGTGATGTTACATGTATTTTTATAGAAGTTCAGTGTATTTCTAAGTGTTTTCAAGTTAATAACCACTCCTACATGGAGGCCGCTCAAGATAACAACGCATTCTGTTCTTCTAAGCAACCTTCGAGTACATACGCTGTACAAGCCTGCTGTCCTTTCCAAGTAATCTTACAAAATCCAACTGTGTATCACCCAAGGCCACTGTAAATGTTTAGAACATATTAAGTATGGCCTGCAATGTGTCAATGAAACCACATTTTCCCTGCAATCTCAGTGGTGTGACCTTGGCGGTGCACAGAGGAGTAACCATAGGAGGCCACTGGCAACAACTAATGGCTTGGAGTGGGCACAGTGGGTTGTTTCAAAAAAGTGCACTGAGTGTAGGAGGGATTTGAAGTCGTGTGTGGTTTGATTGTGTTGCAGAGTCTCTTCAATAATTGTGCACAATCTATGTATGAAGTAAAACAAATATTGACTGTTTTCCCCCATTAATTACAGTAAAACTAGTCTCCTCGGTGGATCCATTCGGAGGCTAGTTTTACTGTATCACTCGCCAACAATCAATATTATTCTACTGTATGTACATGAAGTGTGCCAGTTGTGTACTAACCTTGTCAACGGCATGGTACTCCAAGAACAATGGATTTGTTACATTCATATTCATGACTCACAATGATGCTGGGTCTTCATGATTGCTATAGCAACCATTTATTTTAAAGACCAATTGGATTTCCACTTTTTAGGGATAGATACTTTGCAGAAAGAAGAAATGATTGTTTTGGGGTGTGTTGTCGTCTTTCAAATGCTGATCTGGACAAAACTGGGTCATGTGACCACTGGCCAAAGCATTCTGGGAATTCGTACATTAAAATACCAAAATCACATTTGACTATTTTTCATGATTTTTGCCATGTTTGTTTTTTAATTTATAATTTATAAAACATATTTTATAGTCGATAGAATAGAACAGAATAATCATTTGCTGTGCTTAATAACATCTGTGCCAAGGTGGATAGAAAACGAATCAAAATATCACCAATGGGAAAATAATGTTTTATGACCTCATCCGATAGATCTTATTGAATTTAACATGCCAATGAAGTTTTGTGGAAAACAGCTCCAGATTAACCCTAACTCCCTAGAACAACAAAAGCCAGTTGGAGGATTTTGAAGGATTTTATTGTTTTATTACAATGCCTAGGAGTTAGGGTTAAGAAAGGTCGGAGGGACAATGTGTGATGGAGGTTAAAAACAAAGGAAATTTTAGTTGTATGAAATCCCCTGTGTCTGTGTCTTCAAAGGACATGGCTCTCGACATCCCAGCAGAATTAGCAAGAATGTGCATGGTCGAGCTCATCTGCTGACTGGGTTCCAAAACAACACAAACTGAACGTTGTGTAAAGCCAAATTAACATCACTGTGCAAATTTTGGAAAATCTTATCCTACATGCTGTTGCCCAGGTAGCCGGGGTAAGGGGGTCAGTTTGGTTGCTTACCTCGGACAGTGCATTGAATCGGATTACTATTTTTAGATGAACTCAATGATATTTGAAAATAATACCCACATGATAAGGTCATATTACCATTTGCTACTGCATAAATGAGTCAGTGTTCTTCTTAAATAGGACACAAACTCCATGATGCCCTGTTGTGAATCTGCTCTAGTCATGACAACCTGCCCCTTTAACCCTCTTACTGTTTACGACCATTGCATTTAATTCAAAATTCCCCACTTACCAAAATGCCCACATTAGTTTCGTACACATGGTGATACCATTTGGGCAGTGTTGGTAGTAAAACTTTACTGCCATTCAAATCCCATTCAAATGCATAGAAGGTCCATTGATTCACTGCAAGAAATGTCCAAACGAGGTTTTGTAGTAGCTGTACTACCATTTGGAAAGATCCAAACAAGGTTTTGTATTAGCTGACCTACCATTCAAAACCATTTGGGGGAATCAATACTGTACTGATTGTTCCACCATTCAAAACCACAAAAGCGAATGGTTTGATAATGGTGGATCAACTTGTGTGAAAAAGGTACAGAAGTAGGAGGTTGTTCGGTGAAATTCTTGCATAGGTTCAATAAACATCTGATTGAATTTTGCCTACACTGACAAAGGTATGAAGCGCACTGTAGCTTAAGACGTTTGCACTACTTGAAACAAGAAGTTGGTGTGGGTTGGGCTTCAAATCCTGCCCAAATCACGTTTTTTTTCTTTCTTTTTTCTTTTCTGCAGATACAGTACTACAGTGCTTCACATACATACATCAGTGCTTGGAAGAAAGCAAATCAGAAAGTTCAGTTGTAACAGAATTATGTTATACATAATGGTCTCGACACATCCAAACATGGCTACCTGAAACCATGGGGGACTCCTTCGTATGCTCAAACAACGTAGCTACATCCGTGTATGATGGTCTCTGCATTTGGATTACTTTGGTTTTGAAATTTTCAAAATCAAAGAGGAATCTGTCTGAGATTCTGTGGATTTTATACTGGTAATTATAACAATTTGGTTTGATGAAACAAATTAAGTTGCCCGATACAAACCTAGAAATTTCATTCTATTGAAAATAATCCAAGGCCACAATTACATGACAAATGTAATGTGTGTAATAAAATAGTCTATAAGTTACATGTAGTGTCATTTAAAGAACAAGTGAACTTCCTGTCAACCAGCCATTTTGCATCGAGGGTAATGACAAAAGTCATTACTGAACAAAGTTTGTTTCCCGTTGTTGTCCAGACCTTTTTTGATGGCCTCTTCAACTGCACGATAATCGCTGCAGACGTCGACTGGGATGCCGCACAATCTTCTGCAACAAACAAGAAACTCGATAACTACTCGCAATTACAGTATCCTACCAACAAAAGATACAAACTACATACATTGTAATCAAAATCGTCTAGCTTCAGGTAAGCTGATGATTTTAAATATGTAATTCACTCGTCTTTCCCCTAATTTGAGTCCCACTTGGATCCAAGCCAAAATATAAATTGATTTGTTTTAACCCCTTGCGTACGGTATTATTTTGACCGAGTGAAGGTAGTTGCGGCCAACATCTGTGAAGACAGGGAGCACCGGGTCAAGCCCGGCCGTGGACGTAATGCACAACTCCGCTGTTCAGCCAAACGTATAGACCGAACAATAAGCGGGCAAAAGCCTAAACCGGGCATACCACCTATTCATCGCACGTGAAGTCCCCACATAGCGTAATTGAAAGGCCGGTATTCCAGCAATCTCATGTGAAAAGGCTGTATTCAGAATGCTCTCAGCCAATCTATTCCATGTACATTTCAAGAATATGGTTCCGCAAACTACCAATATGTGAAGAGATTTCTATTCAAGGCGAGGTCTCAGCAAATACAATGGAAATTCAAGTAATTCACCGGCCTTATACGGCGTAAAGCCGTCAACCATGCGCAAAGTTAAAGATGTATCGCCATATTTTCTCTCATTTATTTGCACATTCCAGTAAGCTTAGGTGACATCGATTTTTTCCTTTCATATCGTCATGACATATTTCCTGCCAATTTCGGTAAATAGTATCGCGATTATTTCTTTCATTCATACATGATTGCTTCAGAGCCGATAACCACAGATATGTACCCCTGTTATATCTTTATAGTTCATTTGAAATGAATTTAATTACAAGGAAACTGGAGGTGTACTGATACAAAAATAAAATTTACATAAATTAAAACCCAGAAAGAACTCATGTACATGTACTATAACGTACCTGATTTTACTCTTATCAACAACATATTGCTGTAATTCTTCCTTAGCTTGCTGCAACCTTATATATAAATAAAATAAATATATATAAATGTTTCAAAAAGAGCTGTGAGTGACTTTATGGACCAAGAAAAGACAAGTGTCATTTACAACAGCAAATAAAATTAACATCTTTACATATATGTACAGACAGTATACAATGTAATATCTAAAAATCTTGCAAGACTCCATTAAAATCCACAATTTAATTTCCTGTATATGTACATGCTGTGAATTATAATAACTTAAAATTGACATTTATTGCTATATGATTAAAGGAAAGGCACAACATTGTTAATAAATTAACAAATTATTGACTAAATGCTTACTTGAAGTGAGTGAGTTCAACTATCGTGAACCTGATAAATTATACCATCTGGAAATGCAGCACTTTTTATTAGTTGTTAGATTTCACTGGCAAAACAAATAAAACAATTTTTATATCTAATTGGAGCCATTTGGAAGAAAGAAAAGTGGCAGCCCATGCAACAAGAGTTGTTGACTGGAGTAGGTGACTTGTCTAGAAGTCTACATGTAGCTTCATTTATAATAGTTCTTTTGCTTAACCACACCCCTTTGCCAGTACTAATGTTTGGAGATGAAGCACTGAATAAACAAATAAATTTGCATGTTGGAAAAACTGTTGGATATGTTTCGACATTTTGGGAGAATTATTTGTTTACCAACAGGAATTTAACTGTTTCAAAAACTTTGTATATTTTGAAAAACAACTGTGCTACCTACAGAGTTTATTTCATTGATGTTTTTACTGGAGCCCAAACACAGGGATGGGGTGAAATTCTAAACCCATCCTCCATTCGCAAATTTATGACTATACGAACAATAATGTTTGGTCTCTTCTATAATACTCTTTGCACTTGTTTGACTATTGTAGTGATATTTAAATCCAAACTTTTAAAATAGTTGAAGTTGAGATACATAATTTGATTTCTTACTGCATTTCTGGCTAGAATGGTGACATTGTTGCTCCCTGTCGTAAAACACTCAGCGGCGACTGCCTTATATGCCACTTGAGCCTCCAGTTATCTACAAGTAAATATGGGAGATGGGGTGGCCGGTGGGAGATGGGGGGTTGGTGGGGGTTGTGATGGGGTGTTGTGCGTCAGGAGTAATTGGATGGGGAGTCATCCATTCATCAAGAGATCATTTAGAGATAGTTTTTGGGTATGAACTATGGAAAGGATCAAATAGGATCAAGGGAAGAAGACCATCTAAGGAGGGTGATGGAACTTGGAAGGATAGCCTATTATAATTAAAAGAGACAAAATAATGCAAAACATGTTTTACATGGGCACGATGAAGCTACACAGAATAAATAACGTTACATACAGGGCATGATAATAGCCAACGTTAGGACAAATGATCAAATTTGTCTTTAGAATTTTAGAATTAGATGTATTAAAATTAAAAAGGGTGAAAAATCAGAGAGTGAAGAAATCTCTGTGTCTCTGAGGTTTCTCCAGAGTATTCTATACCAGCTCCATTTCTTGATCCATACACCTAGAACAAATCAATTTGAGGCGTTATACATACATGACTGACCTACGCAAGGGAGTGCTGATCGCTCGCCCCTCGCCATACCTAATCGCCCTCGCCTGGAAAACTCGCCCCTAACAAACTCGCCCCCAGTGATACAAACTCTTCCTAAACTCGCCCCTCCTGGCTCCTTCCCCTGTGACTCGCCTCCCACAAACTCACCCCCGCCAACTCGCCCCCGGCGACTCCTTTAACCCCATATCACCATAATAAATCATGTCTTTTTGTCCTTTAACACCCCGGCAAACTCGCTCCCCCACGACTCGCCCCAAGCCCTTATTACTGACAAGTATGTGATCCAACTAAATTTTTATGATGTCTTATAACTATGCGTTAAATTGTTTATACAGTATATGCGAGTGAGTAAATCCAGCCATAATAGAGATAAATCAATTTTTTACCGTTTTATTTAACGAACGATTACAAATAAAATCATTGAAACGGTTAAAAAATTTAAATGATTAAATAAACATTTAAAGAATTACATGAGACGATGATTGCTGAAAAATAGTTTTAAAAATAAATAAATAAAATAAATTTTTTAAATAAAAAGACGTTAAAACGTATTTACTTAAAAAGGCTTAAGTAAAGTAATAAATAAATCAGTGATGATAATAAGTTTAAATACATTTGCATTTGCCTAAAAATTTTACTAAAAAATTTATTTAATTTAAAATAATGGCCCTTAACGAACAGTTACAAAATAAAATCATTGAAACGGTTAAAAAATTTAAATAGGTTAAATAAACATTTAAAAATTACATGAGACGATGATTACCAGAAAAAATAATTTAAAAAAAACAAATAAAATAAACATTAATTTGCAGCCATCGAGGGCATTTTCCATAAACGCAACGACATCCCCTAAGTAAAGTCTTGGAAGACTTTCTTCCTTTGAATGAAATCATCCCACATCTTGAAAATTTTCTGCTGTGCCGAGGTCCCCGTCTTTCGTTGTCTCTTTGTGAGTTTGTTCTCCTGACACAAAGCAGCATCTGCTAATCTACATTTACTGTTTCCTTGTGCAGAAACTGTATCAGCTGGTACGATGACATGTTGGATCTTGTTTAGACGATTGTGCCAGCCACCAAAACAATAAAGAAGTACATATATAACAACACCAAGAAAAGAAAGAAGATGAAGAAAGAAAAAAAGAAGATGAAGAAGAAGAAAGGGAAATAAATGTAACAGTGAGAGATAATACCAACCTTCCGTTCATTATTATTGGTCCTGGTACTCTGCATGAAGATGATGACCAGTCATTGGGTGCCTGTTGTCCACTAATCCAAAATGTTCTGTCAACATGCTCGAAACCTATTAAAATAGTCACAATAATTTTATATACACTAATGTGATAGATTGCCAACGTTCAGTATAACTACATTATATAAAGCAGTAATGTCAGTGAATAAACTAAACTAAATTACCTCCACAAGCATTGGTATTTAGCACGTTCTGTAAGTGTCTCATGAACCATCCGGAATGAAACTCGGCCGGCAGAAAGGGTAGTGCCATCAGTTCCTTAAGTGATTGTGTGTGTCGCTTTTCTGGAGTGTATGCTCGCTGCAGACCCTGAGCTTGAATCATTCTCCAAACAGCTTTGTTTCCAATGGAATGCATAGCCCTAAACATCTTACCTGTAAATAGAACATAAATATTATCATTATATTATAACACGAAGTATAAAAATATATTGGCCATAAGTGAATTCAATGTTATATTCAAACTAATGCTGACTATTAATCCAATGTTTAATTGTGTCAACATTTGTAACATTGTATTGAACTCACCTGTGAGGGAAAAACTGAGCCGCGCTTCAGATACTGCTTGAAGTCAGGCAATAGTCTCCTATAACACTTGGATGTCATCCTGGAAGGGCAGCCTTGAGAATCTTAAACACAGCTTTGTAGTCAAGCATGCTTACCAGACATCAATACATATCCACATAGGTAGCTGCTTAGCATTGCCTTCCTTCTTGTGAAACAGTGAATTGAGAGCAGCTGGTAAAATGGATATCGGACAACCTTAAAGGTACCGTCAACGTGACCAACACTTTGCCCTACTGAGGGATGTCCAGCTGGCCAAGCATAGCAAATACAATGTGCAAACTCCCATTGTAGCAACAATGTCACACGCTTCATCAAAAATCCTATAGTTAAAGAAAAATATAATACAAAGAATACAATGATTAAACATAACATTGCAAAGTTAAAAGAACTTTATATTTTCAGCAGTGCATCTATTTATGTAGAGTTTATTCAAAAAGTAACAGTGGAAAGATGAGCCAAATTTTTATAAATTGTTTCCAAAAGCGTTCCAGAACATAGAAGTGGTTCCAATAGAAACTCGACAATAGAGTAAATAAATTGATGAAAAAAGAAAAAGGGTGAAACATCAGCGGAAAATCAGGAACTGGGCATATAAGCGTGAACTTACCTTCTGGTATAAAATCAACTACAAGTCGAATTTTGAAATTACGAGGATGATGAGGGGCGTTGAGCTTCCCCTCACCCTGTGTTTGCAGTTCGCATGGGATTGGATGGCCTCAGTGGGGCGGGACTGGTGAGTCAGCATCCATCAGTTCAACAGAACCTCTTCCACAATTGCAGATGCTGATGTAGAACACTGGCTGCTGCTGCGCTGTTTGATGTCCTTCCGACTCTAAGTACAACATCATCACCTGGGCGTCCTGAATGATTGTGTTCCATCTTGCCTGCCTGGAAAGTATCGGCCCTCTCTGCAATACAGTAGCCCCACATCGAGATACGGCTGTTTCTCCGCTGTGAACATCTGTAAACTGCATGTATGGTATTTAAACATTTTACCACATTGGCCATGTTCATCATGTTCATCATATACATTATTACCATAATTGAGCCTTTTCTAAACATTTTTTGAAAATTCGCATCTTTAAACACCATGTGGTTTTTGAAAAAGGACCCTATTTGTCGCCATTGTACTATGATTGACTTACCTCCAGTGGGTTGAGCCTGTGCAGTCTTTTCTCCAAACATAGGAATGACGCCCACTGTCCACACTAACTTGGGTCGGCACCGCTGGGTAGATGACTTGATCACCCGTATTCAGTCCTCCTCCATAGTCGCTCAGGTCACTGCCGTCAACTACAGCATCCTCTATGGACACTTCCTCCATAGGTTCGAGCACGGCAAATGGTATGTCGGGATGTCTCCAGGAAGGATAGCGGAGAAGAAGGACATCGGGCACGAAGACAGGTTGAGGTGGAGTATGGGGTGGCGGCGACAAGAAATCTCCATTGGCTCCTCATCAGTCAACACGGGAGTTTTAGGAGGTCATCAGACTCGCCGACATGTGAACTCTCAGCAACTGGATCCAACTATAAAAATAAATACATGTAGATATTTATCTAACAGTTTTGTTAAAATCATTCTTCGAATTTCAAAATTGTAAGGCCAATATCAGAATGTATAGTAAATGTATATACAAAACCCATGCCAGTACGGTACCAGTACTATATAATCAATTCTTAGTTTTGCATATCTTCTTCACATTTCTTCTCAACAATATCCTGGATAATGCTTCATACTCACCACCAGTGGGTTACCAGCAGTCATTTCCCAAAGGAAGGCATGGCAATAACTGCAATCGGCACATTTCAAGGGAACGGCTGCTTGCTCTGCACTGCATCTCTGTAGAAAGCTTGTGATCCTCTAAAATAATTCAGTCAAATGTATCAGTAGTATCAGGGCGACGTATAGATGATAAAGTAAAATGACTTTTTCCCCAAAAACTTTGGTTACATGACGGTAGATAGAATATTCAACTAATGAGTTTAGTATTTTTTGTTTTGATATTTTGGTCCTAAAAAAAGACATTTCTATCATAAAGTCAAGCATACATGTATGTGCGTAAATGACCTAAGACCTATCATTTTCCAAACTTCTTCTTTTGGTTACATGACGGATAGAATATTCAACTAATGAGTTTTGTATTTTTGTTTTGATATTTTGGTCCTAAAAGGACCGACATTTTTCTGTCTTTCAATCATAAAGTCAAAATGACGATAGATGATAAAAGTAAACTGTGCTTACCACTGCAACAAGTCCGATGTTGCCACTGCTTACAGCCTTCACATTCCAGTGCTTGTTGGCGAGGGTTGACGTCCCTCTTACACTTTAAACATGGGTACTCTGCCGAGGAATCACTCGCCTCCTTTCCTTGTCTTGACAGGCATGATGGCACGATACCAACAGATTAATGAACCACTAGAGGAACTAATTCGACGACTGATGATAATGATACTGGTGCATCGATGGATTCAGGCGGAATGAATATTTTATCAGAATACCTCTCAATTTATATTGATCATCAATTATTGAACAATTGGGATGATGATGGAAGCACTCTGTCACTCAAGACAAACCTTACGCCATCGTTATGTGAAATTGCAATCACATAAGTCGAATGTCACTCAAGACCATCACTGGGGCCTGTTTAGCTTGGTTTTTGTTTGGTTTTTGTTTGTGTTTTTTTTAAACTTTACCGATGATCACTGAAGGCAGGAAGCACTGGTGACCACAATGCACATCCATCACAATAGGTGCTGCTCCCTGTGTAGGCTTATCAGACCTATGGCGTCATAATGTAGCATTGAAGTAATGACAAAATGTAAAACCAAATTGTTCCACTTGTACAGGAAAATTTTCCCTTCGAGTATTTTAGTTTGACTTTTGCAAGAAATGTTTTCACGAAAACACAGGTTTTCAATTTTAACCACTTGGATTGATTCCCTATGAAATTCTGGTCTAGAATTAATATGAAATATTCCTCTATTGCATTGCTAATGTAAAATTTTGAAAGTTTCTCTCCACGGGAGAATTGCTTCTATATGTATCCTCTAAAAGTAATACACTCTTAAAACTAAAGTGTGAATTAACACTTTATAAAGTTGGATTTAACAATGATAAGGATAGACGAAACTTGACTCGTGTTAATTCAACACTTTCTTTGAGTTGAATTTAACGTTATAGTATTGTTACTCACCGAACTCTTAAAGGTTGATTCAACACTTTAGTTTTAAGAGTGTAGGTTAATTGTATCTGATTGAAACTATACACTGTAAGAAATATTGGGCAAACACGGTTGATAATGTTACCCAACACTGGTCAACATATCAACAGGTTAAAAGTTGGTTTCCATTGCCCAATGTTGGATAATTTTTGCCAAAATATGTGAACAGTTGTGGTAAATACTGCCAATTCTGGAGAAATAACTTACCCAACCCCATGTTGCCCAACGTTTTTACAATTTTTACAACCATCTGGAATAAGATGAAACATGATTTCAACTGTTTTCTCTTGGGTACATTTTGGGGTGAGTCATTATACCAACATCAATTTTCTGATGACTACAATTCTAGTGCTCAAAAACTACGCTCAAGACGCCCACGATATGATCATGCATTGAAATTCAGCTTTTTACAGAGGATCCTTCACTGCTAATTTCATTTGCAGTTACGGTCAGTTGATTATAAACCTTAGGTGCGTCATTTAGGGTAAATTGAGGATATTAATTATTCAATATGGGTCGGTGGGCGAGTTTGACGGGGCGAGTTTGCCGGGGGCGAGTTTGCCGGGGCGACTTTGCGGAGGGCGAGTTTGCGGAGGGCGAGTTTGTGGGGGCGAGATTGTGGGGGGCGAGTTTGTATCACGGGGGGCGAGTTTGCTAGGGGGCGAGTTTGTATGGGGCGAGTTTGCGAGGGGCAGTTGACTGGCATCCTACGCGGGGTAGTGTTACACGTTACTGACTAACTTATTATTAATTATACTAGTCATGAGTTTGTTTGTATACTCACAACAACATGGGTTTGTTTCAGTTCTAGTAGTTTGGGTTGAATCGACGATGATAACCAGAAGAGCCAATCATACATAAAGTAATTACAGCCACAGCTACATAAAATATCGAAACTTCCATTTTTGAGCAAATACTAGGCCCAGGTGTCAACAAGTTCCCACAACATGCTCGTCGCGCGCCGCCAGCATCGAAACACGCCCTCTGTTGCTGACATAAGTTGTATCTTCAAAATGGCGGCGCCAGGTAAAGTTTAGATTTTCTTAACATGTGTAAACTATACGTCATATCGGTCGATAGGAACAACATACAGTTTGTGGTCAGATTAGAAAAGTTACTTATACTGTTATAGGCAATAGTTGTACTACAGTAGGCGAGTGTTCTTGACAGCAGCATGAATAACCTCATAAAAGACATATTAATTAATAATACTTTAAAATAATACTACTAATGCCCAAGGCTAACCTAAAATATTTTGTCACTCTGTCTCGGACTCTGCTCTATGACCATGGAGGAAAAATAGATTTTTCCTCCATGCTATGACTATACTCTGACCATGGAGGAAGGAAATTCTTCCTCCATGCTCTGACAACGTTAACCGTTAGCCCATATTCTACGTAGGCAGGGCCAACTGTCACTGGACCCTCCGTATCCTTGGCCCCTAACCCCACATGTACAAATTAGTAACCTTGCCCAAGCAGACACTTTGGCATAGAATCTGTTGGGTAGATCATGTGTATCCCAAACCCCCACTTTTTCTCATTAAATATAACGAATAATGTAATCTTACCTAAGGCATTTTTGGTATACGATAATCCTCAGTCATGTCAGTCTGATCTTGTCAACTCCCCCATAAGTGACCAACACGGTCATTGTACATATGCGCAGTGGCAACTATTAATAGGATCCCTTCTATTTTTTAGAAGGAAAATCAAGTCCGAAAACCATTATAAAAGTGGAGGAAAGAATGTCGTATCCGGCCGCCACTTTTTAAGGGCTTTAGTTTTTGCAACCACTAACCAGTTAAAATCGTTTTTTGGTGTATGAAACCAAAACTATCTTTAAAATCCACTTTTATGAGGGTTTTTCGGACTTGATTTCCCTTTAAAAAATCCTCCCTTCAGAAAACAGAAGGATCCTAGTATTATACATGTAGTTGCCACTATGCATGTACAATGACTTTTTGGTTAATTGTGGAATTTACAAGATCAGACTGACTGACTGAAAGTCATCATAGTATGCAAAATGCCTGATTTTCATGAAATAAATATCCTGGAATAATTTAAAGTATCGTCCATCATCATCCATGTTCTCCACCTTACCAGGTAGGTAAGATTACATTATTGGTTATATTTAATGAAAAATAGTGGCTGCCAGATCGACATTCTACCCAAAGTGGATTTAAAGATATTTTTGTTCTGTACCCCTAAAATCGATGGAATAATTTTTAACTGGTTAGTGGTTGTAAAAATTCAAAAACCCTTAAAAGTGGCGGTGGATCGACATTCTTTCCATCTGTTGATCTGGGATACCTCACTTACAAAGTTATATGTACATCTGTACATGAAATTTTGAACATTTTTAAATTTAAAAATAATAGGCCTAATAATATGATCCTTCTATTTTCTGAAAGAAAATTCAGCTGAAAAAAAGTTGCAGTACAAGCATTGCTTCAGGGCATGTTAACATGTAGTTTTCTGTAAGAACTTTGGTTATGGAGAATAATGAGGACCAATTCCATATTAAACTCATGCTCTACCCTTCTAAAACAATGGACATGCATGTTGCATGTTGCTCTTTTAATATTCTTTTCTTATTTATGAAACAGCCATCAATACCATTGATTGATGCATGAGTTCTTACGAAAACTACATGTGTAACATGCCCTTGAAGCAATGCTTTGTACTGCAACTTTTTCAGCTGAATTTTCATTCAAATCACTGTCAGTTGTGCATGCATGATTGAATTTCAACCATTTCATTACGAGCTGTGTTAGAACATGTCATTCTGTCATTTGCTTTTTGAATTTTTAAAATTCATGCAATACTTGTTGAGATATTCTAAAAATATTAGGGGAACTTAGAAGTTGGGAGGGGTATGTTAGCCGAGGGCTCTGTCCTAAAGCATGGATATATTTGTGTAAACTAAATGGCCTAAAATATGCTAAAAGGGTGTCAGAAAAGAAAAAACAGACAATGCATAATTATTGGGAAGGGCATTGCTGTTACAGTTCCCTGTCATAAACTTGGTGGGAATTTTTCCCAATCGGCCTGAAATAACATTATAAAACTTAAAATGTATCCCCTGTTTAAATCACAGCATGGCAGAATTCAATAGATCCATCAATTTTGGCTGAAATTGAACATCGCTAGCCAAAAAAAAAAAATTTCAAAATGCGATGTCGGGTCTGAGGCAATGCTGGCGTGGAGACTAAAAACCCGGTTTTTTTTTTTGTTTTTTTTTCCTTAGTCAAATTTTACTAGCCCTTTCATTTTTTAGTTGTCCTGAAAAACGATGGATACAAATACAAAAAAAAGAAATAAACGTGGCTGATGAGATCATGCTGAAATCATACTGAATGTTGTTTGCATATTAATTTTTTTTTTATTTTTTCACTCGCCCATCGGTTACATCCCCCAGAAGCTGTAGTCCCGCTGCTAAAACCACTAGCCTCGGACTAGCAGGCTATAGTGTTATTCGCCCCTGCCTCTTCAACTACGTATTGTGCCAACGTCCATATGGCTGTTAGAAGCGTCACGTGTATTGTTTGTCAAGATGATCAATGAACACATTGTCCCGGTACATCAGGCCTGGGCCGACTGCGGGCACACAGACCCTGACAACGCCCGGGCAATCATGTGGACATCAAGAGGAAAAATTAAGTAGAGTGATGTCAAGGAATCACTAGGCAGGGCCTTCGTGAACGCAACCGTTTCAAAACCGAGATGAAAACTCCCCCGTATGACCACATCTGCCAAGTCGGCGACCCGATACTCGAGGCAGAGCTCACCTGTCGACCCCATCAGATAAAATACTAGAAATTAACGTCATCAAGTGATGACAAAACGATGAATATTGAGCCGGGTGTGCGCACCTCAGGTGGGCATGGCAAGGCAAATCACGTCATGGAATTACTGAAGACACTTGAGTATTTTTTAGAAGGAGGTGAGACAATCTTTCTAGATTCTTCAAAAAATTGGACATGCAAAAACAAAAGTACATATATGTACTCTTCACAAATTTTAATCACAATTTTTTCTTGCATCAATAGGTTTAAGGCCGGGTAGCAGTATTTCCCCTGAAAGTCTTCATCAAACCAGTAGTTAAGGTCACTGCCCAGGTTGTGACCTTACTGGAAGGAAAGTTTGAGTGTAAATGGTTGGGTGCGTGGTCCACGTGCATATGGTACAGATCACAGGTGTGTTGAACCATGTACATGTACCTTAGAGATGCAGTCTTGCTTTGTGGCTTATTGGGCCCTTGTAGCCCTTACCAGTGCATGCCCAGTGTTTTGATGATAGCCACTTTGGCGTCAAGTGAGGCATTCTGTGTACACTTTGTGCTTATGTTATAGTACACATGGGCGTGTATTTCTGCCAGCCAGATTGCTGGTGATATTCCGTGGGCACATCAACTTCAAATAGAAACGGCACATAACTGCCCTCCCGATCAACATTGATCTAACATTTCCTCAACAGCTCCACAGTGCAAATAATTATTGTATTAAAGGGACAGTATTAGAGCAGACTTTCAACAGGGCATGAAATTGGGGCCTAGCTAACCCTAACCACCCATATCCTCCAAAATTACCAAGGGCACTTTTTGGAAAATTCAGCACTTTGGGAAAATTAAATTTCCTTCTTGATCAAATGGGACAGAAATTACCTGGCGAAGTACACATAAGTGCTGAATATGCATTTTGAAGATAAGGGCATGTTTCCAAGGGCACTAATGGATTTTGGAGGATTCAGGAAGGTTCTACTAGAATACCTAGGGTTAGGGTTCACAGTGACTGAAAAAAACTGGCTCATTTATGCAACAAACAACAGTAATCGACCTTATCTTGTGGGTAATTTTTTCAGGTTAATCTAAAACTAGCACTTTGATTCTATGTCCTGTTGATCATAAAGATATTGTCCTTTTAACTTAAAACCCTGCTTCTCAAGTATTTTGAGACAAATGTACCATTTTCTCAATAAATAATAGTTTTTTGAAAAAAGAAGAAAACCCTGAAATTACTTTAAATAAGAAAACAACTTTTCTTCAAAAAATTGTACATGCTGTGTGTACACTTTTGGGTGGT
>CM055816.1:84824616-84932594 GCA_029582265.1 Zoroaster sp. YZ-2022
CTGTCAATAATCAATATTTATTAGCTAATTTGTATTGGTAGTGCACAACCTCGGATTCTTATTGGTTAGTTGCACATTCTGTCAAAACAAGTCAAAACAAGACCCGTTGTCAGGTACGTCATGTTGAGCCAATATATATCGGCACGCTGTCCATTTACGGCGTGCACTTGAGCCAATAAAATGGCGCGCCGGCAGGAAAGAGTTAAATTATTCAAATCTAGGGTGAGATCCACTGGTTATTAAATCGATGTGGGGTCAAGAATGATGACTGATGACCTGACCTGACCCTGAAATGAACGTTTTTTTATGTTCTGTTTTGTAATTAACTGCTAAGTAACATCTTACCCTTGTATCTTTGACTATAATTCTGGCAATCTCATCTGGCCGATAGAGACCAGATGTTTCTGATATAAGCACAGTCTCCTTTGGCTGTAAATCAACACAAAAACACAAACAAAATGGCTGAGACAAACTGCCAGACAGGGAAAAGACAAAACTTTATTAATAAAAGGAGTGGTCTTTGTGGATATTTTAGTCCTCAGATGACAGATCACATAAACGATCTTTTAGAACTGAGACAACAGTAAAGTGTTTCAATCAGTGGAAGTTATTGAGTTTATTTGGTAATTACCCAATATCATCTGAAACTATCACATTTTAAATGGATCATGGCTATGATCAATTTCCATAGTTCCATTTCTGAATGCAATTTCACTATATTACACATTAAAACCCTCCTGCTGATAGACCATTTGAAACCGTTCAAAATTTCCACTTTCAAAAATGCCCATTGGTTTTGTACACACATGGTGATACCATTTGAACAGTGTTGGTAGCAAGCTTTACTACCATTCAAATCCATTCAAATGCATAGAGGGTCCATTGATTCACCACTTAATAATAATAATAATAAAGATTTTTAGCGCGCACATATCCACCCTGCTGGGCGCTCAAGGCGCGGAAACAAAGAAAAACATTAATACAAACAATATACAATGATAGCATAGGGAAAACAAATTATGTACCGAGATACATGTACCTACAATGCAATTACAAATATACATCATCTTTGAAGAGTTGTGACATAAGATGAGTTTTAAGCATCGACTTGAATCTGGTTATACTATGACAAGATTTGAGTTTAGTTGGAAGATGATTCCAGAGTCTCGGAGCTGCGACAGAAAACGACCTATCACCCCAGTTCCGTTTTGAAGTTGCTTCCTTGAGGAGTGACATGTTGCTGGAGCGCAAATTGCGTGATGGAGTGTAGACTTTAAGTACATGTAGTTCAGAAATATAAATTGGAGCAATGTTATTAAAAGATTTGTGAACAATTAGCATAAGTTTAAAAACAATTCTCTGTGAAACAGGAAGCCAGTGCAGTTCTTTCAAGATTGGCGTGATATGGCATGACTTTCTGGACAAAGTCACAACACGAGCTGCTGTGTTTTGTATGTGCTGAAGACGAGATATTTGATTCTGCGGAAGACCGTAAAGGAGAGCATTCCCGTTATCAAGCCGTGATGTGACAAACGCATGTATAATTTGTTCAGCAGCACTTTTATTCAAGTATTTCCTAATTCGGCTTATATTTCTGATATGAAATGATGATATGCGAACAATGTTGGAGATATGTGGTTTTAAAGTCATTGTCGAGTCAAATATAACACCCAAATTACGTGCATGTAATGAGGGGGCATCTGCGAGTCACCAATTGTAATAAATGGAAGAGAAACTTTAGACAATTGCTGACGTGATCCAAATAGAACAAATTCTGTTTTTTTTTCATCGTTCAATTTCAGGAAGTTTTGTCTCATCCAACTTCGAATTTCTTGAATACATTTCTCCAGTGTTTTAATGCAGGAATCAGCAGGTTCTTGAGAAGATTTAAAAGTAATGTAAAGCTGCATGTCATCAGCGTAAACATGGTAATTTAAATTATACTTCAAAATGATATCACGAACTGGAGAGGTATAAACAGTAAACCACTGTGGGCCGAGCACAGAGCCTTGGGGTACAGAATAGTCAAGAGTAACAGGCTCGGAGATAGCGTTACCAATACAAACATGCTGAGGCCTATTTAAAGGTAGGACTTACACCAATCCAGGGCTGTGTCATGTATTCCAAGATGATATTGAAGGCGGGAGAAAAGGATTTTATGATCGACAGTGTCAAAAGCGGCGCTTAAGTCTAACAAAACTAATGCAGTGATTTTCCCCTCATCCATGGCAGATAAAATGTCATTGTTGACGCGAAGAAGAGCAGTTTCCGTTCCATGAAATGGTTTGTAGGCTGACTGAAATGTGTCCGACAGGTTATTAGCACGAACATGGTCAGAGATCCGTGATGAAACAACTCGCTCGATTGTTTTTCCAAGGTACTTTAAATTCGCTACTGGTCGGTAATTTTGAAAACTTCCTTGTCCAAATTGGGTTTCTTTAGGAGTGGTTTAACATGAGCAACCTTCTGGCTATTAGGGAAACAACCGGAAGAAAGAGATCTGTTTACAATAATTGTGATATACTTAGCAAACACATCAATATTTTGTTTTATTAGCGAAGTTGGCACTGGATCAAGTTCACATGATTTTGATGGCGATTTCATGATGAGTTTCTTGATCTCCGTAACACTAGTAGGCTCAAACATGGACAGTCTACATTGTGGATCCTTGCGTGATGGTGTTTGTGATAGAATGACAGGAACTGAGGAAAAGAACGACGGATATTCTCAATTTTTGTGACAAAAAGTCTGAAAATGCTTTTGCGAGGTCCTGATCGGAGTGTGTAGATGGAAGCACTGGACCTTTGGGTTTATGAAGCAGCTTTTCAACAATGTTAAAGAGTTTTTCTGATCACCAGAGCTATCTTCCACAAGAGATGAGTAGTGAGTTATTTTTGCCTGGTTAATCATGTTCTTCACAATATCACGTTGGTTACAGTATTCTTGCCGATGTACTCCAAGTTTCCCATTGTCACGCCATCTTCGCTCAAGTTGACGGCGGATTTTCCTTGCAGCACGGATATCATCATTGAACCAGGGGATTCAGATTGTAGTTTAACAGTTCGAGTTTTTGCGGAGCATGATCATCCAAGATGTTACGGACAGTAGATTCAAATAGACTGACACAAGAATCCAGCTCACCATCTTCAAGGTTGACATTTTCCAGTTGAGATTCAATATCATGACATAAATCTTTAATATTTACTTTTTCCAGTGGCGAGTAGTTACAGAAATGGTAGGTATGGGAGGTTTTTAAGGTTCAAATTTACCATGATTGCATAATGATCAGATAAGCCAGGATGAATAGTTATATTCGAGATAAGAGGTGAAGTATTTTCACGCGTTATCATGAGGTCAAGACAGTGACCATACCGATGAGTGGGTGCTGTGATGTGCTGTATAAGTCCATGAGCAGAGAGCAGATCTTTAAACTGATTTGCATAATTGTTTGAAATAATGTCCATATGAATGTTAAAATCGCCGGTTAAAATAATGTCAGATGGGTGTAAGAGATAATCGACAATTAATTTTTCAAATTCCTGCAGAAAACTGGAGAAGTTTACATGTTTACCATCAACATCCCTTTCTGGTCGATAAATATTAACAAGGCGAACAGATCTAGTGTTGCACGTTACCTCAGCATGCAGAGATTCAAATGTTAGGTAGTCAATGTTAACACTTTTCATACTTAGAAGTATCCAAACAAGGTTTTGTATTAGCTGACCTACCATTCAAAACCATTTGGGGAAATCAATACTGTACACAGTTATTTCACCATTCAAAACCACAAAACCGAATGGTTTCAAATGGTGCTTCAACTTGTATGAAAAAGGTACCAAAAGTAGGAGGGTTAAAATATGCTGAAACTTTCCCATGTTGGTTTTTATACATATCTAATAATAATAATAACAAAGCACTTCTAAGGTGCACATAATCTGGAAGCCCATAAAGTCACCAGTCATTGTCAAGTTTGGTTGGCTGAAGAAGAGATTGAAAAGATCTACAGATGGTGTTTGCACAATGACAGAGAATGGCAAGGTGTTCAAGATCAGATGCGGTGCAAGAGATGCGGTGCAAAGCTGGAGAAAGCAGGGTCACCATGGGTTGCCAGACGAGTCTTGGGAACAGAAAATACGTGAGATGATGATGACCTGGTCTTGAGTTGCGATATTGTAGCATGTCCTGTATGTATAATGGAGCTAAACTATGAAGAGCTTTGAATGTGAGCGGGAGGATTTTGAATTGAATTCTGTATTTCATCGGGAGCCAGTGAAGATTATACAGATTGGGTGTTATGGGGTCTGATGTTTTACTTCTGGTAAGTAGGCGAACAGTGTGGATTGGGTGTTATGGGGTCTGATGTTTTACTTCTGGTAAGTAGGCGAACAGTGTGGATTGGGTGTTATGGGGTCTGATGTTTTACTTCTGGTAAGTAGGCGAACAGTGTGGATTGGGTGTTATGGGGTCTGATGTTTTACTTCTGGTAAGTAGACGAACAGTGTGGATTGGGTGTTATGGGGTCTGATGTTTTACTTCTGGTAAGTAGGCGAACAGTGTGGATTGGGTGTTATGGGGTCTGATGTTTTACTTCTGGTAAGTAGGCGAACAGTGTGGATACATTTAACCCTTTCATTACCGATTTGTTTCAACAGGATGTCCCACTGGTTACCGAATTGTTTGCCCAGTCATGCATGAATTCACACATTATTGTTTATCCCTTTCATTACCGATTTGTTTCAACAGGATGTCCCACTGGTTACCGAATTGTTTGCCCAGTCATGCATGAATTCACACATTATTGTTTATCCCTTTCATTACCGATTTGTTTCAACAGGATGTCCCACTGCTTACCGAATTGTTTGCCCAGTCATGCATGAATTCACACATTATTGCACAACAGGATGTCCCACTGCTTACCGAATTGTTTGCCCAGTCATGCATGAATTCACACATTATTGCACAACAGTATGCATCCATTTACAGGCACTTTTTCTAAACTCGTTTTTTCATCATGAAGAATTTGTTGGAGAAAGATATATTCAATGAAATGATTGTTGCTTATGAAATTCCCTTTCATATGATACCAAAATCATTGGCATTGCATATAAAATGATCAGGTTATTTATTTTACTTCCCCTGACTATGTTTCACAAACACAGAGAGCATTTTGTACACACGTGGGCGTCCCATAGCACAAATGGTCATTGAAAGGATTGACTTGTATTATGTCTGATTTCTATAATAGCAACATATAGGTTGGGCTATACCATTAGAAAGATAAGGAATCAGTCTTTCCAACCATATAGCATGGGTATGGACTGCGAAGAAGGGGAAAATACAGCCGTTTTAAAAGCTGGTCATGATACTCCCAATGAAGTGCTGTGTGTCTTAGTGGTGACCTTGGTCGACTAAAGGCGCCAATGGTAAGCAACAAGGGATATGTATATTGTCGACTAAAGTCATGACCAATGGTAATGAAAGGGTTAAAGACATTTTACCAATGCCTTTAAGATCAGAACGTCATTTTAGTGCTCACCATATTGATTTTATCTTCAGCTAGCATCGGTGTTTCTGTGTCCGGTGGGAAATTAATTGTGATGTAAATATTATAGGGCTTTACCTGAAAGAACAAATAACAATATTATATTAACCCTCCTACTACATGTATATAGCTGCACTTTAGTGGCAAGTAGCTACAGAGGTCAAAATCAGTCAACTGGCTGTTTTGACTGTTGGCCCAAATGTGCACACAGTTTTTTACTGTCATTTTGACCACCCTGAACAATACAAGACAATGCTTTTACCAGTCAAACAGTCAACTCATTTTGACCTGTAAACGTACTTCGACTTTTAAGTGCACTAGATGTATACCTTGGCAAGTACATTGTATATCAACATTTCGACTGATTTTGACCCTTGCAGTCAGAGGAGGATCAAAGGGAAGGTACAACATTGATATTTCGTAATGTACACTGTATGTTCATTTCAACGCTCTAGATTTCAAGATGTATATATCATAAATAATAACCTGTTAAAATCTCATCGTTTATGAGAAAACCATATTTTATTTTGTTATGTTTTTATGTTAGTCGCTGGACTGCAAATGTTTGTAAATTCAACATTACAATTCCTGTTTACTCCAGATAACACTTAGTTTATTTGATAATTTGGCAATCCGGTGTGCAATGTTTTTCCACTCCTATGCAACTGTTAGCTTTGTAGATCATGCCTACCTCCATCTGCAGTGTCTCTGCTAATCCTCTCAGTGCAAACTTACTGCTGGCATATGCTGTGTAACCATACACACCGAGTTGGCCGGCTTGAGAGGCTACAAAGACGATCCGGCCTTGTCTACGCTCCTTCATGTATGGAAGTACTGCCCTGGTAGGATACACTGACCCAATGTAATTAGCGTCCATCACCCTCTGGATAATATATGACATAAAACACAATAAAGGGGGCCACTTTGCATCCGTCACGTTAGCAGTTTTTCCAATAGTTGTTATTTATTTTTAAGTACCTGAAACCGACCAAAAAGTGTTTCAATATGTGAATGGACATGCAGGCTTATACTAGAACTAATTTGAGTTGATTTATTTATTTTTTTACCCTCAAATTTCCATAAAAATTGGACGGAAAAAGTTACCTCACATTTCCGTCCATTTGTTGATGGAAATTTTAGGGTAATTAAAAAAATAATAGTAATAATCAACTCAAATTATCTTTAGGATAAGCATGCATGTCTATTCAAATGTTGAAATTCTTTTTGGGTGGTTTCAGATATTAAAAAAAAAATTACAACCATTAGAAAAACTGCTAACGTGACGGTAGGAAAGTGGCCCCCTTTATTGTGTTTTATGTCATATATAAAATGCTATTCAGTAAGCTCTGATGTCTATTACCTATTATAACACCTCATACATAGATTCTGTCTAGTGACTGGTTGAGAGCATGACACATGATGTTAGCTATTTTACAGTATTGCCAAGACTAGCCCATGGCAACCAACGAACTAGCCCATGAAATTGGTCTACACGCATCAATGCTGTTGTTTCATGAATAAATACATGTACGTGTTACATGTACGTGTTACAGAAGTTCAGTGTATTTCTAAGTGTTTTCAAGTTAATAACCCTCCTACACATGGAGGCCACTCCGAACAACAACATTCTGTTCTTTAAGCAACCTTCAGTACATACATGTACAAGCCTGCTGTCCTTTCCAAGTAATCTTACAAAATCAACTGTGTGTCACCCAAGGCCACTGTAAATGTTTGAACATATTAGTATGGCCTGCAATGTATCAATGGGAAACCACATTACCCTGCAATCTCAGTGGTGTGACAGTGCACAGAAGGGTAACCATAGGAGGCCACTGGCAACAGCTAATGGCTTGGAGTGGGCTGAATGGGTTGTTTCAAAAAGTGCACTGATTGTAGGAGGGTTGGAAGTCGTGTATTGGTTTGATTTATTGTTGCAGGTCTCTTCAATAATTGTGCACAATCTATGTATGAAGTAAAACAAATATTGACTGTTTTCCCCCGTGGTACAGTAAAACTAGTCTCCCTCGGTGGATCTCGGGAGGCTAGTTTTACTGTATCACTCGTAGCAGTCAATATTGTCTACTGTATGTACATGAAGTGTGCCAGTTGTGTACTAACCTTGTCCACGGCATGGTACTCCAAGAACAATGGATTTGGCCCATTCATATTCATGACTCACAATGATGCTGGGTCTTCATGATTGCTATGGCAACCATTTATTTTGAACCAATTGGATTTCCACTTTTTAGGGATAGATACTTTATGAGAAAATGATTGTTTTGGGGTGTGTTGTCGTCTTTCAAATGCTGATCTGGACAAAACTGAGTCATGTGACCACTTCCAATGCATTCTGGGAATTCACATTACATTAAAATGCAAAATCACATTTGACTATTTTTTCATGATTTTCATGTTTGTTTTTAATTTATAATTTATAAAAACATATTTTATAGTCGATAGAATAGAATAGAATAATCATTTGCTGTACTTAAGCCAACATCTGTGCCAAGTTGGATAGAAAACGAATCAAAATATCACAATGGGGAAAATAATGTTTTTATGACCTCATCCGATAGATCTTATTGAATTTAACATCCCAATGAAGTTTTATGGAAAACAGCTCCAGATTAACCCTAACTCCCTAGACAACAAAGCCAGTTGGAGGATTTTGAAGGATTTTTATTGTTTTAATACAATGCCTAGGGAGTTAGGGTTAAGAAAGATTCGGAGGGGGACAATGTGCTTGATGGGGGTTAAAACAAGGAAATTTTAGTTACCTTGAAATCTCCAATGTCTGTGTCTTCAAAGGACATGGCTCTCGACATCCCAGCAGAATTAACAAGAATGTCACATGGTCCGAGCTCATCTGCTGACTGCATTCCAAAACAACACAAACTGAACGTTATGTAAAACCAAATTAACATCACTGTGCAAAGTTTGGAAAATCTTATCCTACATGCTGTTGCCCCAGGTAGCCGGGGTAGGGGGGGGGGGGGGGGTCAGTTTGGTTGCCTTAAAGGGACAGTGCATTGAATCGGATTACTATTTTTAGATGAACTCAGTGACTGAAAGTAATACCCCACATGATAAGGTCATATTACCATTGCTACTGCATAAATGAGTCAGTGTTCTTCTTAAAATAGGACACCGACTCCATGATGCCCTGTTGTAAGTCTGCTCTGATCATGACAATACTGCCCCTTTAACCCTCTTACTGTTTGACCATTTGAAACCATTCAAAAATTCCACTTACCAAAATGCCCATTGGTTTTGTACACACATGGTGATACCATTTGAACAGTGTTGGTAGTAAGCTTTACTACCATTCAAATCCATTCAAATGCATAGAGGGTCCATTGATTCACTACTTAAAAGTATCCAAACAAGGTTTTGTATTAGCTGTACTACCATTTGGAAAGATCCAAACAAGGTTTTGTATTAGCTGACCTACCATTCAAAACCATTTGGGGGAATCAATACTGTACAGTTATTTCACCATTCAAAACCACAAAAGCGAATGGTTTCAAATGGTGGATCAACTTGTATGAAAAAGGTACCAGAAGTAGGAGGGTTAATTGATGAAATTCTTGCATAAGGACAATAAACATCTGATTAGATTTTGCCCTACACTGACAAAGGTATGAAGCACTGTAGCTTAAGACGTTTGCACTACTAAACAAGAAGTTAATTGTGGGTTCGACTTCAAATCCTGCCCAAATCACGTTTTTTTTCTTTCTTTTTTTTCTTTTTCTGCAGATACAGTACTACAGTGCTTCATACATACATCGGTGTAGGAAAGAAAGCAAATCAGAAAGTTCAGTTGCCAACAGAATTATGTACCATAATGGTCTCGACACATCAAACATGGCTACCTGAAACCATGGGGGACTCCTTCATGCTCAAACAACGTAGCTACATCCGTGTATGATGGTCTCTCTGCATTTGGATTACTTTGGTTTTTAAAATCTTCAAAATCAAAGAGGAATCTGTCTGAGATTCTGTACAGATTTTATACTGGTAATTATAACAATTTGGTTTGATGAAACAAATTAGGTTGCCCGATGCAAACCTAGAATTTCATTCTGTTAAAGCCAAGGCCACAATTACATGACAAATGTAATGTGTGTAATGAAATAGTCTATGGTGCATGTAGTGTCATTTGAAACAAGTGAACTTCTGTCAACCAGCCATTTTGCATCAAGGGTAATGACAAAAGTCGTGCACAGACAAAGTTTGTTTCCCGTTGTTGTCCAGACCTTTTTGATGGCCTCTTCAACTGCTGAATAATCGCTGCAGACGTCGACTGGGATGCACACAATCTTCTGCAACAAACAAGAAACTCGATAACTACTCGCAGTGCAATGTCTACCAACAAAGATACAAACTACATACATTGTAGTCAAAATCGTCTAGCTTCAGGTAAACTGATGATTTTAAATGTAATTCACTCGTCTTTCCCCCTAATTTGAGTCCCACTTGGATCCAAGCCAAAATATAAATTATTTGTTTAACCCCTTGCGTACGGTATTATTTTGACCGAGTGAAGGTGATTGCGGCCAACATCTGTGAGGCTGGGGAGCACCGGGTCAAACCCGGCCGTGGACATGTGCACAACTCCGCTGTTCAGCCAAACGTATAGACCGAACAATAAGCGGGCAAGCTAAACCGGGCATACCCTATTCATCGCACGTGAAGTCCCCACATAGCGTAATTGAAAGGCCGGTGTTCAGCAATCTCATGAAAAGGCTGTATTCAGAATGCTCTCGAAAGCCCAATCTATTCCATAACACTACATTTCAAGAATATGGTTCACCAAACTACCAGCCTTCTTGAAGATTTCTATTCAAGGCGAATTCTCAGCAAATACAGCTGGAAATTCAAGTAATTCACCGGCCGCCGCCACAGCCGTCAACCGTACGCAAGGGGTTAAAGATGTATCGCCATATTTTTCTCCATTTTATTTGCACATTCCAGTAAGCTTGGGTGATATCGATTTTTTTTCATTCATATCGGCAAACATATTTCGCAATTTCCGATAGTATCGCGATTATTTCTTTCATTCATACATGATTGCTTTAGAGCCGATAACCACAGATATGTACCCCTGTTATGTCTTATAGTTCATTTGAAATGAATTTAATTACAAGGAAACTGGAGGTGTACTGATACAAAAATAAAATTTACATAAATTAAAACCCAGAAAGAACTCATGTACATGTACTATAACGTACCTGACTACTCTTATCAACAACATATTGCTGTAATTCTTCCTTAGCTTGCTGCAACCTTGTCTATAAAATAAAATAAAATATATAAATGTTTCAAAAGAGCTGTGAGTGACTTTATGGACCAAGAAAGACAAGTGTCATTTACAACAGCAAATAAAATTAACATCTTTACATATATGTACAGACAGTGTACAATGTATGTATCCCCAAAATCTTGCAAGACTCCATTAAAATCCCTGATTTAATTTCCTGTATATGTACATGCTGTGAATTATGCTTTTAAAATTGACATTTGTTGCTTATGATTAAAGGAAAGGCACAACATTATTAAATTAACAAATTATTGACTAAATGCTTACTTGAAGTGAAGTGAGTTCAACTATCAATGAACCTGATAAATTATACCATCTGAAGTACATTCACTTTTTATTAGTTGTTGAATTTCACTATTAAAAACAAATAAAAACAATTTTTTATATCTAATTGGAGCCATTTGGAAAGAAAAGTGGCGGCCATGCAACAAGAGTTGTTGACTGGAGTAGGTGACTTGTCTGAAGTCTACATGTAACTACATTTATAATAGTTCTTTTTAACTAACCACACCCCCTTTGCCAGTACTAATGTTTGGAGATGAAACACTGAATAAACAAATAAATTTGCATGTTGGAAAAACTGTTGGATATGTTTCGACATTTTGGGAGAATTATTTGTTTACCAACTTGGGGAATTTATGTTTTTAAAAACTTTGTATATTTTTGAAAAACAACTGTGCTACCACAGAGTTTATTTCATTGATGTTTTTACTGGGCCCAAACACAGGGATGGGGGTGAAATTCTAGGCCCATCCCTCCATTCACCAAATTTATGACTATGCGAACAATAATGTTTGGTCTCTTCTCTTGGATGGCCCTCTTTGCACTTGTTTGACTGTTATAGTAGTATTTAAATCCAAACTTCCAAAATGATTGAATTTGAGATACATGTAATTTGATTTCTTACTGCATTTCTGGCTAGAATGGTGACATTTGCTCCCTGTCGTAAAACCTCAGCGGCGACTGCCTTACCAATGCCACTTGAGCCTCCAGTTATCTACAAGTAAATATGGGAGATGGGGTGGCCGGTGGGAGATGGGGGGGGGGGGTTGGTGGGGGTGTGCGTCAGGAGTAATTGGATGGGGAGTCATCATTCATCAAGAGATCATTTAGGATAGTTTTTTTGGGTATGAACTATGAAAGGATCAAATAGGATCAAAGGGAAGGAAGACCATGTAAGGAGGGTGATGGAACTTGGAAGGATAGCCTATTATAATTAAAAAGAGACAAAAATAATGCAAAACATGTTTTACATGGGCACAGTAGGCTACACAGAATAAATAACGTTACATACAGACACATATTAATATGTAACGTTAGGACAGGTGATACAAATTTGTCTTTAGAATTTTAGAATTAGATGTGTTAAAATTAAAAAGGGTGAAAATCAGAGAGTGAAGAGTCTGTGTCTCTGAGGTTTCTCCAGAGTGTTCTAACCAGCTCCATTTCTTGATCCATACACCTGAACAAATCAATTTGAAGGCGTTATACATACATGACTAGTCTACGCGAGGAGTGCCAGTCAACTCGCCCCCTCGCCCCTTACAAACTCGCCCCTTACAAACTCGCCCCCTAGCAAACTCGCCCCCCAGTGATACAAACTCGCCCCCCACAAACTCGCCCCTCCGCAAACTCGCCCCCTGGCAAACTCGCCTCCCCGCAAACTCACCCCCCCGCCAACTCGCCCCCCCGGCAAACTCGCCCCCCAACCCATATCACCATAATAAATCGTGTCTTTTTTTGTCCTTTAACACCCCGGCAAACTCGCTCCCCCACACAAACTCGCCCCAAACCCATATTACTGAAAATTATGTGATCCAACTAAATTTTTTATGATGTCTTATAACTATGCGGTAAATTGTTTATACAGTATAAGCGAGTGAGTAAATCAAATACTTAATAGAGATAAATCAATTTTTTACCGTTTTATTTAACGAACAGTTACAAATAAAATCATTGAAACGGTTAAAAAATTTAAATAGTTAAATAAACATTTAAAGAATTACATGAGACGATGATTGCTGAAAAATAATTTTAAAAAATAAATAAATAAAATAAATTTTTAAATAAAAAGACGTTAAAACGTATTTACTTAAAAAGGCAAATAAAGTAATAAACAAATCAGTGATGATAATAAGTTTAAATACATTGCATTGCCTAAAAATTTACTAAAAATTTATTTAATTAAAAAAAATATTTAACGAACAGTTACAAATAAAATCATTGAAACGGTTAAAAAATTTAAATAGTTAAATAAACATTTAAAGAATTACATGAGACGATGATTACTGAAAAAAATAATTTAAAAAAAACAAATAAAATAAACATTAATTTACTGGCCATCCGGGGCATTTCCATAAACGGCCGCACATCCCCTAAGTAAAGTCTTGGAAGACTTTCTTCCTTTGGTGAAGTCATCCCACATCTTGAAAATTTTCTGCTGTGCCGAGGTCCCCGTCTTTCGTTGTCTCTTTGTGAGTTTGTTCTCTGACACAAGCCGCATCTGCAAACCTACATTTACTGTTTCCTTGTGCAGAAACTGTATCAGCTGGTACATTGACATGTTGGATCTTGTTTAGACGATTGTGCCAGCCTGCAAACAATAAAGAAACACATGTAAACGCAAGAAGAAAAAGAAGAAGATGAAGAAAGAAAAAAAGAAGATGAAGAAGAAGAAAGGGAAATAAATGTAACATTTGAGATAATACCAACCTTCCAGGTCATTGTTGGTCCTGATGCTCTGCATGAAAGATGACCAGTCATTGGGTGCCCATTGTCCACTAATCCATGTTCTGTCAACATACTCGAAGACCTGTTAAAAATAGTCACAATAATTTTATATACACTAATGTGATAAATTGTGATTTCAGTATAACTACATTATATAAAGCAATGTCAGTGAATAAACTAAACTAAATTACCTCCACAAGCATTGGTGTACTAGCACGTTCTGTAAGTGTCATGAATACATCCGGAATGAACTCGGCCGGCAGAAAGGGTAGTGCCATCAGTTCCTTAAGTAGTTGGTGTGTGTCCTTTTTCTCGATGTATGCTCGCTGCAGACCCACAGCTTGAATACGTCTCCAAACAGCTTGTTTCCAATGGAATGCGCAGCCTAAACATCTTACCTGTAAATAGAACATAAATATTATCATTATATTATAACACGAAGTATAAAATATGTTAATGCCACCAAGTGAATTCAATGTTATATTCAAACTAATGCTGACTATTAATCCAATGTTGGAAAATTGTATCCAACATTGTAACATTGTTGTGAACTCACCTGGGGAAAAACTGAAGCCATGGCCTTCCAGATCCCTGCTTCGAAGTCAAGCATCGTCTCCTGTACTTGGATGTCATCTGGAAGGGCAGCCTTGAGTGCTTTAAACACAGCTTTGTAGTCAGAAGCCTTCTTACCAGACATCAATACATATCACATAGGTAGCTGCTTAACATTGCCTTCCTTCTTGACGAAACAGTGAATTGAGAGCAGCTGGTAAAATGGATATCGGACAACCTTAAAGGTACCGTCAACGTACCAGCACTTTGCCCTACTGAGGATGTCCAGCTGGCCAAGCATGGCAAATACAATGTGCCGACTCCCATTGTGGCGAACAATGTCCTTCATCAAAAATCCTATAGTTAAAGAAAAATATAATACAAAGATACAATGATTAAACGTAACATTGCAAAGTTAAAAGAACTATTATTTTCAGCAGTGCATCTATTTATGTAGAGTTTATTCAAAAGTAACAGTGGAAAGATGAGCCAAATTTTTATCGGTATTCCAAAACGTTCCAGAACATAGAACTGGTTCCAATAGAAACTCGACCGAAGTAAATAAATTAATGAAAAAAAAGAAAAATTGAAACATCAACGGAAAATCAGGAACTCGACTGTAAAACGTGAACTTTACCTTCTGGTATAAAATCAACTGCAAGGTCGAATTCCAAATTACGAGGATGATGAGGACGTTGAGCTTCCCTCACCCTGTTTGCAGTTCGCGCCAAGTTGGATGGCCTCAGTAAGGACGGGACTGGTAAGTCAGCATCCATCCGTTCAACTAGAACCTCTTCCACAATTGCAGATGCTGATGTAAAGACACTGGCTGCTGCTCGCTGTTTGATGTCCTTCACGACTCTAAGTACAACATCATCACCAGGACGTCCTGAATGATTGTGTTCCATCTTGCCTGCCTGGAAAGTATCCGGCCCTCTCTGCAATACAGTAGCCCCACATCGAATCTGACTGTTTCTCACTGAACATCTGTAAACAACATGTATGGTATTTAAACATTTTACCATAATTGGCCATGTTCATCATGTTCATCATATACATTGTACCATAATTGAGCCTTTTCTAAACATTTTTGAAAATTCGCATCTTTAAACACCATGTGGTTTTTGAAAAAAGGACCCTATTTGTCATACATTGTACTGTAATTGACTTACCTCCAGTGGGTTGAGCCTGTGCAGTCTTTTCTCCAAACATAGGAATAGCCCTTGCTATCCACTAACTTGGGTCGGCACCGCTGGGTAGATGACTTGATCACCACGTATTCAGTCTCTCCTCCATAGTCGCTCAGGTCACTGTCCGTCAACTACAGCATCCTCTATGGACACTTCCTCCATAGGTTCGACGCAAATGGTATGTCGGGATGTCTCCAGGAAGGGATAGCGGAGAAGAAGGACATCGGGGCACGAAGACAGGTTGAGGTGGAGTATGGGGCGGCGACAACGAAATCTCCATTGGCTCCTCATCAGTCAACACGGGAGTTTTAGGAGAGGTCATCAGACTCGCCGACAAGTGTGAACTCTCAGCAACTGGATCCAACTATAAAAAATAAATACATGTAGATATTTATCTAACAGTTTTGTTAAAATCATTCTTCGAATTTCAAAATTGTAAGGCCAATATCAGAATGTATAGTAAATGTATATACCAAAACCCATGGCCAGTACGGTACCAGTACTATATAATCAATTCTTAGTTTTTGCATATCTTCTTCACATTTCTTCTCAACAATATCCTGGATAATGCTTTCATACTCACCACCAGTGGGTTACCAGCAGTCATTTCCCAAAGGGAAGGCATGGCAATAACGCAATCGGCACATTTCCAAGGGAACGGCTGCTTGCTCTGCACTGCATCTCTGTAGAAAGCTTGTGTGATCCCTACGAAAATAATTCAGTCAAATGTATCAGTAGTATCAGGGCCGACGTATAGATGATAAAAGTAAAAATGACTTTTTCCCCAAAAACTTTGGTTACATGACGGTAGATAGAATATTCAACTAATGAGTTTAGTATTTTTTTGTTTTGATATTTTGGTCCTAAAAAAAAAGACATTTCTATCATAAAGTCAAGTACGTACATGTATGTGCGTAAATGACTAAGACCTATCATTTTCCAAACTTCTTCTTTTGGTTACATGACGGATAGAATATTCAACTAATGAGTTTTGTATTTTTTTGTTTTGATATTTTGGTCCTAAAAAGGACCGACATTTTTCTGTCTTTCAATCATAAAGTCAAGTACGTATAGATGATAAAAGTAAACTGTGCTTACCACTGCAACAAGTCCGATGTTGCCACTGCTTACAGCCTTCACATTCCAGTGCTTGTTGACGAGGGTTGACGTCCCTCTTACACTTTAAACATGGGTACTCTGCCCGAGGAATCACTCGCTTCCCTCCTTTCCTTGTCTTGACAGGCATGATGGCACGATACCAACGAAGATTAATGAGCCACGTAGAGGAACTAATTCGAACGACTGATGATAATGATACTGGTGCATCGATGGATTCAGGCGGAATGAATATTTTATCAGAATACCTCTCAATTTATATTGATCATCAATTATTGAACAATTGGGATGATGATGGAAGCACTCTGTCACTCAAGACAAACCTTTACGCCATCGTTATGTGAAATTTGCCGAATCACATAAGTCGAATGTCACTCAAGACCATCACTGGGGCCTGTTTGCGTCTTGGTTTTTTTGTTTGGTTTTTTGTTTGTGTTTTTTTTTTAAACTTTACCGATGATCACTGAAGACGGGAAGCACTGGTGACCACAATGCACATCCATCACAATAGGTGCGGCTCCCTGTGTAGGCTTATCAGACCTGTATGGCGTCATAATGTAGCATTGAAGTAATGACAAAATTGTAAAAACCAAATTGTTCCACTTGTACAGGAAAAATTTTCCCTTCGAGTATTTTAGTTTGACTTTTTGCAAGAAATGTTTTCACGAAAACACAGGTTTTTCGAATTTTAACCACTTGGATTGGATTCCCTATGAAATTCTGGTCTAGAATTAATATGAAATATTCCTCTATTGGCATTGCTAATGTAAAATTTTGAAAAAGTTTCTCTCCCACGGGAGAATTGCTTCTATATGTATCTCTCTAAAAGTAATACACTCTTAAAACTAAAGTGTGAATTAACACTTTATAAAGTTGGATTTAACAATGATAAGGATAGACGAAACTTGACTCCGTGTTAATTCAACACTTTCTTTGAGTTGAATTTAACGTTATGAAGTATTGTTACTCACCGAACTCTTAAAAGGTTGATTCAACACTTTAGTTTTAAGAGTGTAGGTTGAAATTGTATCTGATTGAAACTATACACTGTAAGAAATATTGGGCAAACACGGTTGATAATGTTACCCAACACTGGTCAACATATCAACAGGTTACACAGTTGGTTTCCCATTGCCCAATGTTGGATAATTTTTTGCCAAAATATGTGAACAGTTGTGGTAAATACTGACCAATTCTGGGAGAAATAACCTTACCCAACCCCATGTTGCCCAACGTTTTTACAATTTTACAACCATCTGGAATAAGATGAAACATGATTTCAACTGTTTTTCTCTTGGGTACATTTTGGGGTGAGTCATTATACCAACATCAATTTTCTGATGACTACAATTCTGTGCGTCTCAAAAAACGGCGCTCAAGACGTCCACGCATATGATCATGCATTGAAATTCAGCATTTTACAAGAGGATCCTTCACTGCTAATTTCATTTGCAAGTTACGGTCCAGTTGATTATATAACCTTAGGTGCGTCATTTAGGGTAAATTGAGGATATTAATTATTCAATATGGGTCGGTGGGCGAGTTTGCCGGGGGGCGAGTTTGCCGGGGGGCGAGTTTGCCGGGGGGCGACTTTGCGGAGGGGCGAGTTTGCGGAGGGGCGAGTTTGTGGGGGGCGAGTTTGCGAGGGGGCGAGTTTGTATCACTGGGGGGCGAGTTTGCTAGGGGGCGAGTTTGTAAGGGGGCGAGTTGACTGGCATCCTACGCGAGTAGTGTTACACGTTACTACTAACTTATTTATTAATTATAGTCATGAGTTTGTTTGTTTGTTATACTCACAACAACATGGGTTTGTTTCAGTTCTAGTAGTTTGGGTTGAATCGACGATGATAACCAGAAGAGGCCAATCATACATAAAGTAATTACAGCCACAGCTACACATAAAAATATCGAAACTTCCATTTTTTGAGCAAATACTAGGTCCAGGTGTCAACAAGTTCCCACAACATAACATGCTCGCCGCGCCCGCCGGCATCGAAACGAGCGCCCTCTGTTGCTGACATAAGTTGTATCTTCAAAATGGCGGCGCCCAGGTAAAGTTTAGATTTTCTTAACATGTGTAAACTAGTATACGTCATATCGGTCGATAGGAACAACATACAGTTTGTGGTCAGATTAGAGAAAGTTACTTATACTGTTATAGGCAATAGTTGTACCTACAGTAGGCAGTGTTCTTGACAGCAGCATGAATAACCTCATAAAAAGACATATTAATTAATAATACTTTAATACTAATAATACTACTAATGCCCTAAGGCCTAACCTAAAATATTTTTGTCACTCTGTCTCGGACTCTGCTCTATGACCATGGAGGAAAAAATAGATTTTTTCCTCCATGCTATGACTATGCTCTGACCATGGAGGAAGGAAATTCCTTCCTCCATGCTCTGACTAACGTTAACCGGCGTTAGCCCCATTATTTCTACCGTAGGCAGGGCCAACACTGTCACTGGACTCCCTCCGTATCCTTGGCCCTAACCCCACATGTACAAAATTAGGTAACCTTGCCCAAGCAGACACTTTTGGCATAGAATCTGTTGGGGTAGATCATGTCGTATCCAACCGCCACTTTTTCTCATTAAATATAACGAATAATGTAATCTTACCTAAGGCATTTTTGGTATACGATAATCCTCAGTCATGTCAGTCTGATCTTGTCAACTCCCCCATAAGTGACCAACAGTACGGTCATTGTACATATGCGCAGTGGCAACTATTAATAGGATCCCTTCTATTTTCTGAAGGGACGATTTTTTTTAGAAGGAAAATCAAGTCCGAAAACCATCATAAAAGTGGAGGAAAGAATGTCGTATCCGGCCGCCACTTTTTAAGGGCTTTTTTGGATTTTTTTTGCAACCACTAACCAGTTAAAAAATCGATTTTTGGTGGTATAGAAACCAAAAACTATCTTTAAAATCCACTTTTATGATGGTTTTCGGACTTGATTTCCCTTCTAAAAAAATCCTCCCCTTCAGAAAACAGAAGGATCCTATTGTATTATACATGTAGTTGCCACTATGCATGTACAATGACTGTGTTGGTCACTAATTGTGGAATTTACAAGATCAGACTGACATGACTGAGGAAGTCATCGTATAGTATACCAAAAATGCCTGATTTTTCATGAAATAAATATCCTGGAATAATTTGAAGTATACGTCCATCATCATCCATATGTTCTCCACCTTACCAGGTAGGTAAGATTACATTATTGGTTATATTTAATGAAAAATAGTGGCGGCCAGATACGACATTCTACCCAAAGTGGATTTTAAAGATAGTTTTCGCTTTCTGTACCCCCTAAAATCGATGGAATAATTTTTTAACTGGTTAGTGGTTGTAAAAAAATTCCAAAAAACCCTTAAAAAGTGGCGGTCGGATACGACATTCTTTCCATCTGTTGATCTGGGATACCTCACTTACAAAGTTATATGTACATCTGTACATGAAATTTTTGAAACATTTTTTAAATTTAAAAATAATAGGCCTAATAATAACATATGATCCTTCTATTTTCTGAAAGAAAATTCAGCTGAAAAAAAAGTTGCAGTACAAAGCATTGCTTCAAGGGCATGTTACACATGTAGTTTTCTGTAAGAACTCGGTTATGGAGAATAATGGAGGACCAATTCCATATTAAACTCATGCTCTACCCTTCTAAAACAATGGACATGCATGTTGCATGTTGCTCTTTGAATATTCTTTTCTTATTATGAAACAGCCATCATCAATACCATTGTTATTGATGCATGAGTTCTTACAGAAAACTACATGTGTAACATGCCCTTGAAGCAATGCTTTGTACTGCAACTTTTTTTCAGCTGAATTTTCATTCAAATCACTGTCAGTTGTGCATGCATGATTGAATTTCAACCATTTCATTACGAGCTGTGTTAGAACATGTCATTCTGTCATTTGCTTTTTGAATTTTTAAAATTCATGCAATACTTGTTGAGATATTCTAAAAAATATTAGGGGGAACTTAGAAGTTGGGATGGGTGTATGTTATGCTACCGGGGCTCTGTGCCTAAAGCATGGATATATTTGTGTAAACTAAATGGCCTAAAATATGCTAAAAAGGGGTGTCAGAAAAAGAAAGAAAACAGACAATGGCATAATTATTGAGGACGGGGCATTGCTGTTACTGAGTTCCCCTTGTCATAAACTTGGTGGGGACATGTTCCAATCGGCCTGAAATAACATTATAAAACTTAAAATGTATCTCCTGTGTTTAAATCACAGCATGGCAGAATTCCAATAGATCCATCAATTTTGGCTGCAATTGAACATCGTTTCATAGCCAAAAAAAAAAATAAAAAATCAAAATGCCGATGTGCGGGTCTGAGGCAATGCGCGTGGAGACTAGAAACCGGAGTTTTTTTTTTTTTTGTTTTTTTTTTCCTTAGGTCAAAATTTTACTAGCCCTTCTCATTTTTTAGTTGTCCTGAAAAAACGATGGATACAAATACAAGAAAAAGAAATGAACGGTGAGCTGATGAGATCATGCTGAAATCATACTGAATGTTGTTTGCATATTAATTTTTTATTTATTTATTTTTTTTCACTCGCCCATCGGATTACCTATACCCCAGAAGCTAGTAGTCCCGCTGCTAAAACCACTAGCCTCGGACTAGCAGGCTATAGTGTTAATTTCGACCCCTGCCTCTTCAACTACATGTGATTGTGTGCCAAAACGTCCATATGGCTGTTAGAAGCATAGTCCACGGTGTATTGTTTTGTCAAGATCGATCAATGAACACATTGTACCGGTACATCAGGCCTAGGCCGACTGCTTGGGGCTACCACAGACCCATGACAGCACGCCCAGCTAATCATGTGGACATCAAGAGGAGACAATTCGCAAGTAGAGTGATCGTCAAGGAATCACTAGGCAGGAGCCTAATACGTGAACTTCGCAACCGATTCTCAAAACCGAAGATGAAAACTCCTCCGTATGACCACATCTGCCAAGTCGGCGACCCGATACTCCGAGGGCAGAGCTCACCTGTCGACCCCCATCAGATAAAATCACTAGAAATTCAGAACGTCATCAAGATGATGACAAAACTGATGAGGAATGTTGGAGCCGTTGGCTGTGCTGCACCTCAGGTGGGCATGGCAAGGCAAATCATCGTCATGGAATTCACTGACAGACACTTGAAGTATTTTGAGAAGGAGGTGAGAACAATCCTTACTAGATTCTTCAAAAGTTGGACATGGCCAAAAACATGCATGTACATATATGTACTCTTCACAAATTTTAATCACAATGTATTCTTGCATCAATAGGTCCTTAAGGCCCGAGAAGTAGCAGTATTTCCACTGAAAGTCTTCATCAATCCAGTAGTTAAGGTCACTGACCCCAGAGTTGTGACCTTACTGGAAGGATGTTTGAGTGTAAATGGTTATGATGCGTGCGTACCACGTGCATATGGAGTACAGATCACAGGTGTGTTGAACCATGTACATGTACCTTAGAGATGCAGTCTTGCTTTTTGTGAGCTTATTAGGGCACATTGTAGCCCTTTACCAGTGACAGTGCACCCAGTGTTTTGATGATAGCCACTTTGGCGTCAAGTGAGCATTCTGTGTACACTTTATGTGCTTATGTTATAGTACTACATGGGCGTGTATTTCTGCCAGCCAGTGATTGCTGGTGATATTCCGTGTGTAGGCACATCAACTTCAAAATACGCCAAACGCAGCACACTATGGCTGCCCTCCTGATCAACATTGATCTAACATGTGCCCTCAACAGCTCATACACAGTGCAAATAATTATTGTATTAAAGGGACAGTATTAGAGCAGACTTTCAACAGGGCATGAAATTGGTGTCCTAGGCTAACCCTAACCACCCCATATCCTCCAAAATTACCCAAGGTGCACTTTTTCTGGAAAAATTCAGCACTGTTGGAAACTGGTACTTTCACCTCTTCGATCAAATGGGACAGAATTACTACCTGGCAAGAAGTACAGGCCATAAGTGCTGAATATGCATTTTGAAGATAAGGGCATGTTTCCAAAAGGGCACTAATGGATTTTGGAGGATTCAGGAAGGTTCCTAGCTAGAATACCTAGGGGGTTAGGGTTACACAGTGACTGAAAAATACTGGCTCATTTATGCAACAGCAACAGTAATACGACCTTATCTTGTGGGGGTATTATTTTCAGAGTTAATCTAAAACTAGCACTTTGATTCTATGTCCTGTTGATCATAAAGATATTGTCCTTTTAACTATAAAACCCTGCTTCTCAAGTATTTTGAGACTAAATGTACCATTTTTCTCAAGTAAAATAATAGTTTTCTGAAAAAAAGAAGAAAAAACCCCCTGAAAATTGCACTTGAAATAAGAAACGAAACTTTTTTTTCTTCAAATTAAATTGTACATGCTGTATGTGTACACTTTTGGAGTGGTTGGTGTAGGTTGTTGGTTTGTACACATGGGTCATTCCACGTCAAATCACACACTTTTCAAGGTCAATCTCACAGATTTATTTTTTTACTTTCTAGGTTTGTTTGGTTGTATGAGAAAACTCCAAAACTGAAATTTAAGCGTTTTTGGTCATGTGGTTTGTGAGTTACAGGTCATTGAACTTTTTACCTTCCGCTTGACCTCTACAACTCTGGTTAAGAATATCGTAAGAAAGTGATTTTTATGTTACACTATATGAAAGCTCTTATCACAAATTATACTTTGCAATTTGGATTTTTTTTTTAAATAAACAAGTGGTTAAGCAATGTGTACATTGACCTTTGACCCCGCGCGGGCCGCAAAATTAAAATTCATGAAATTCTGTCAAACAAAGGCCCAAAGTATACTCATTGTGTATACCAAATATAAAAATGGGCTCTCAAGTAATTAAGATGGGGTGTTCTTTTAAAGATGGGCAGGGCACTCCAATGCTGATGTACAGTGTACATTATGTATACATGCAAATACAGTTTATGTATAGTACACTCATGCATACTGTACTGTTGTGTACTGTACATGATGTACATTGTATGCATCATTTCATGTATAGAGCAGCTACATTCAGCAGTGTGACTGGGATTGGTTCAGCAGTGTGAGTAGGGGAATGATGATTTACTTGGGGGAGTGGGAGCACATCAGACCTAGGTTGGAGGGGAGGGGGGGGGGGTCATGCAGTTTGTACACTTCCATAATTACTTAAATAACTATTTTACCTCTATTGTACTGAGTGATTTTAGGATATTCTGTGATCAAGTACACTATAATCATTTTCAGAATAGTTTTTTTTTTTCACAATATCATTCAGTATGTACCCTGCGGAATAATATGGTAAACACAAAACACCTTAAAGGACATGTTATACAATTTTATATTCAGTACATTATGCAGTTCACTCATGGCTTCACTGTAAGCCTTTTCTGTTTTGAAGTAAATTTTTGGGGAAGAGTGTAGGTCCTCCCTGTTGCTGATTTCTGAGTTTCAGCAGAGTGGCACTTCTTTGCAACTTCTAATGGGAATAGAGCAAGTGATGTTTCAGGTACCCTAAAACATCTTGTCTCGAGAGCAAAGCTTTCAAAGCCAGCCGTATTACAATCAAATAATCACACCTCGACAACTGTACAAGTTCGCATGCAAAGAAATTAAAGGAATGCATTTTAGCTTCACAACAACTGAGTAGCACAACAAAGAAGGAAATCTCTTGAAATATCGCATTGAAAATGCACACATTATCCCAGGAACTTAAAAAATACATGCCTACAAACCAGTGTCAAAAGAATGTGTTAAGGTCTGTGAATTCTCTAGTAGCCACTAGCCATACCATCCGACAAGAATATGTAACCACAGGTGTTACACTACTGGAAAATTTTCCTATGCAAAAAGACATTAGTGGCTACAACACAGCAGAGTATGATGGCTTTTGGTGGTTAGGTTGTTTTCTTGGAACCAAGCTAGAAAGCTGACTTGTTAAGATCAACTTCTTGCACCCACATGCCCCTGCTCCATCAAACTATTATCCAGTTAATCAAGATATCTTTGAAATTGATGCTTTTGATGTGTTGACATCAGTCACCCCATTGACGGCAATAGGGAAGACCTACATGTACATCCTTCCAAAAAAGATTCACTTGCAGCTAATTATGCATTGGAGGGAGTACTTCAGAATAGAAAAGGTTTACAGTTAACTATGTGTGAACTACATGTAATGTATACATTTGAAACATAGCCTTGCATGGTCTGTATTTCCACATTTATGGTAGAATTCTGTGTTTTAAGGTGTTTTGTGTTTACCATATTATTCCTCAGGGCCGAGCGGTCTAGCGCACCGAACTCAAGTTCTGGTGTTGCCAGCAGCAGGGTGTGGGTTCGAGCCCCGGTCGTGACACTTGTATCCTTGAGCAAGGTACTTAACCATAATTGCTTCGTCCTTCGGATGGGACGTAAAGCCGTAGGTCCCGTGTGTTGTATAATGCACGTAAAGTGGATTGTCGTGGCCGAGCGGTCTAGCGCACTGAACTCAAGTTCTGGTGTTGCCAGCAGCAGAGTGTGGGTTCGAGCCCCAGCCGTGACACCTGTGTCCTTGAGCAAGACACTTAACCATAATTGCTTCTCTCCACCCAGGGGTTAAATGGGTACCTGTGAAGGCAGAGATGGTTTGCTCTCTATGCGCTAGAAATGGCAGCAATTGAGCTGTATACTCCCCAGGGAGCTGAGATGGTTTCAGGAATGATTTATGAGCCTTATGAGCCTTATGAGCAGGGATAATAATATAATGCGCCTTGAGCGCCACTTAGTTGGTGGATACGTGCGCTATATAAATCTATACATTATTATTATTAAACATACTGAGTTATATTGAGAAAAAAAATATTTGGAAAATGTACAATAGAAGTAAATAATTATTTAATTAATTATGGAAGTGTACACACTGCATGACCCCCCCCCCCAACCAAGGTCTGTGCCCCCCCACCCCCCGCCTGCCCCCACTCCTCCAAGTAAATCATCAGTCCCCTACTCACACTGCTGAGTGTACATGTAGCTATACATGAAATGATGCATACAATGTACATGTACATGTACATCATGTACAGTATACATATATGTACTATACATACATATATGCATACATAATGTACATTACACTGTACATCAGCATTGGAGTGCCCTGCCCATCTTTAAAAGTACACCCTACCTTAATTACTTGAGAGCCCATTTTATATTTGGTATACACAATGAGTATACTTTGGGCCTTTGTTTGACAGAATTTCATGAATTTTAATTTTGCGGCCTGCGCGGGGTCAAATGTCAAAGTACACTTTGCTTGACCACTTGCTTATTTTCTTTTTTTAATTTTCCAAATTGCAAAGTGGATAATTTGTGATGATATGAGCTTTCATTTAACATAAAAATCACTTTCTTACGATATTTCTAACCAGATTTCCAAAGGTGTAGAGGTCAAACAAAACGTAAAAAGTTCAACGACCTGTAACTCACAAACCACATGACCAAAAACGCTCAATTTTCAGTTTTGGAGTTTTCTCATACAACCAAACAAACCTAGAAAGTTAAAAAAAAAATCTGTGAGATTGATTGAAAGTGTGTGATTTGATGTGGATAGACCCACATGTATTTGTTTGTTTTATTTTTACTATGTGCATGTTTATTTGGTTTTGTCAGGGTTTAACGAGCGAGGAGAGAGGGTCACTTGGCAAGCCACCGGCTACCCATCTAGAATCATCCAACACGAAGTGGACCATCTTAATGGAAAGCTTTTCATCGATACTATGGACCCGTCCACTTTCCTTGACAGGGAGTGGCCCAGATGGAATTTAAAGTGACCTTGTTTCCACAATCAATGTGTCTATTATTGACTCAAGGTCAAACTGCTCCGGGCATAAAATGAACAATGACAAGAAAACATCAAATCTAACAATAAGGCACTAACATTACATCTCAAATCTTCTTCATCTGAAAGTTAACATTCTTGATGTTATGTGGAGAACTACGAAATTTACAAAATCTGTATACAAATACACACACTTGTGCCCGGGAAATCAACCTGGTACTGCAAAAGGTCATGCAAAGTGTAACAAAGTCACATGGTCGATAGATGTGCTCTTTTCTCACCGTCATTTTGTTACAGCGATATTCATTTTGAATGAAATTTTGTTTTTATTTATTTATTTATTTAATTTGTTACTTGAAGAAAGAGGAACACAGTAGCAACATTGTTATACTGTTATTTACATCCTGGAGTTAGAGTGGGCTGGTGGGGTGATGATAATTATGCAAGTTTCGGGTTTGAATTATGAAGCCTGAGTGAAATCAACACTCAGAAAAAAAAATGTTTTCTCAAAAATGTGTGCCCTGGTTGAACTAGCTTTAAATTAAGGTTAAAATACATGAACAAATGTTTTGTATCGCACTTATATTTTCAGTTATTGTATGTTTTGAGTGCAGAAATTTCAAATTAATATTTTGTTACCTTCTTATTATCCACAATTGTAGACATCATCGTTTGGACATGGCTATAGGGTCATTTCTAGGGCTGTGCCGGGTATCCGGGTATCCAGATACCCGACCGAAACGGTAATTTCCAGGTTCCATTTTTTGGTTCCAATTACCCGTAAACGACTTTTTAAAATTCGGACTTAACATTTGAGCGGTGCGAACAGAAATCTGTGACTCTTGAACAATGCAATGTTTACACTTTTACAGACAATTATCTTTAAATTCAAGAGATTGCACTCCAATAAAGAAAAGATCGATTTAAGTATGGTATCCTCTGTATTATAAAAGTCATTTTGTTACCATTTACAGTACATGTATTTGTACACCACCGGAGGCACGTTTTCAACAAAAATGAAAATGGGCATCCGGGTATCTGAAGTTTCCTGATGTCGGGTATCTGGTTCCAAAAATATCCGAAAACGCACAGCCCTAGTCTTTTCATCTTCAGGGCCTAGCAAAAGAGGGTCAAGATAGTGCTGCATAAAGGGCTGCGGCCCTGCTGTTTTCCAACTCGCATTTTATACAATTAGTTTATAGCAGATTTTATTATAAATTTACTTGAAGGGACAATATCTTCACGATCAACAGGGCATGCATTGGCGGATCCAGGGGGGAGGGGGTGGCTAAGGGTGCTGTAGTCCCCCATAAAATCGTTTAAAAAAAAAAAAAAAAAAAAAAAAAAGCAGAGAGAGAGGGGGAGGGGAGGGGAGAACGCATGCACTCCCATTCCCACAGTGTGCTTTGTTTTTCTCTCCCTTTGATTATTTCATTGTAATTTTTGTAGTACTGAAAAATAATTGTTTTTGATTCTCAGCCCCCCTAAAAATGGATCCGCCCATGGCATGGAATTGGAGTTTAAGATAACTCAGTTGACTGAAAATAATACCCCACATGATATAGTCCTATTGCCGTTGAGGCTGCATAAATGAGCCAGTAATTTTCAGTCTCTGTGTTTATCTTAAAGTAATAATATAATAATAATAATAATAATACAACATTTGTAAAGCACCATCTATCTATGACCAAACATATTCCGAGGCGCTGGAAAAAAGTGTATACATAACAGCAAAAGAAACGTCACCCCCTAAATTTTGATAAGTCTGAGAACGTGTTTAGCTTATGTGTCCTCAGACGTCATGCATGACGAATTTTGAGGTCAACCAAATTTGCCACATTGTGTTCGTGTTACACTCCATACTCATAATATTCTCCATTAAACAAATTATATTAATTATAAAATGAAAATAATAAATATTTTAGGGGTGACGTTTCTTTTGCTGTTATATACCAAATTTAAACTACAAATACATAATGTACAGTAAATTAAGAGCACATAAAAGAACAGTGAAGACAGATTTGCATTTGCACAAACAATATCAAGTGAAGACGTGTAGGACACTGATTCTATGCCCTGTTGAAAGGCTCCCTAGATCGTGATAATACTGTCCCTTTAAGTATAACAAAGTCCACAAATTAATACATTTTGGCACTTAATGTTAAAGGGAATGTACAACCAAGGCCTACAGGACACAAAGTATGTTTTAAAATAAAATTAGTTAATTTGATATTCTTGTATGTGTTCCCTTTAAAGCCTTTTTACATTGGTCGTTTCGAAAAACATAAATGATCTCAGTTAAAAGTGATATAGTTTAAATTAAATTGTTGAAACAAAAATCATGCTATTATTAATTGTGGCAATTCATACAGCTTGTTGCTATTCAAACTATTTGATTGCATTATTAAGCTGCCACAGTTGTACTTTGCTGATGTCAAATTGATAAAAATTTAAACCTGTATATTCAATAGAGCGAGCAGCGAGCCATGGCGGCTTCACCATTCTAGTTTAGTTTTTACTTTTAATTGTATAGATAGGCCATCAGTCCAAACCAGCTATTGCTATTATTTAAAATGCTATTATTTAAAATGCTATTATTTAAATTATGTCAATGAATACACTTTGTTTATACAGGTTGTTAATTTTTATTTATTTATTTATTTTGTGTATAGATCGGCCGTCAGTCCAAACCAGCTATCGTGACCGTCTTGAAATCTTGACAGAGGCCACATCCTGGTAGCAGTCACTCGCGCCACTCTGCACATGCGCTCTGGACACTTCAACCCACTCCTGTTTAGTTATTTTGATCAAAGGGCACAGCTTTCCAGCGAGTGGGAGCACGTTTTCGCAGGCGCCTGAGACCACAGTAAACCAAATATTGGAACTGCTGGTGAAAGCATAAAGTCTTAATTGTCATTATAGGATGCGGTATGAATACTTTACTTCGGTGTATATAAGATAAACGAAACCTACGATGCATTTCTGATTACTAAGATTATATTACAGATCATGTGAGCCAGTCTATGAGGAACAACCTGTCAATGAGTGAAGCGGATATAAGCATGGATGCTTTACTTTGGTGTACATAAGAGAAACAAATCCTACAATGCATTACTGATTACTAAGATTACATTACAGATCATGTGAGCCAGTCGTTAATGTTATCCCCTTTATGGACCAGTGTATGATATATCAAATAAATTTGAAATAAATGTTTTTTTCTCTCACTTCAGAGGTCAGTTTTGAAATATGCATAGTTTCGATCCTCATGTAGAATGAATAAAGACAATTTACCAATAGTGTACAGGGCTTTAAAGAAAAATACTAAAGTGTCTTCTAATGTGTCGCACTTTTAAAAGTGCACATTAAAATTTTCTAGCAAGTTACATGTTTAAACATTTACAGACACATGATTGAGGTCAGTACAGAGATCGAGAAGAGATATTGGCCAACACACAATCGGCACCTGCGTTCAACAAAACATTCAAGATTTGGATCATGACTTTCCAGTTGTTGAGTTTAAAGGGGATGAACCAGTAAAGTGTAGCCATGGGCGGGTTGCGGGGTGGGGGAGGGCGGCTGGGGCTTGGGCGGGGGTGTGAAGGGGCAGTCAGCCCTTTGGCCCTGTTTAATTTAATAACAAAAAACAGTTGACAAATGAAATTTTTCCCACAGCGAAATATTTCACACCATTTTTATCCTTTAACATGTATCGTTCGTGTCTTGGCTATTTTAACAGCAGTTTCCAAAAATATTTCTTTTCATCGGAACATTGCTATTTTACTTGAGCAAGGGAAAACAAATGATTTAAAATGACATCTTTCTCAAATAAATCGTGAGAAGCATAATAATAATAATGTGTGGACTTACGGTATATAGCGCACGTATCCACCAACTGAGTGGTGCTCAAGGCGCATATTATTACCCCTGCTCATAAGGCTCATAAATCATTCCTGAAACCATCTCAGCTCCCTAGGGAGTATACAGCTCAATTGCTGCCATTACAGCGCCATATAGTGCTAATCAACCAACTCTGCCCTCACAGGTACCCATTTAACCCCTGGGTGGAGAGAAGCAATTATGGTTAAGTGTCTTGCTCAAGGACACAAGTGTCACGGCCGGGATTCGAACCCACATTCTGCTGCTAACACCAGAACTTGAGTCCGGTAAGCTAGACCGCTCGGCCACGACACTCCACATGGTTTTACAGTAAGTAATTATGTACCTAAATTAATAACATTTATGGTGGGTCCCGCTTAAATTCATTTTGGCTCCGTTATACTGTATAATCAACCTTAAGGTAAAAAGTAATTGGCGTACATAATGGCCCACGGAGATAATGGGCCGGACATTATGGGCCTATATTATGGACACAATGGGCCGGACATAATGGGTGATAATGATATCGCATAAAACGTACCGTAGGCTACTTTTCATGGTTCCCCCTACAATGTCCATATGTTTCAATGTTACCAATTTAAAGAACTACAGCATTATCCACAAATGGTACCCAAATTAAGTATTTGTTTACGTTCTGTAAAATATACGTCTGATTTAGTTGCCTCGTTTTGAAAATAAAAGTCAAATTGTTACCACTATTTCTAAAGTTCACAATAATGGTCAGTCCTCACGCTCGAGAGAGCCAATGTTTAATTGTCATCGTTTTCATGGTTGTGTAAGCGATACACTCCATCAATTATGACATTCAATAACCCATTGGAAAGTCTATAATGCCACATGTACTATATGGAAGAAAATATGGCAATTTAGTTAATGAATTTTAGTTCAAAATGCGCACGTGCGGAACAACCTGTCAATGAGTGAAGCGGATAATGGGTGCTATATGGATGCTTTACTTTGGTGTTACTCTATACATGCGCTCTAGGCACTTCTATGCAGTTCAACCCACTCTTGACTCCAGTCTGATTCTTTAAAGTTTGAGTTTTCAGCAAAGGGGACAGCCTTCCAGCGATTGGGGGCACGTTCTCGCAGGACCGTAGTAAAACAAACATTTGAACTACTAGTGAAAGCATAAAGTCTTAATTGTCATCATGATCGTATAAATAATACATCTAATAGATTATGACATCCAATAACACATTTGAAAGTCTATAATGTCATTAGCAAGACATGTTCAAAATTTAGGAACAACCCTGTGAATGACAGGAGCAAACACCTTTTTTGGTAAATGATGAAGAATTTTGCAGGATGTTTTTTTATATAATTTTTTTAATTTGCATTATTTGTTGCTTTTGATAAAGATCCTGTTAGATTCGAAACGTAAGACCAATAACCACTATTTTTCATTTGCATTAATTGTGTTTGTTTGATTACTTTTTGCGCATAAAAAAAATCTGGAATGCCATTATGATTACTAAAATTATATTTGCAGGATATGTTAGCGCAGGCGCGGTTCTACGGCGGGGGGGGGGCGGGGGCTAGGGGGGCTTCAGCCCCCCAAAAAATTTCCCTTAGCCCCCCAAATATTGCCCATAGGACATTTGTAGTTATGAGGACACATGAAATGCCGATCAAACACATATTATTCACCAATCACATGTTAGCCCCCCCGAATTAATGTCTATAGAACCGCGCCTGTGTTAGCGAAACAATGTTATAAAAATGATTTTAATGTTACCAAATTAAACAACTATAGCATTATCCGCAATTAGTTTGCCATAAATATGGTACCAATTATTTGTCTACGTTCTGTAAAATATAAGTCTGATTTGGTTGCCTCGTTTTGAAAATAAAGTCAAATTTGTAACACTATTCATATCTGCACCAACGCAAGTTCATAATATGATCAGTCATCACGCTCAGTAACAAAACTAAACTAAACATGAGTGCATAACTTTAATTGTCATTATCGTTTTCATGGTCGTGTAAGCGATACACTCCATCAATTATGACATTCAATAACCCATTTGAAAGTCTATAATGCCACATGTAAGAAATATGGCAATTTAGTTAATGAGTTTTAGTCTAAAATTCGCACCTAGGGATCAACCTGTCAATGTGTGAAGCGGATATAAGCTGTATGGATGCTTTACTTTGGTGCACATAAGAGAAACAAAACTTACAATGTATTTCTGATTACAAAGATTACATTATAGATCATGTGAGCCAGTCTATAATGTTATCCCCTTGATGGACCAGTGTATGATATATCAAATAATTTTGAAGCAATTGCTTATCTCAGACCATTTCAGAGGTCAGCTTCGCCGTTCTAGTTTAGTTGTTTATATGTTTTTGTATAGATAGGCCTTCAGTCCAAACAAGCTATCGTGACCGCCTTAAAATCTTGACAAAGAAGCAACATGCTATTAGCTAGTTGGCCAATCTGCAGTCACTAGTGCCACTCTGCACATGCGCTCTGGACACTGCTGATGCAACTTAACCCAGTCTTGACTCCAGTCTGGTTCTTTAGTGCACATGATAATATGGAGGGACTTTTATTCAGCAGTACAAGAGAAATCCTTTTTTTTTTTTTTTTTTGTTGTTGTTGATTTTTTAAGTTTTAATTTTCAGCATACAGGGGCACAGCCCTCCAGCGAGTGGGGGAACGTTCCCGCAGGCTCCAAGACCGTAGTAAAACAATTATTGGAGCGCCTGGTGAAAGTATGTAGTGTTAATTGTCATTATCATTGTCATGATTGTGTAAACAATACATCTAATAGATCATGACATTCAATAACACATTTGAAAGTCGATAATGTCTTTAGCAAGAAATATGGCACTTTAGTTCATTTCTGTTAAAAATGTGCAAATTAGGAACAACCTGTCAATGTCAAGAGCAAACACCTTTTTTGCTAAATGATTTTCGGAAAGAATTTTGTAGAATGTTTTTTTTTATATATATAAATGTTTAATTTGCATAATTTTTTGCCTTTGATAAATATCCTGCGAGGTTCGAAACGTAAGACCACTAACCACTTATTTGGATTTTGCATTAATTATGTTTGTTTGATGCATTACGTTTTTGTGCATAAGAAAACAAAACCTGCAATAGCTTTGTGACTATTGCAGAACATGTTAGCAACATATTGTTATAGAATGATATCGCATAAAACGTACCGTATGTTACTTTTAGGGTATCCCCCAACAATGTACATAATTATGTCTTAATACTACCAAATTAAATAACTACATGGGTTGGTGCAAATATCAATAGTGTTACTGATTTGACTTTATTTTCAAAACGAGGCAAGACTTAAGTTAAGACTTATAATTTACACAACGTAGACAATTACTTAGGTATGATATTTATGGTAAAATAATTGTGGACAATTCAGTATTTTACCATAAATATGATACTGGTACCTAAGTAATTGTCTACGTTATGTAAATTATACATCTGATTTGGTAGCCTCGTTTTGAAAATAAAGTCAAATCAGTAACACTATTGATATTTGCACCAACCCAAGTTCATAATATGATCAGTCATCACGCTCAAGGCCTTAGTAACATGAGAGCATATTTTTAATTGTCTTTATTGTTTTCATGGTTGTGTATAAAGCCCCTTTCCCACTTACACGATTTTTGCTACGGTAGAGCACGATTTTTCAATTATTTACAATCGCAACGGCGTCGTGGCCATGTTCGTGGTCAATCGTGGTCCACCATAGCGTACCGTAGTAGATCTTGATGGCACCGTGGAGTAGCACGATTTTTTTGGAATGTTCAAAAAAATCTTGCTCTACCGTAGCGGTGGAAAAAATCGTGGTCCACCGCAGCAGCATCGTATTAGAGTCGTAACGTTGTCTTGACGTTGTCGTGGTATGTCGTGACGGCGTCTTGTTCATTCGTACTCATTCGTGGTGGCCTCAACACCTACGGTAGGCCAAGACTTCGCTACGATGCCGCTACGATGGTGCTGCGACCTAGCAAGACTTAAACAGGACGCCAACAAGACGCCAGCAAGAACATGATTTTTTTATCACGTGTCTCTTGCTGATAGTGTGTGTTTTTTATCACATGTCTCTTGTCTCTTGTTTAAAAGTGCACACAAGCCGCCACGTCGCACTGGCGTCTTGTAAAATCGTACTGACGCCGTAGTGACGTCGTAGTACAATCTTGGCATTTCTTGGTACGCCGTGTCAAATCTTGACGATGTCGTAACTCTACCGTAACACTGTCGTGGCACTATCGCACTACTGCCGTACCACATCTTGACGGCGTCTTGATAGCGTCTTGACAAGACGTATAATTCGATAGACCTTGAACTTTTTGAGTGTGAATTTCTACGGTACAGCACGACTGAGCACGATTTTTCAACTTTGAAAAATCGTGCTCTACCGTAGCAAAAATCGTGTAAGTGGGAAAGGGGCATTAGTGACACACTCCATCAATTATGACATTCAATAATTTGAAAGTCTAACGCCACATTTACCATATGCAAGTAATATGGCAATTTAGTTAATGAATTTTAGTTCAAAATGCGCACGTGCGGAACAATCTGTCAATGAGTGAAGCGTGGATGCTGCATGGATGCTTCACTTTGGTGTACACAAGAGAAACAAAGCCTACAATGCATTTCTGATTACTAAGATTACATTACAGATCATGTGAGCCAGATTGAGGCGGAGCTCATTATGCTAATATACCAAATTTAAAAACGAAAGACGTATTCTCATTGGTCATTAGTTGGCTCAGCAACTGCTCGCTGCGACGTCATGTCTATGGGAACAAACTGGGTCAAACCTAGGGGCCTGTGATTGGCCATCATTTAAAATAAACCACGCACAAGTTAACAATTCTTGCACGAAGAATTCCCATCGGATTTCCAATGGCAAAGTAAAGAAAGACATAACCTCTCGATTACAGAAGAATCAAGGCTGTTGTTTGAGTTCGAACGTGTACCGTATCCACGACTCTGTTATTGATCACGCTATACACTACGGTGTGGACTCTACGGGGTCAGCTCACCGTATGTGCTGAGTTTCTAGGGCCATAAATTGGTACGTGATAGGGGTGCCATGCGCACTACGTAGACAGCCTCATTCAAAGCTAAGAAGTCACTGGTGTGACAGCAGTGGCGTAGCTAGGATTTTCAGAGCGTGGGGGAATTATTTTGGGGGCGGGGGTAAATTTACCGCCACAAACCTCAAATGTACCGACAAACTATGTCAAAATACAGATTGAATTCCCAACGTTCAGAAGTTCAGAAATACCAAGTTTGTTAATTTACCGGAAAACACTATTTTGCCAACAAATGGGGGGGGGGGGGTGGCCAGCGGCGTAGCCAGGACTTTTTCAGTGGGGGGGCACCGGGGGGGGGGCCCAGGGGGTATGTTTTGTTTCCCTTTTCTTTATCTTTTCTATTTTTGGGGGCACTATGAGGATTTTTCGTGGGGGGGCACCTGGGGGGGACACGTGTCCCCCCAGGCCCCCCCGTGGCTACGCCGCTGGGGGTGGCTGCCCCTGCCCCCTGGCTACACCACTGAGTGACAGATCAGATTTCAAATGGAAAAGAGTTGAACGTGAGGTATTTATTACATGTATGTAAGATGGTATATACAAATCACAGCTATGATTATGTGCATTTAATTTGTTTATACGGAAAAATACTTTCTAACTATTGTGTACATCGCCACTGGTCCAATCCCTTATTATTTAGTTATTATTTTGTGTTATTGCCACAGTGATTTCAATACTATGCAGCACTGTTACCAAAAGTTTTTTTTTTTTGTGGTAGATTCCTCGCTATGATCATGACTGATATAATGGTGGAATGGTGACGCGTATAATCCTTCTCACGATAACCTCCATGTGTGTTTTCAGCGCCATCCAGTTATCCTCTCTTTTTTGTGAAAGAAAACGACTTAAATAATATCAAAATTAGCGATTCCGGGAGGCAAGGATATGGATATTTCCCCTAAAGACCCCCCCCCCATACTTAGCCTATGGGGATGAAACTCCAGATGTGGAAGAAACAGGAAACAATATACAAGCTTAACAGTTCTACTAATTACTCATAATTATCCGGTGTCGTTAGCCTATATTACGTTATAAATACATTGATAGGGCGCAGCACTCCATTTATCAACGTTGATTGTTAATTCCATCATGATTAATTTCAACCATTATTATATCTAAGATTTGTAGCTTTGCATTGTAAAAAAGTAAAGACTGTTTGCGGTGACATCATGTGAAAATTCTCTTTTGAGTAGTAAATAGTTCTGAAAAGAACTGGTTTGGTATCCACCGTCCGTCCTGTGTTTATTATTAACTGATTCAGTTAAGTGAGCGCAACACACTCCCTCACTCTAAGGATCACAGTTCCACCAATTCCCGCCTACATGCAACAATTCCCACCAATCACCAGCATCCAGTGTTAGCGCAAATCCCCCAGCAGTCTACTTAAGCAGCAGCGTTTCCCAGAGTCCGGCATTCTGCAGCAAGACGATCAGAGTATACTGATCGAAACGTCAAGTTGTAACCACCAGTTCTTTTCAGAACCATTTACTACTCAAAAGAGAATTTCTTCATGGAGTCCCCGCAAACAGTCTGTACTTATCAGTACTCCGTATAAATGTTGATTGTTCTTTTGTAATCATTAGTGATATCGCACGGACAACGATCTAGATTTGATTTGGGTGTGGGTGATCTTTGAATCATACTATCTAGAAGGTAAGTTTCAAGGTGAGTGGGCAATTATTATTATTCATAAGGCAGATTAAATTTGGATGATGGTCATAGTATTGTGAAAATAAAGTTTAGTTCATTACTTTTTGTTCCTGCAATGGGCTTATGCCATTGACATCAGCTCTGTTATTGCAAATAACAGAGTGCACCGTGACTACAAATTAACGGTCTTGCTTAAATTAAATCCATGTAAATAAAATTCACCTTAATACGTTTATACTGATAATGTAACAGTCGAGGCCGTAGCAAATTGTTTTATATGGCAGGTGTGCTCAAACTGCTGTAACAATTTGTATGTTATTATTAAGAATGTGTTTTTAATAAATAATTTTGTAATAAAACAAATTCGATAAGAGCTTTAGAACGGAAATTTTTTTTTTTTTAAATCATGCGAGCTGATATTCAAAATCTGCTTTGCTTTTCTAAGCTCAAAATTTAAAGTTCAAAGTTCCCTACAGCATTTAATACTTCCTATGAATGTGTGTCTTCAAAGATTTTGGCAAATTTAAACAAAGTATATGCATGTTAGCCTATTATGCCTATACGATGTAATAATTGTTAGTATCTAAAAGATCATAATATGATTGTGTTAAGACATCGTACTTGTAGATGTGTATAGACTTGTCTTAAAACCGTTATATTGTTACTCTTACTCTGGTCAATATAACAATTATTGTAGAATTTTGATCTTTATAGATTTTATATTTTGATTGCATTTTTCCTTAAATTAAAATATAATTCGATTTACCATTGATTGCACATCAGACAAGACACAACAGTATTTCAATGAGCAGCAATGGTTGAATACTGAGAATTTTGCTGTTTAATAGGATCAAAATCTATGACGACTGCAATAATTTACCGAAATGCGAGATATCAAAATACCAAAATCTTTACTGATCAGTGTTTTCATTCAGTTTAAACGCACATAATGTAGTGTTATCACCGGTGATGATGTTTTTACTTACTCGTTAAACTGAAAAGGAAGGTAGTGGAGTGCCATGGTCGAGTGGTTTAGTGCAATCGATTTGTGTTCTGATGGCTGAGTCGTCAGAATGTGGGTTCGAATCCCAACCGCGACCATGGTGCTTGTGTCCTTGAGCAAGACACTTTACCATAATTGCTTCTCCCCTATATGCGCCGAAATGGCAGCAGTTGAGCTGTATTTATACGCCTGATGAGCAGGGGTAATAATGTAATGCGCCTTGAGCACCAGTTTGGTGGATACGTGCGCCACATTAGTCCACATTATTATTATTACAACATAATTTTAGTTTCATTTTGTATACATTTCAGACAGTAGTTCATCTCTTAACCATCTGTGACATCAACGGGAAAGGTGGAACGAGAAACCATGAGCTACTTGGGTTTCATCGTTGTAGCTCTTATGGCACAGGGATTCTGTGTCCTCATGGCACAATCGGGTAAGTTATGAGCATACATTCACTGTGCTAAATTGCTCAACCGTATAATATGTTTACCTGTTTCTTAATATCTCGTGGCAGGAAAATAATGTGTAATGCACACTTAACCTATTCGTTTTGCCCATACTTTTAGGATAAAATACACGGAGATTCGGTAGAATTTAACAGTAAATTTGGAGGATTATAAATTAAATATGTACGGTATCACTTAGTACAGATTTCTGGCCTCACACATTGTTAACATTCAGTCATGTTGTCCTGTTTGAAATTCCAGACTTGATCAAATTTCTTCAAGAATAACAGGGGAAGCTTAAACTTTGAATTAATTTTGACGGTGGATAAAAACCTTTAAATCCGTCCCCAACCTCTTCCCCGGGGCTCGAGCAGTTTTTGTAGACCTCGTACCCACTGCTCTGTCGCCCTGGAACGGAACGATTTCAATATCCAGAAATCTTGGATATTTAAATTAGATGCATGTAGCCGATTGGTTTTGAATAAACCATGCGTTACAATGCTGAGATAAAACATTAGCCTCTCCATTATACTTGTATTACCTGCGTGTTCCTATTGTATTTGTCTTTGTGGCCACTTGAATGATTAGTTAGGTATATGGGCCAACCCTCTTACCAGTCAGCTTTTGATGTGGAACATGCTTATGTATTTCGTCAATGTATATCATTTCCAACCAGGACTTTGTTGTCAATCCTCAGACCATATCAATGTATATCATTACCAATTGCAACCAGGACTTTGTTGTCAATCCTCAGACCCTACCAATGTATATCATTACCAACCAGGACTTTGATCTCAATCCTTAGACCCTATCAATGTATATCATTACCAACCAGGACTTTGTTGTCAATCCTCAGATCCTATCAATGTATATCATTCCCAACCAGGACTTTGTTGTCAATCCTCAGACCCTATCAATGTATATCATTCCCAACCAGGACTTTGTTGTCAATCCTCGGACCCTGTCAATGTATATCATTACCAACCAGGACTTTGTTGTCAATCCTCAGACCCTATATCAATGTATATCATTACCAACCAGGACTTTTTTGTCAATCCTCAGACCCTATCAATGTATATCTTTACCAACCAGGACTTTGTTGTCAATCCTCAGACCATATCAATGTATATCATTCCCAACCAGGACTTTGTTGTCAATCATCAGACCCTATCAATGTATATCATTCCCAACCAGGACTTTGTTGTCAATCATCAGACCCTATCAATGTATATCATTCCCAATCAGGACTTTGTTGTCAATCCTCAGACCATATCAATATATATCATTCCCAACCAGGACTTTGTTGTCAATCCTCAGACCCTATCAATGTATATCATTACCAACCAGGACTTTGTTGTCAATCATCAGACCCTATCAATGTATATCATTCCCAACCAGGACTTTGTTGTCAATCCTCAGACCCTATCAATGTATATCATTACCAACCAGGACTTTGTTGTCAATCATCAGACCCTATCAATGTATATCATTCCCAACCAGGACTTTGTTGTCAATCATCAGACCCTATCAATGTATATCATTCCCAACTAGGACTTTGTTGTCAATCCTCAGACCATATCAATATATATCATTCCCAACCAGGACTTTGTTGTCAATCCTCAGACCCTATCAATGTATATCATTCCCAACCAGGACTTTGTTGTCAATCCGTAGACCCTATCAATGTATATAATTACCAACCAGGACTTTTTATTGTCAATCCTCAGACCCTATCAATGTATATCATTCCCAACCAGGACTTTGTTGTCAATCCGTAGACCCTATCAATGTATATCATTCCCAACCAGGACTTTGTTGTCAATCATCAGACCCTATCAATGTATATCATTCCCAACCAGGACTTTGTTGTCAATCCGTAGACCCTATCAATGTATATAATTACCAACCAGGACTTTTTATTGTCAATCCTCAGACCATATCAATGTATATCATTACCAACCAGGACTTTGTTGTCAATCCTCAGACCCTATCAATATATATCATTCCCAACCAGGACTTGGTTGTCAATCCTCAGACCCTATCAATGTATATCAGTCCCAACCAGGACTTTGTTGTCAATCCTCAGACCCTATCAATATATATCATTCCCAACCAGGACTTTGTTGTCAATCCTGAGACCCTATCAATGTATATCATTCCCAACCAGGACTTTGTTGTCAATCCTCAGACCCTATCAATGTATATCATTACCAACCAGGACTTTGTTGTCAATCCTCAGACCCTATCAATGTATAACATTTCCAACCAGGACTTTGTTGTCAATCCTCAGACCCTATCAATGTATATCATTACCAACCAGGACTTTGTTGTCAATCCTCAGACCCTATCAATGTATATCATTACCAACCAGGACTTTGTTGTCAATCCTCGGACCCTATCAATGTATATCATTCCCAACCAGGACTTTGTTGTCAATCCTCAGACCCTATCAATGTATATCAGTCCCAACCGTTGTCAATCCTCAGACCCTATCAATGTACACTGTAAAAAATTTCACCGTTAAATTACGGAAAAAATTCCGGCAGCAAAATTTCCAGAACTTTTTTAAAGGTTCCGTAAATTTACGGATCCTGAAATAACAGAAATGTTTGAAAGATTTCTGTATTTTAACAAACTTCATAAAAACAATTCCGTAAAAAAATTCTGTAAAATAACGGAATAAAAAAAAAGTTCTGGAAATTTTGCTGCCGGAATTTTCTTCAAATTTCCGTATTTTTACGAAACCACCCAAATATTTTTCCGTAACCTTTCTGTAAAACAACGGAATAAAAAAAAAAATTCTGGAAATTTTGCTGCCGGAATTTTCTTCAAAAATTCTGTATTTTTACGAAACCACACAAATATTTTTCCGTAACCATTCCGTAAAACAACGGAATAAAAAAACAAATTCTGGAAAATTTGTTCCCAGAATTTCTCGATCAAACAAACAAACAAACAGACAAAACGAGGAACAAAAACAAAGAGGTTGACGCTAAAAATGCGGCTGGGTCGGAACTGCAGTTTTAAAACAATGTCGCTTCAAGCACTGATTTTCAAGTAATAAAAAGATAACATTTTAACATTTTATTCAATAAAATATAATCATAAATGTACAATTAATTTACATATTGAAATGCTATTGGTTGTTCTTGATAAGACTAATAAGCCCAGTCACAGCCAGAACTGTGTATTGAGAGAGTTGAGACATGGAGGCACCAGTTTTCTTTGGTCACGTGGTTGCTGAATGCCATTTTCAGTCCAAATGCAGCACAACCCAATGTGCAGTCTAGTCTGGTACCCTGTGTGTGCACATGCGTTTTTTGACCGACAATGGCTTCTAATCGCAAGTTGTCGCAACTCTCAATACACAGCTCTGGTCACAGTGGGATTATAATACATGAATGTTTGAAGTGCTGATGGTGCAAAACTGGACCCAGATTCACAGAGTTAACATTTTATTTAATAAAATGTAATCACAAATGTACAATTAATTTACATATTGAAATGTACATTTATTGGTTGATTACAATTAGTGAGCCTAGTTTTCCTAAACTACAGAGCTGTAGACCAAGATTTTCTTGTTTAAATGAATTAAACATTTTGTGCATTGATGGCTACTATCATTTTGGGACACCCTGGACTGTTTCAATATTAAGTTGAACATTTTGCATTAACATGTCTCTTGAAAACTACATGATTTTGAATAGATGGACATGAAGCTATGTAAAGAAACAGTAACTTCAAAATTAAAATTGCCAATTATTTCAGGGTTGGTTTATATGTACATCCATTTAATACTGATCTTTGGAAATGCCATCCTGCTAACTGAAATACTGTGAAGAGAATTTATTATGAGTTGACGGATTATAGCATAATCTTATGACAAATCTCTAATGTGGTCATTGTGGTTTTTATGTTGTATCTCAGTATGCATGCATGCATACTGAGATACAACATAAAAATCTCATTAGAGAACAAACAAACCTGAAACATTTTGGGCATCGATGGGCACTAATTACTTTGAAAAAGCCTGCATTATCATAATAGAGAGGTTAAGCTACACGTTACTGCGTCACGCGTACGGCAACGCGTTCGTGTAGTCCTTTGAAGTTTTACGTTGCCGTTCCGGTGCAAGCTCAAATCATTAAGCTACACGTTGTGTGTTTATCCACGTTGTATGTTTATCCACGTCGTGAAGAGGGGCACAGACATCAATTAATAATTCCCTTTGTAAGGGCAGATCAGGTGAAGCCAAGAAACAGCGTGTAAAAACATTCCCTCAAAAATCTTTTTAAAATGCAGATTTATAACACTGTATTCTTAACTGTTCCAGAAAACGTCTAGAGTGTCGTTTTCATGTTGCGAATGTATAGCTAGGCGTTATACACGTGTAGCCAACACTCAATTCGTCGGTTGCACCACAAACCGACGTATCGTGCTCCACAGCCAAAAGTCAGTGTTTGGAGAAAATAGCGGTTGAAGTTGAACTATTTTTCAAACTGCTGTTTCGGAGACTGCTTACTATTTTTTTTTAAATGTGTTTATTGCCAAAATAAAGTTGACTTCTTTATTCGTACAGAATTACCAAAATGTTTTCAATCATGCAACTGTTTTGATGAGTTATTAATTCCTAAACACATACGTCACTTCGTGAAAAAGGAAAAACGAGAAGTGCGCGTAGAGCGCTGTGTACAAACAATGCACATTGAGATACGTCGCTTCATGAAACCAGGAATTTGTTGTCAATCCTCGGACCCTATCAATGTATATCATTACCAACCAGGACTTTGTTGTCAATCCTCAGACCCTATCAATGTATATCATTCCCAACCAGGACTTTGTTGTTAATCCTTAGACCCTATCAATGTATATCATTTCCAACCAGGACTTTGTTGTCAATCCTCAGACCATATCAATGTATATCATTACCAACCAGGACTTTGTTGTCAACCTCAGACCCTATCAATGTATATCGTTACCAACCAGGACTTTGTTGTCAATCCTCAGACCATATCAATGTATATCGTTACCAACCAGGACTTTGTTGTCAATCCTCAGACCATATCAATGTATATCATTACCAACCAGGACTTTGTTGTCAATCCTCAGACCATATCAATGTATATCATTACCAACCAGGACTTTGTTGTCAACCTCAGACCCTATCAATGTATATCATTACCAACCAGGACTTTGTTGTCAATCCTCAGACCCTATCAATGTATATCATTACCAACCAGGACTTTGTTGTCAATCCTCAGACCCTATCAATATATATAATTACCAACCAGGACTTTGTTGTCAATCCTCAGACCCTATATCAATGTATATCATTACCAACCAGGACTTTGTTGTCAATCCTCAGACCCTATCAATATATATAATTCCCAACCAGGACTTTGTTGTCAATCCTGAGACCCTATCAATGTATATCATTCCCAACCAGGACTTTGTTGTCAATCCTCAGACCCTATCAATGTATATATCATTACCAACCAGGACTTTGTTGTCAATCCTCAGACCCTATCAATGTATATCATTTCCAACCAGGACTTTGTTGTCAATCCTCAGACCCTATCAATGTATATCATTCCCAACCAGGACTTTGTTGTCAATCCTCAGACCCTATCAATGTATATCATTCCCAACCAGGACTTTGTTGTCAATCCTCAGACCCTATCAATGTATATCATTACCAACCAGGACTTTGTTGTCAATCCTCAGACCCTATCAATGTATATCATTCCCAACCAGGACTTTGTTGTCAATCCTCAGACCCTATCAATGTATATCAGTCCCAACCAGGACTTTGTTGTCAATCCTCAGACCCTATCAATGTATATCATTACCAACCAGGACTTTGTTGTCAATCCTCAGACCCTATCAATGTATATCATTACCAACCACGACTTTGTTGTCAATCCTCAGACCCTATCAATGTATATCATTACCAACCACGACTTTGTTGTCAATCCTCAGACCCTATCAATGTATATCATTACCAACCACGACTTTGTTGTCAATCCTCAGACCCTATCAATGTATATCATTACCAACCAGGACTTTGTTGTCAATCCTCAGACCCTATCAATGTATATCATTACCAACCAGGACTTTGTTGTCAATCCTCAGACCCTATCAATGTATACCATTCCCAACCAGGACTTTGTTGTCAATCCTCAGACCCTATCAATGTATATCATTACCAACCAGGACTTTGTTGTCAATCCTCAGACCCTATCAATGTATATCATTTCCAACCAGGACTTTGTTGTCAATCCTCAGACCCTATCAATGTATATCATTTCCAACCAGGACTTTGTTGTCAATCCTCAGACCCTATCAATGTATATCATTTCCAACCAGGATTTTGTTGTCAATCCTTAGACCCTATCAATGTATATCATTTCCAACCAGGACTTTGTTGTCAATCCTCGGACCCTATCAATGTATTGTCAATCCTCAGACCCTATCAATGTATATCATTACCAACCAGGACTTTGTTGTCAATCCTCAGACCCTATGGAGTGTCGTGGCCGAGCGGTCTAGCGCACCGAACTCAAGTTCTGGTGTTGCCAGCAGCAGGGTGTGGGTTCGAGCCGCGGTCGTGACACTTGTGTCCTTGAGCAAGGTACTTAACCATAATTGCTTCGTCCTTCGGATGGGACGTAAAGCCGTAGGTCCCGTGTGTTGTATAATGCACGTAAAGTGGATTGTCGTGCGGTCTAGCGCACTGAACTCAAGTTCTGGTGTTGCCAGCAGCAGAGTGTGGGTTCGAGCCCCGGCCGTGACACCTGTGTCCTTGAGCAAGACACTTAAACCATGATTGCTTCTCTCCACCCAGGGGTTAAAAATGGGTACCCGTGAAGGCAGAGATGGTTTGCTCTATATGCGCTAGAAATGGCAGCAATTGAGCTGTATACTCCCCAGGGAGCTGAGATGGTTTCAGGAATGATTTATGAGCCTTATGAGCCTTATGAGCAGGGATAATAATATAATGCGCCTTGAGCGCCACTTAGTTGGTGGATACGTGCGCTATATAAATCTATACATTATTATTATTATTATCAATGTATATCATTCCCAACCAGGACTTTGTTGTCAATTCTCAGACCCTATCAATGTATATCATTCCCAACCAGGACTTTGTTGTCAATTCTCAGACCCTATCAATGTATATCATTCCCAACCAGGACTTTGTTGTCAATCCTCAGACCCTATCAATGTATATCATTACCAACCAGGACTTTGTTGTCAATCCTCAGACCCTATCAATGTATATCATTACCAACCACGACTTTGTTGTCAATCCTTAGACCCTATCAATGTATATCATTACCAACCAGGACTTTGTTGTCAATCCTCAGACCCTATCAATGTATATCATTCCCAACCAGGACTTTGTTGTCAATCCTCAGACCCTATCAATGTATATCATTTCCCAACCAGGAGTTTGTTGTCAATCCTCAGACCCTATCAATGTATACCATTCCCAACCAGTACTTTGTTGTCAATCCTCAGACCCTATCAATGTATATCATTACCAACCAGGACTTTGTTGTCAATCCTCAGACCCTATCAATGTATATCATTACCAACCAGGACTTTGTTGTCAATCCTCAGACACTATCAATGTATATCATTCCCAACCAGGACTTTGTTTTTAATCCTCAGACCCTATCAATGTATATCATTACCAACCAGGACTTTGTTGTCAATCCTCGGACCCTATCAATGTATATCATTACCAACCAGGACTTTATTGTCAATCCTCAGACCCTATCAATGTATATCATTACCAACCAGGACTTTGTTGTCAATCCTCGGACCCTATCAATGTATATCATTCCCAACCAGGATTTTGTTGTCAATCCTCAGACCCTATCAATGTATATCATTACCAACCAGGACTTTGTTGTCAATCCTTAGACCCTATCAATGTATATCATTACCAACCAGGACTTTGTTGTCAATCCTGAGACCCTATCAATGTATATCATTCCCAACCAGGACTTTGTTGTCAATCCTCAGACCCTATCAATGTATATCATTACCAACCAGGACTTTGTTGTCAATCCTCAGACCCTATCAATGTATATCATTACCAACCAGGACTTTGTTGTCAATCCTCAGACACTATCAATGTATATCATTCCCAACCAGGACTTTGTTTTTAATCCTCAGACCCTATCAATGTATATCATTACCAACCAGGACTTTGTTGTCAATCCTCAGACCCTATCAATGTATATCATTACCAACCAGGACTTTGTTGTCAATCATCAGACCCTATCAATGTATATCATTACCAACCAGGACTTTGTTGTCAATCCTCAGACCCTATCAATGTATATCATAACCAACCAGGACTTTGTTGTCAATCCTCAGACCCTATCAATGTATATCATTACCAACCAGGACTTTGTTGTCAATCATCAGACCCTATCAATGTATATCATTACCAACCAGGATTTTGTTGTCAATACTTAGACCCTATTGACTTGCAAAAACAAAAACGAAAGTGCTATCGTTTTTTGGCTCTAATACGTAGAAAATGAAATGCGCATATCTACATGAACATGGCTTTGGAAACTGTAAATAAAAGCGATATATCAAATGCGCTTGATTTGGATTGACAGCTGCGCTGGCCAATAAACTGTGTGGTCACGTGCAACATGAGGATTAAAGCGCGGTTCCGGCCTTTTATTAATTTGAGCTTTTAATTTACTGGTACTAATCCTTCACGGATTTTTTTTTCTTTCAATGTCTCAAATGAAAACTTGTAACTTCCTTAACCACCCAAAATAACAATTCAATAATTAAATCTATTTTTACCGTCAAATCGGCCCAAATACGGGCAATACAATGAAATAAGCTGAAACTTTCACAGACTGGTTTCTGTACATAGCAGACTGGTTTCTATACATAGCAGACTGGTTTCTATACATAGCAGACTGGTTTCTATACATAGCAGACTGGTTTCTATACATAGCAGACTGGTTTCTATACATAGCAGACAGGGCCCATATTCATAAAAGCCTGCTAAACTAGCAGCCAACTAGGCCTTTGCAGGCTGCTAAATGCCTAGTTGCCTGCTCCATAGTTTCTTGCTATTTTCATATTCATAAAACCCTGCTAGGGACAGTGCCAGGTAGTTGTCAACTAGGATTTAGTTGGTTGTTAACTTAGCAGTTGGCATTGTTCCAAACCACAAAACACAATATGGGTAAGTTTCACTTTCAATATGAGTGGTATGTTTATGTGTCTAAGAATAGAGCTGTGCATGCACGAACTGTGTGTGTGCGCCTATCGAAAGCAATGTACAGGCAGTTCTATGTTCTCAGCATCGTGAACACAGAGTCAAACATACAAATGAAGGGTTTAGTTGTCAACTAGTGACTTAGAGGTACCCAAGATCACCTCTAAAGTTAGCAGACAACTTAGCAGTCCACTAAGCTTAGCGGCATTTTATGAATAACACTTAGTATCCTACTAGGCTTAATTGGCAGTTAGGGGCCAATTTAGTTGCCAACTAGGCTTAGCAGGCTTTTATGAATATGGGCCCTGGTTTCTGTACATAGCAGACTGGTTTCTATACATAGCAGACTGGTTTCTATACATAGCAGACTGGTTTCTATACATAGCAGACTGGTTTCTGTACATAGCAGACTGGTTTCTATACATAGCAGACTGGTTTCTATACATAGCAGACTGGTTTCTATACATAGCAGACTGGTTTCTATACATAGCAGACTGGTTTCTATACATAGCAGACTGGTTTCTGTACATAGCAGACTGGTTTCTATACATAGCAGACTGGTTTCTATACATAGCAGACTGGTTTCTATACATAGCAGACTGGTTTCTGTACATAGCAGACTGGTTTCTATACATAGCAGACTGGTTTCTATACATAGCAGACTGGTTTCTATACATAGCAGACTGGTTTCTGTACATAGCAGACTGGTTTCTATACATAGCAGACTGGTTTCTATACATAGCAGACTGGTTTCTATACATAGCAGACTGGTTTCTATACATAGCAGACTGGTTTCTATACATAGCAGACTGGTTTCTGTACATAGCAGACTGGTTTCTATACATAGCAGACTGGTTTCTATACATAGCAGACTGGTTTCTATACATAGCAGACTGGTTTCTGTACATAGCAGACTGGTTTCTATACATAGCAGACAGGGCCCATATTCATAAAAGCCTGCTAAACTAGCAGCCAACTAGGCCTTTGCAGGCTGCTAAATGCCTAGTTGCCTGCTCCATAGTTTCTTGCTATTTTCATATTCATAAACCCTGCTAGGGGACAGTGCCAGGTAGTTGTCAACTCAGATTTAGTTGGTTGTTAACTTAGCAGTTGGCATTGTTCCAAACCACAAAACACAATATGGGTAAGTTTCACTTTCAATATGAGTGGCATGTTTATGTTTCTAACAATAGAGCTGTGCATGCACGAACTGTGTGTGTGCGCCTATCGAATGCAATGTACAAGCAGTTCTATGTTCTCAGCATCGTGAACACAGAGTCAAACATACAAAAGGGTTTAGTTGTCAACTAGTGACTTAGAGGTACCCAATATCACCTCTAAAGTTAGCAGACAACTTAGCAGTCCACTGCTTCAGCGGCATTTTATGAATAACACTTAGTATCTAACTAGGCTTAATTGGCAGTTAGGGGCCAATTTAGTTGCCAACTAGGCTTAGCAGGCTTTTATGAATATGGGCCCTGGTTTCTATACATAGCAGACTGGTTTCTATACATAGCAGACTGGTTTCTATACATAGCAGACTGGTTTCTATACATAGCAGACTGGTTTCTATACATAGCAGACTGGGCCCATATTCATAAAAGCCTGCTAAGCCTAGTTGGCAACTAAATTGGCCCCTAACTGCCAATTAAGCCTAGTTGGATACTAAGTGTTATTCATAGAATGCCGCTAAGCTTAGTGGACTGCTAAGTTGTCTGCTAACTTTAGAGGTGATCTTGGGTACCTCTAAGTCACTAGTTGACAACTAAACCCTTCATTTGTATGTTTGACTCTGTGTTCACGATGCTGAGAACATAGAACTGCCTGTACATTGCATTCGATAGGCGCACACACACATTTCGTGCATGCACAGCTCTATTGTTAGACACATAAACATGCCACCATATTGAAAGTGAAACTACCCATATTGTGTTTTGTGGTTTGGAACAATGCCAAATGCTGTTAACAACCAACTAAATCCTAGTTGACAACTACCTGGCACTGTCCCTAGCAGGGTTTTATGAATATGAAAATAGCAAGAAACTATGGAGCAGGCAACTAGGCATTTAGCAGCCTGCGAAGGCCTAGTTGGCTGCTAGTTTAGCAGGCTTTATGAATATGGGCCCTGGTTTCTATACATAGCAGACTGGTTTCTATACATAGCAGACTGGTTTCTGTACATAGCAGACTGGTTTCTATACATAGCAGACTGGTTTCTATACATAGCAGACTGGTTTCTATACATAGCAGACTGGTTTCTGCACATAGCAGACTGGTTTCATACATAGCAGACTGGTTTCTATACATAGCAGACTGGTTTCTATACATAGCAGACTGGTTTCTATACATAGCAGACTGGTTTCTATACATAGCAGACTGGTTTCTGTACATAGCAGACTGGTTTCTATACATAGCAGACTGGTTTCTATACATAGCAGACTGGTTTATATACATAGCAGACTGGTTTCTTTACATAGCAGACTGGTTTCATACATAGCAGACTGGTTTCTATACATAGCAGACTGGTTTCTATACATAGCAGACTGGTTTCTATACAGACTGGTTTCTATACATAGCAGACTGGTTTCTGTACATAGCAGACTGGTTTCTATACATAGCAGACTGGTTTCTGTACATAGCAGACTGGTTTCTATACATAGCAGACTGGTTTCTATACATAGCAGACTGGTTTCTATACATAGCAGACTGGTTGTTGTCTGCTAACTTTAGAGGTGATATTTAAGTCACTAGTTGACAACTAAACCCTTCATTTGTATGTTTGACTCTGTGTTCACGATGCTGAGAACATAGAACTGCCTGTACATTGCATTCGAGACACACAGTTCGTGCATGCACAGCTCTATTGTTAGACACATAAACATGCCACCATATTGAAAGTGAAACTTATACCCATATTGTGTTTTGTGATTTGGAACAATGGTTAACAACCAACTAAATCCTAGTTGACAACTACCTGGCACTGTCCCTAGCAGGGTTTTATCAGGCTTTTATGAATATGGCAGACTGGTTTCTATATACATAGCAGACTGGTTTCTAGCAGACTGGTTTCTGTACAACAGACTGGTTTCTGTACATAGCAGACTGGTTTCTATATAGCAGACTGGTTTCTATACATAGCAGACTGGTTTCTATACATAGCAGACTGGTTTCTATACATAGCAGACTGGTTTCTGTACATAGCAGACTGGTTTCTATACATAGCAGACTGGTTTCTGTACATAGCAGACTGGTTTCTATACATAGCAGACTGGTTTCTATACATAGCAGACTGGTTTCTATACATAGCAGACTGGTTTCTGTACATAGCAGACTGGGCCCATATTCATAAAAGCCTGCTAAGCCTGGTTGGCAACCAAATTGGCCCCTAACTGCCAATTAAGCCTAGTTGGATACTAAGTGTTATTCATAAAATGCCGCTAAGCTTAGTGGACTGCTGTTGTTCTGCTAACTTTAGAGGTGATCTTGGGTACCTCTAAGTCACTAGTTGACAACTAAACCCTTCATTTGTATGTTTGACTCTGTGTTCACGATGCTGAGAACATAGAACTGCCTGTACATTGCATTCGATAGGCGCACACACACAGTTCGTGCATGCACAGCTCTATTGTTAGACACATAAACATGCCACTCATATTGAAAGTGAAACTTATACCCATATTGTGTTTTGTGATTTGGAACAATGCCAACTGCTAAGTTAACAACCAACTAAATCCTAGTTGACAACTACCTGGCACTGTCCCTAGCAGGGTTTTATGAATATGAAAATAGCAAGAAACTATGGAGCAGGCAACTAGGCATTTAGCAGCCTGCAAAGGCCTAGTTGGCTGCTAGTTTAGCAGGCTTTTATGAATATGGGCCCTGGTTTCTATACATAGCAGACTGGTTTCTATACATAGCAGACTGGTTTCTATACATAGCAGACTGGTTTCTATACATAGCAGACTGGTTTCTATACATAGCAGACTGGTTTCTATACATAGCAGACTGGTTTCTATACATAGCAGACTGGTTTCTATACATAGCAGACTGGTTTCTATACATAGCAGACTGGTTTCTATACATAGCAGACTGGTTTCTATACATAGCAGACTGGGCCCATATTCATAAAAGCCTGCTAAGCCTAGTTGGCAACTAAATTGGCCCCTAACTGCCAATTAAGCCTAGTTGGATACTAAGTGTTATTCATAGAATGCCGCTAAGCTTAGTGGACTGCTAAGTTGTCTGCTAACTTTAGAGGTGATCTTGGGTACCTCTAAGTCACTAGTTGACAACTAAACCCTTCATTTGTATGTTTGACTCTGTGTTCACGATGCTGAGAACATAGAACTGCCTGTACATTGCATTCGATAGGCGCACACACATATTTCGTGCATGCACAGCTCTATTGTTAGACACATAAACATGCCACTCATATTGAAAGTGAAACTTACCCATATTGTGTTTTGTGGTTTGGAACAATGCCAAATGCTAAGTTAACAACCAACTAAATCCTAGTTGACAACTACCTGGCACTGTCCCTAGCAGGGTTTTATGAATATGAAAATAGCAAGAAACTATGGAGCAGGCAACTAGGCATTTAGCAGCCTGCAAAGGCCTAGTTGGCTGCTAGTTTAGCAGGCTTTTATGAATATGGGCCCTGGTTTCTATACATAGCAGACTGGTTTCTATACATAGCAGACTGGTTTCTGTACATAGCAGACTGGTTTCTATACATAGCAGACTGGTTTCTATACATAGCAGACTGGTTTCTATACATAGCAGACTGGTTTCTGTACATAGCAGACTGGTTTCTATACATAGCAGACTGGTTTCTATACATAGCAGACTGGTTTCTATACATAGCAGACTGGTTTCTATACATAGCAGACTGGTTTCTATACATAGCAGACTGGTTTCTGTACATAGCAGACTGGTTTCTATACATAGCAGACTGGTTTCTATACATAGCAGACTGGTTTCTATACATAGCAGACTGGTTTCTGTACATAGCAGACTGGTTTCTATACATAGCAGACTGGTTTCTATACATAGCAGACTGGTTTCTATACATAGCAGACTGGTTTCTATACATAGCAGACTGGTTTCTATACATAGCAGACTGGTTTCTGTACATAGCAGACTGGTTTCTATACATAGCAGACTGGTTTCTGTACATAGCAGACTGGTTTCTATACATAGCAGACTGGTTTCTATACATAGCAGACTGGTTTCTATACATAGCAGACTGGTTTCTGTACATAGCAGACTGGGCCCATATTCATAAAAGCCTGCTAAGCCTAGTTGGCAACTAAATTGGCCCCTAACTGCCAATTAAGCCTAGTTGGATACTAAGTGTTATTCATAAAATGCCGCTAAGCTTAGTGGACTGCTAAGTTGTCTGCTAACTTTAGAGGTGATATTGGGTACCTCTAAGTCACTAGTTGACAACTAAACCCTTCATTTGTATGTTTGACTCTGTGTTCACGATGCTGAGAACATAGAACTGCCTGTACATTGCATTCGATAGGCGCACACACACAGTTCGTGCATGCACAGCTCTATTGTTAGACACATAAACATGCCACTCATATTGAAAGTGAAACTTACCCATATTGTGTTTTGTGATTTGGAACAATGCCAACTGCTAAGTTAACAACCAACTAAATCCTAGTTGACAACTACCTGGCACTGTCCCTAGCAGGGTTTTATGAATATGAAAATAGCAAGAAACTATGGAGCAGGCAACTAGGCATTTAGCAGCCTGCAAAGGCCTAGTTGGCTGCTAGTTTAGCAGGCTTTTATGAATATGGGCCCTGGTTTCTATACATAGCAGACTGGTTTCTATACATAGCAGACTGGTTTCTATACATAGCAGACTGGTTTCTATACATAGCAGACTGGTTTCTATACATAGCAGACTGGTTTCTATACATAGCAGACTGGTTTCTATACATAGCAGACTGGTTTCTATACATAGCAGACTGGTTTCTATACATAGCAGACTGGTTTCTATACATAGCAGACTGGTTTCTATACATAGCAGACTGGTTTCTATACATAGCAGACTGGTTTCTATACATAGCAGACTGGTTTCTATACATAGCAGACTGGTTTCTGTACATAGCAGACTGGTTTCTATACATAGCAGACTGGTTTCTGTACATAGCAGACTGGTTTCTGTACATAGCAGACTGGTTTCTATACATAGCAGACTGGTTTCTGTACATAGCAGACTGGTTTCTGTACATAGCAGACTGGTTTCTATACATAGCAGACTGGTTTCTGTACATAGCAGACTGGTTTCTATACATAGCAGACTGGTTTCTATACATAGCAGACTGGGCCCATATTCATAAAAGCCTGCCAAACTAGCAGCCACCTAGGCCTTTGCAGGCTGCTAAATGCCTAGTTGCCTGCTCCATAGTTTCTTGCTATTTTCATATTCATAAAACCCTGCTAGGGACAGTGCCAGGTAGTTGTCAACTAGGATTTAGTTGGTTGTTAACTTAGCAGTTGGCATTGTTCCAAACCACAAAACACAATATGGGTAAGTTTCACTTTCAATATGAGTGGCATGTTTATCTGTTGATAACGCGGCAGGATGTTGGTTGTGAGACTTGTATGGGGTCGCCAACAACCATTTGAAATGTTCCTGTAGCATAATACTGTAATGCAATCAGCACCTGCTGATACGGAAGTAGTGCTTGATTACGTCTAGTTGGATGATCAATCTGGGGTGCTATTAAATCCGTTATAAACATTATGCCTTCCCTTGAAAATCGATATCTCTTGATCAGTAAAAATCTCAATTGGATTACGCCTGTCTCTGAATACTCTTTCCCTCCTCATTGCACGATGCAACTGTACCAGTTGCAGAATCCGTCTAGCCATATTTTCACGTCAGAGTCAAACATACAAATGAAGGGTTTAGTTGTCAACTAGTGACTTAGAGGTACCCAAGATCACCTCTAACGTTAGCAGACAACTTAGCAGTCCACTAAGCTTAGCGGCATTTTATGAATAACACTTAGTATCCAACTAGGCTTAATTGGCAGTTAGGGGCCAATTTAGTTGCCAACTAGGCTTAGCAGGCTTTTATGAATATGGGCCCTGGTTTCTATACATAGCAGACTGGTTTCTATACATAGCAGACTGGTTTCTGTACATAGCAGACTGGTTTCTGTACATAGCAGACTGGGCCCATATTCATAAAAGCCTGCTAAGCCTAGTTGGCAACTAAATTGGCCCCTAACTGCCAATTAAGCCTAGTTGGATACTAAGTGTTATTCATAAAATGCCGCTAAGCTTAGTGGACTGCTAAGTTGTATGCTAACTTTAGAGGTGATCTTGGGTACCTCTAATTCACTAGTTGACAACTAAACCCTTCATTTGTATGTTTGACTCTGTGTTCACGATGCTGAGAACATAGAACTGCCTGTACATTGTATTCGATAGGCGCACACACACATTTCGTGCATGCACAGCTCTATTGTTAGACACATAAACATATATGCCACTCATATTGAAAGTGAAACTTACCCATATTGTGTTTTGTGCTTTGGAACAATGCCAACTGCTAAGTTAACAACCAACTAAATCCTAGTTGACAACTACCTGGTACTGTCCCTAGCAGGGTTTTATGAATATGAAAATAGCAAGAAACTATGGAGCAGGCAACTAGGCATTTAGCAGCCTGCAAAGGCCTAGTTGGCTGCTAGTTTAGCAGGCTTTTATGAATATGGGCCCTGGTTTCTATACATAGCAGACTGGTTTCTGTACATAGCAGACTGGTTTCTATACATAGCAGACTGGTTTCTATACATAGCAGACTGGTTTCTGTACATAGCAGACTGGTTTCTATACATAGCAGACTGGTTTCTATACATAGCAGACTGGTTTCTATACATAGCAGACTAAGTGTTATTCATAAAATGCCGCTAAGCTTAGTGGACTGCTAAGTTGTCTGCTAACTTTAGAGGTGATCTTGGGTACCTCTAAGTCACTAGTTGACAACTAAACCCTTAATTTGTATGTTTGACTCTGACCTGAAAACATGGCTAGACGGATTCTGCAACTGGTACAGTTGCATCGTGCAATGAGGAGGGAAAGAGTATTCAGAGACAGGCGTAATCCAATGTACAGCTCTATTGTTAGACACATAAACATGCCACTCATATTGAAAGTGAAACTTACCCATATTGTGTTTTGTGGTTTGGAACAATGCCAACTGCTAAGTTAACAACCAACTAAATCCTAGTTGACAACTACCTGGCACTGTCCCTAGCAGGGTTTTATGAATATGAAAATAGCAAGAAACTACGGAGCAGTCAACTAGGCATTTAGCAGCCTGCAAAGGCCTAGTTGGCTGCTAGTTTAGCAGGGTTTTATGAATATGGGCCCTGGTTTCTATACATCTCTTGATGCATGTATTTGTATACATTTTACCAAAAGCGTATACTGGCTTTAAATTCCAATGCAGATATGTAGTTCCAATGATCTTAGTAGTTTTACGAGGTTCTTCCTTCTTATTCTTATTGAACCATGACATACAGACCAGTGGTGTCCTGATGTCTGCAAATGTTATGTTTGGCGAAGTTTTAACCGTGTCGATTGCATGAATGGTTGGAACCAGTCCACTATCGACGGCATCATGACCACGACGCAGATACTGTAAGTACAGGGGGTCTGACTGAGCAGGGATAGAAATTAAACAATATAAACTATAAGACTAAATGTTTGATTTCATTTTTGCCCTCACACGTTTGTATAAATCACTGTTAAATGCTCAGTGCTTTCCAAGTATCTGCGAAAACAAAAAACCTTCACAGAGGATAAGTAAGAGTAATTGCTACAAGTTCTACCTTCACAGAGGACTCGGGCGGGATTCGAACCCACGATTTCATGCTTGTCCGAATCGAATTCCGCCGGAGTCGCCTGTGGAGGTTTTTTTTCAGACACTCGAAAAGCACTGAATATACATGCATGGCCTTCGTCGATGTAAGGGCAAATATTAAACCGATTGTTTATAACAGGCGAAAAAATTAATTAATGTCAATTTGAAAAAAGACGCTTCGCACATTACGATGCTCTAAACTAGATTCGCTAGTGATTAGGTTTCAGGTTTCCTTGGCTTTGAGTATTGTCATTACAATTGATAGTCTGTAGCAATCCTTAATGTCTATTTGCTTTCGGAAAGTTGTTTTTGTATTGTTTTCTATTGTGTTAATTACTGTGTTTTTCGAATCGTTAAAGTATTCATGTTTATGTTTAATGTTTGCAGGATAAATTATGTTTAAAGTGTTGGAACTGTTCTTCCATTGCGAAGTTTTAGTTAAATTTTAAAAAGACATCTCACTTGATACTGGAACTGTTCTTCCGTTGCGAAGTTTTAGTTAAATTTTAACAAGACGTCTCACGTATAGTTTGCCAATCAAAATATATGTATGCATTTTGACTACTTTCCATGTACAACACAACGTAATTAGTAACATTTGCACATATCTTTTTAAAAACTTGTCCCATACCATAACACCACTTGTAATAAAATGAAGGGTAGCTATTTCACTAAACCGTTTCATTACAGCTATGCCCTCATGTGTTGTCTATCGAGATTCATTCGTTATTTTAAATGTGTAAAATATGTGAACTTCAGGAAAGATAATTGCTGTTATGTGTTCAATACAACGATTTTAAGCCTACATTGTTTCCCCTTCGTTTAAACTTATTTATACATTGTCACACTATATCCCACTATTTCATTGGAGGGCTATAGGACAACGAACTTGTACTTTTATGTTTTATATTTCGATGCACTCCACTGTTGTCTATCAAAATTCATTTGTAAATTAAAATAAGTGAACCCCGGCAGGAAAATTGTTCAACTTGTTTGATACCGTATCATGACAACGTTTCATAAAGTATAATTTCAGGAAAATCTGAGAACATTGATGGATATATACTGATGTGGGCCTATATCTACTTTAACAAGATTTTTTTAAATCTTACTTCGTGATTTTATTTCCTATATAGGCCTAATGAGCTGTAGGTGAGGGAAAACCATAGTATTTATATGCTTTTAGGAAAATCTATAACAACATTTGTATAAAAAGCCATATGAACGGGCTTTAGTGATCTTTTTTTAACCCTACTTTTTTCCCATCTTAGATTGCTGGAAAACAACAGCATCAGTGTAACTGCTCCAGGAACATTTGATGGTCTACAAAATCTCCTCGTCTTGTAAGTATTCATGTCATGAATTTCAGTCACGCAGCATCCAGCCACCAATTTCTTTCAAATGAAGTTACGACTTACCGCAGAAGAAGTGCGTAGTTCATGTTTACCGATAAAAATATATGTATACATTTTCACTATGTACTTTGTACGACACAACATATACAAATCACTTGCTAAAGGAATATTTTGAATCATAAAGGTAAACATACTCATAAAGTAATTAAAATAAATAAAATCGTTTTAAACTAATTTACAATTCGTCATATTATGTCACACTATGTCACACTTGTCAATAGAGGGCTGTGGGATAACAAAACTTTAAAAATTTCAATGAACTCAACCGTTGCCTAAATCGATGTTTATTGCAACTTTATTTTCCATAATAAGTGAACCTCGGACATGATAAATGTTAAGATTGTCTGATATCATTACAACGTTTTACAATGTATGCTTTCAGGAAAACCTAAGGAGTGTAGCAAATTATCATTAAACTTATGTATTTAATCAAACCTGTTATCTTAAACGAATCAAAGTAATGAGCTACATGTACATTGTTCACGGATCAGTTGTTTAATGTATATTTTTATATGTATTTTTCATCAAATCTTAATTTATTATAACGATGGTGGCCACTTTTCAGAAATTTATACTAGTATTTAAAACAAATACATAATCCGTGCGAGCTGCGATTTTTTTAAATGCATTTTCACTATTTTCTACGTACGACACAACGTAATCATCAACATTTGTACAGATTATCTGTTTAATGTACGGTATACATCCCTCTACCATCTATATGGCCTCTATATGGCCTCAATATGCCTAGAAATGTTATCTTAGTATCCCTCTCGGCCTAGATCTGATTTTAGTCAAATATCATACTTATATAAATGCTAATATGTAATGAGAACACTTGGAGAAAATATTCAAAAAGAACATGACAAACATTGTTCCATAATATAAAACTTGTAAATTGAGGGTAGCATTCCACCGAACCGTTTTGTATATCGATGCACTCAAGTGTTGTCTATCGAGATTCCTTTGTTATCTAAAAATTTCTAAAATATGTGAATCCTAGGTATAGGATAACTGTTGTTAAGTGTTTGAATCCAATATGTTGCCCTTGTCCGTTTTCCTATCTTAGATGTCTCGACAAAAACAACATTAGTCAGTATACTTTCATCCAGAACAATCGATGGTCTTCAACTTACCATACATAAATATTAACTTAATTTACACACACCTGACGACAAAACTAGTGGTAGTACGAAGTTCGTGTTTCATTCCGATTACTTTTTATCTTTAACAAAAAGTAATGAGCTACATTTTTTCACGGATCAGCTCTTTAATGCATATCTTGAATCATAAAGTTAAACATACTCATATAATGAGGAAATTTGTATTGTTCGTTTTAAACATATTTATAAATTGTCACACTATATCACACTAATTCAATGGAAGGTTATAGGACAACGAACTGGTACTTATCTTTTATATTTCGATTCACTCAACTGTTGTCTATCGAGATTCTTTTGTAAATTAATTTTTCTAAAATGAGTAAATCTCAGGCAGGAATATTGTTCAAATTGTTTGATACCATGACAACGCTTCATAAAGTGTGATTTCAGGACAATCTGAGAACATTGATGGACATAATTATACCTAATAGTCTGTGGGCTGGAGGGGTCTACCGTGCACCCCCCCCCCCCCTCATAACCCACCGACACCGATATTTTTTGTTCCTGTGGATGTCCTAAACACGAAAAAAAGATGTTAACATTGAAACTTTTTGTGGCCCACTCTTTGTTTTCCCTCATAATGAGCTTATGCTGATAATTCTTAGCACTAGTGGTGGAAGAAGATCAAACATCTCGCCATTACTCCATCATGCTTTGACCTGTTATAATGTAACTTGGTACAATTAATGTTCAGTCATATGACGTCATCGGTTGCCATAAAAATGACCACTAGAGGGCGCAATAATTGCGCGTATATTATGAATTTTTTAATTATTGGGATTTTCATAAAAATATCTCATTGTAAGCCATTTAGTTTTTATAGTTGCCACCAAGAACAAAAAAATAACCGATTTATGCCTTAAATGGGTTTGTCTATGTCTGATCCACAAAAATATTTGATTCTCGAACATACTTTGACCTACATTAATCAAACTTGGCACAATAAATGTTCATTCATATGTCGTCAAGATGATGTTATTGGTTACCATGGAAACTACCTTTAGAGGGCGCTGTATTTCATATTATGCTCACATTAATTAATGGCTACAATTATTTCTTATTTTTAGCCATTATTTTATCTTCATGGGGATAAAGTATCATTAAGTTTTACTTGACAAGGATTTGTCAACGGCATTGTAAAGAAAAAGTGAAAGATAAAATTGAAAATATTTTGTTAAGGGGTCTCTGGAGCTCATTGTTTAAGCCCCTATCATTACAAATTCAGATGGGAATCCTTAGCATTTAGGGTAGGAGGGGATTACACAAATCTCCATTACTCTGGCATGCTTTGACTTACATTAATACAACTTGGCGCATTAAATGTTAATTTATATGTCGTCAGGATGACGTCAGTGGTTGCCATATAATACGCAAATGAATAAATGGTTAAAAGTATTCATTTTTAGACATTGTAGTGCACTATAGGGATAATGTGTGATTCATTTTTAACTGGAAATGATACGTCAACTCTTTTGTAAGAAAAAACAGGATAAATTTGGGATAAAATCTTGGGTTAAGTTGTCTCCGGAGCTCAGTGTTAAAGCCCCTATCAGCCGCTATCCAGCCAAGAATCCTTAGCATATGGGATAGGAGGGATTAAACAAAGCTCCATTACTCCAGCATGCTTTGACTTACATTCATAAAACTTTGTACATTTAATGTGCCAAGAGTAATGGAGGTTTGTTTAATCCCTCCCACCACATATGCTAAGGATTCTTGGCTGAATAAAGGCTAATAGTGGCTTTAACATTGAGCTACAAAGCTAAAGACAACTTAACCCAAGATTTTCAAATTTATACTTTGTTTTGTTCTTACACTACAGTTGACAGTTAAAAATTAATGATACATAATCCCTATAGTGTACTACAATGGCTAAAAATAAGAAATACTTTTAACCATTTATTCATTTGCGATACTATTCATCATCGAATTACAGCGCCCTCTACGGATAGTTTCCATGGCAACCACTAAAGTCATCCTGACGACATATAAATTAACATTTAATTGGCCAAATGTTATTAATGTAAGTCAAATCATGCTGGAGTAATGGAGGTTTGTGTAATCCCCTGCCACCCCAAATGCTAAGGATTTCCGTCTGAATTCAACATGACGGGGGCTTGAACAATGAGCTCTAAAATATTTTCAAATTTGTCTTTCGATTTTCCTTACATTACAGTTGACAAATCATTTCCAAATAAAGCTTAATGATACTTTATCCTCATAGTAATAACCAATGTACTACAATGGCTAAAAATAAGAAATAATTGTATCCATTAATTCATGTGCGCAAAATATGCATTCAAGTACAGCGCCCTTTAGAGGCAGTTTCTATGGCAACCAATGGCATCGTCATGACGACATGAATGAAGATTTATTGTGCCAAGTTTGATTAATGTAGGTCAAAGCATATTTGAGAAATAAAGGATTTACTCGGTATGTAGTGCCATGGACATCCAACTAAACTTAATACCATGGGGGATAAAAAAGTGCCACAGAGATAGAAATTCCCAAAAACAAATTAATTTTGTTTGGTGGTTATTAGACATAGACAAACTCAACCCTGCGGTTCATGGTGGTGCTATTTCATTCAGTCCGTTTGTAAACAATTGTTGTTTACTACGTCATGGAAAACTCAAATTCAGCCACTTTGCATAAGTTCTCTATTGATACAGTGCCTGATAACATGGTAAAAAATTTCAACCTGGGGTGAACCATTGACCCGGTATGCAGCTTTCAAATGCCAGCAGACAACCCATTGAAACAGTACAGCTGTTATCAATTGACATTACCGCACTAATCCCAGACATTGCCCAGACATTTCGGCAACCTGAGATGTTTATTTTGAGGTCTGGTTGTGGATATTAGAATGGCCAGACAAATAGAATCTCTTGCTTTCTCTGTAGAATGTCAGCAGTGCAAAAAATGTGCAAAAAATTGGTTTTGGGTAACAATTTTTTTTGAAGGGATTGTGGGCTGGCACCCATATAAAACTTTATATTTGGCTTGAAATTGTTTTCTTGGGTCTAGAAGGACTCAATAAGTCTGTTTACACCATTTGAGAAGGGATTGTGTGCTCCAATGTGAACGTTTTACACGCTATTCAAACGTACTAAATGATTTAGTGCCTTCATGCGCGCGAGGTTGTATATTGGGCATACGTACTAAATGATTTAGTGCCTTCATGCGCGCGAGGTTGTATATTGGGCATACGTACTAAATGATTTAGTGCCTTCATGCGCGCGAGGTTGTATATTGGGCATACGTACTAAATGATTTAGTGCCTTCAAGCGCGCGAGGTTGTATATTGGGCATACGTACTAAATGATTTAGTGCCTTCATGCGCGCGAGGTTGTATATTGGGCATACGTACTAAATGATTTAGTGCCTTCATGCGCGCGAGGTTGTATATTGGGCACCCATATAATTTTTTTTTTGCTTGAAATTGTTTTCTTGGGTCTAGAGGGACTCAATAAGTCTGTTTACACCATTTGAGAAGGGATTGTATGCCCCTATATGAACGTTTTACACGCTATTCAAACGTACTAAATGATTTAGTCCCATCATGTGTTTGTGTAAATATATTGCGACCATGAACCGCAGGGTTGGCATAATATACGAGCAATTATTGCGCCCTCTGATGGTCGTTTTAATGACAACCTATGACGTCATCATAAAAACATATGACTGAACATTAATTGTACCAAGTTACATTTAATAGGTCAAAGCATGATGGAGTAATGGCAAGATGTTTGATCTTCCACCCCTAGTGCTAAGAATTGTCAGCTCGGCTCAGTGTGAGGGCAAACAAATAGTGGGCCAGAACAAATGTTCAATGTTAACATCTTTTTTGTGTGTATAGGACATCCAAAGGAACAAAAACAAAATCGGTGGCGGTGGGTTTTTGGGGGAGGGGGTGCACGGTAGACCCCTCCAGCTCACAGACTATGTAGGTCTGTATCTACTTGAACACGATATTTGTAAATCCTTCTTCGTGATTTTATTTTATACATAGCCCTAATGAGTTGCAGGCGGGGGAAAAATCATAGTTTTTGACCGATTACTAATATTTCACAAAGTATGCTTTCACGAAAATCTGAGAATATTTGTGAATATAACCATATTAAGGGACTTTAGTGATCTTTGTTTTAACCCTACTTTGTTTTCCCATGCTAGATTGCTGGAAAACAACAAAATCAGTGAAATTGCTCCAGGAACATTTGATGGTCTACACAATCTCGAAGAATTGTAAGTATTCATGTCATGAATTTCAGTTACGCAGCATCGAGCCATCGATTTCTCTTAAATGCAGGGTAATTTTATTTTGCAAAATAAGTGAATTTCGGACATGATAAAAGTTTAGATTGTCTGATACAATTACAACGATTTACAAAGTATGCTTTGAGGAAAACCTAAAAACGTTGTTGAATATATAAATTGTTGCCAAAGGAGTGTAGCAAATTATCAGTATACTTATGTATTTAATCAAACCTTATGTCGATCGTGTCCACTTTTCAGAAGTTTATACCAGTATTAAACATAAAATACTTAATCTGTGCGGACTGCAAATTTTGTTTATCATCAACATTTGTACAGATCATCTGTTTAATGTATGGTATATATCCCTCCAGCATCTATATGGCCTCAATATGCCTAGAAATGTTATCTTAGTATCCCTCTCGGCCTAGATCTGATTTTTATTCTCAAATCATACATATGTAAATGCTAATATGTAATGAGAACACTTGGAAAAAATACTCAAAAAGAACATGAGAAATTGTTCCATAATATAACAATTGTAAATTGAGGGTAGCATTCCACCGAACCGTTTTGTATATCGATGTTCTCAAGTGTTGTCTATTGAGATTCATTTTTTATCTAAAATGTCTAAAATATGTGAATCTCAGATTGGATAACTGTTGTTAAGTGTTTGAATCCAGTATGTTTAGCCCTTGTCCGTTTTCCCATCTTAGATATCTGGACAGTAACAATATAAGTATACCTTCATCCAGAACATGTGATGGTCTTCAAAAGCGTACTTACTTGTCATTAATTTAAATCAAGCAGGAACCTACCATACATAAATATTAACTTTATTTAGTGGGAGTACGAAGTTCGTGTTTCATTCCGATCACTTTTTATCTTTAACAAAAAGTAATGAGCTACATATTTTTCACGAAGCAGTTGTTTAATGCATATCTTGAATGATAAAGTTAAACATACTCATATATTAAATTGTTTCTAATGAGGAAATTTGTATTGTTCGTTTTAAACATATTTATAAATTGTCACACTTTATCACACTAATTGATTGGAGGGCTATAGGACAACGAACTGGTACTTATCTTTTATATTTCGATGCACTCAGCTGTTGTCTATCGAGATTCTTTTTATAAGTTAATTTTTCTAAAATGAGTGAATCTCAGGCAGGAATATTGTTCAAATTGTTTGATACCATGACAAAGTTTCATAAAGTATGATTTCAGGAAAATATGAGAACATTGATAGACATATTAGTCTGTGGGCTGGAAGGGTCTACCGTGCACCCCCCATAACCCACCGACACCGATATTTTTTGTTCCTGTGGATATCTTAAACACGAAAAAAGATGTTAACATTGAAAATTTTGGGTTGCACTATCTGGGTTGGACTATAACAACATTTGTATAAAAATCCATATTAACGGGCTTGAATGATCTTTGTTTTAACCCTACTTTGTTTTCCCATCTTAGATTACTGGAAAACAACAGCATCAGTGTAACTGCTCCAGGAACATTTGATGGTCTACAAAATCTCCTCATCTTGTAAGTATTCATGTCATGAATTTCAGTCACGCAGCCACCGATTTCGTTTAAATGAACTTACGTCTTACTGCAGAAGAAGTGCATATAGTTCATGTTTGCCGATAAAAATATGTGTATGTATTTTCACTAATTTACAGTTCGTCACATTTACGTCACACTATGTCACACATACCAATAGAGGGCTGTTGGATAACAAAACTTTTAAAATTTCGATGCATTTAACTGTTGCCTAAATCGATGTTTATTGCAATTTTATTTTCCATAATAAGTGAACCTCGGACATGATAAATGTTAAGATTGTCTGATATCATTACAAGGTTTTACAATGTATGCTTTCAGGAAAACATAAGGAGTGTATCAAATTATCATTAAACTTATGTATTAAACTTATGTATTTCATCAAATCTGTTATCTTAAACGAATCAAAGTAATGAGCTACATTGTTCACGGATCAGTTGTTTAAGGTATATTTTTATATGTATATTTCATCAAACCTTAATTTATTATAACGATGGTGTCCACTTTTCAGAAATGTATACTAGTATTTAAAAAAAAAATACATAATCTGTGCGAGCTGCGATTTTTTTTGTATGCATTTTCACCATTTTCTACGTACGACACAACGTAATCATCAACATTTGTACAGATCATCTGTTTAATGTACGGTATATATCCCTCTACCATCTATATGGCCTCAATATGCCTAGAAATGTTATCTTAGTATCCCTCTCAGCCTAGAACTGATTTTAGTCAAAAATGATACTTATATAAATGCTAATATTTAACGAGAACACTTGGAGAAAATACTCAAAATGAACATGACAAACATTGTTCCATAATATAACACTTGTAAATTGAGGGTAGCATTCCACCGAACCGTTTTGTATATCGATGCTCTCAAGTGTTGTCTATCGAGATTCCTTTGTTATCTAAAATTTCTAAGTATCCTTTCACGAAAATCTCAGAACATTTGTGAAAATAACCATATTAAGGGGCTTTAGTGATCTTTGTTTTAACCCTACTTTGTTTTCCCATGTTTAGAGGGCTGGAAAACAACAAAATCAGTGAAATTGCTCCAGGAACATTTGATGGTCTACACAATCTCGAAGAATTGTAAGTATTCATGTCATGAATTTCAGTTACGCAGCATCGAGCCATCGATTTCTCTTAAATGCAGTGTAATTTTATTTTGCAAAATAAGTGAATTTCGGACATGATAAAAGTTTAGATTGTCTGATACAATTACAACGTTTTACAAAGTATGCTTTGAGGAAAACCTAAAAACGTTGTTGAATATATAAGTTGTTGCCAAAGGAGTGTAGCAAATTATCAGTATACTTATGTATTTAATCAAACCTTATGTCGATCGTGTCCACTTTTCAGAAGTTTATACCAGTATTAAACACAAAATACTTAATCCGTGCGGACTGCAAATTTTGTTTTTCTATACGACACAACATTTGTACAGATTATCTGTTTAATGTACGGTATATATCCCTCTACCATCTATATGGCCTCAATATACCTAGAAATGTTATCTTAGTATCTCTCTCGGCCTAGATCTGATTTTAGTCAAAAATTATACTTATATAAATGCTAATATGTAATGAGAACACAAAATTGAGGGTAGCATTCCACCGAACCGTTTTGTATATCGATGCTCTCAAGTGTTGTCTATTGAGATTCATTTTTTATCTAAAATGTCTAAAATATGTGAATCTCAGATTGGATAACTGTTGTAAAGTGTTTGAATCCAGAACTGTTGTAAAGTGTTTGTGCAATTTAGTCCTTTACGTTTTATTTTGTATGTAATTGTCCATTAAGACTTTTTATTATTATTAATTCATCTGTACCTCCTGTAACAATTTTTGTATAATATTGATATATTTTTATATTATATGAGGGCCGCAAATGATCAGCTGTGCTGGATGGGTTACCCTCGTTAAAGATGGTTTTAAATAAAAAAAATAAAAAAAGTATGTTTAGCCCTTGTCCGTTTTCACATCTTAGATATCTGGACAGTAACAATATAAGTATACTTTCATCCAGAACATTTGATGGTCTTCAAAAGCGTACTTACTTGTCATTAAAACGAACAATGCAAATTTCCTCATTAGAGACAATTTAATATATGAGTATGTTTAACTTTATCATTCAAGATATGCATTAAACAACTGCTTCGTGAAAAATATGTAGCTCATTACTTTTTGTTAAAGATAAAAAGTGATCGGAATGAAACACGAACTTCGTATTCCCACTAATTAAAGTTAATATTTATGTATGGTAGGTTCCTGCTTGATTTAAATTAAACATATTTATAAATTGTCACACTATACCACACTAATTCATTGGAGGGCTATAGGACAACGAACTGGTACTTATCTTTTATATTTCGACGCACTCAGCTGTTGTCTATCGAGATTCTTTTGTAAGTTAATTTTTGTATTGAGTGAATCTCAGGCAGGAATATTGTTCAAATTGTTTGATACCATGACAAAGTTTCATAAAGTATGATTTCAGGAAAATCTGAGAACATTGATAGACATATTAGTCTGTGGGCTGGAAGGGTCTACCGTGCACCCCCATAACCCACTGACACCGATATCTTTTGTTCCTGTGGATGTCCTAAACACGAAAAAAAGATGTTAACATTGAAAATTTTGGGTTGCACTATCTGGGTTGGACGATAACAACATATGTATAAAAAGCCATATTAACGGGCTTTAGTGATCTTTGTTTTAACCCTACTTTGTTTTCCCATCTTAGATTGCTGGAAAACAACATCATCAGTGTAACTGCTCCAGGAACATTTGATGGTCTACAAAATCTCCTTATCTTGTAAGTATTCATGTCATGAATTTCAGTCACGCAGCCACCGATTTCGTTTAAATGAAGTTACGTCTTACTGCAGAAGAAGTGCGTATAGTTCATGTTTGCCGATAAAAATATATGTATGCATTTTCACTAATTTACAATTCGTCACATTATGTCACACTATGTCACACTTGTCAATAGAAGGCTGTTGGATAACAAAACTTTTAACATTTCGATGACCTCAACTGTTGCCTAAATCGATGTTTATTGCAATTTTATTTTCCATAATAAGTGAACCTCGGACATGATAAATGTTAAGATTGTCTGATATCATTACAAGGTTTTACAATGTATGCTTTCAGGAAAACCTAAGGAGTGTATCAAATTATCATTAAACTTATGTATTAAACTTATGTATTTCATCAAATCTGTTATCTTAAACGAATCAAAGTAATGAGCTACATTGTTCACGGATCAGTTGTTTAAGGTATATTTTTATATGTATATTTCATCAAACCTTAATTTATTATAACGATGGTGTCCACTTTTCAGAAATGTATACTAGTATTTAAAAAAAAATACATAATCTGTGCGAGCTGCGATTTTTTTTGTATGCATTTTCACCATTTTCTACGTACGACACAACGTAATCATCAACATTTGTACAGATCATCTGTTTAATGTACGGTATATATCCCTCTACCATCTATATGGCCTCAATATGCCTAGAAATGTTATCTTAGTATCTCTCTCAGCCTAGATCTGATTTTAGTCAAAAATGATACTTATATAAATGCTAATATGTAACGAGAACACTTGGAGAAAATACTCAAAATGAACATGACAAACATTGTTCCATAATATAACACTTGTAAATTGAGGGTAGCATTCCACCGAACCGTTTTGTATATCGATGCTCTCAAGTGTTGTCTATCGAGATTCCTTTGTTATCTAAAATTTCTAAGTATGCTTTCACGAAAATCTCAGAACATTTGTGAAAATAACCATATTAAGGGGCTTTAGTGATCTTTGTTTTAACCCTACTTTGTTTTCCCATGTTTAGAGGGCTGGAAAACAACAACATCAGTGAAATTGCTCCAGGAACATTTGATGGTCTACACAATCTCGAAGAATTGTAAGTATTCATGTCATGAATTTCAGTTACGCAGCATCGAGCCATCGATTTCTCTTAAATGCAGTGTAATTTTATTTTGCAAAATAAGTGAATTTCGGACATGATAAAAGTTTAGATTGTCTGATACAATTACAACGTTTTACAAAGTATGCTTTGAGGAAAACCTAAAACGTTGTTGAATATATAAGTTGTTGCCAAAGGAGTGTAGCAAATTATCAGTATACTTATGTATTTAATCAAACCTTATGTCAATCGTGTCCACTTTTCAGAAGTTTATACCAGTATTAAACACAAAATACTTAATCCGTGCGGACTGCAAATTTTGTTTTTCTATACGACACAACATTTGTACAGATCATCTGTTTAATGTACGGTATATATCCCTCTACCATGGCCTCAATATGCCTAGAAATGTTATCTTAGTATCTCTCTCAGCCTAGATCTGATTTTAGTCAAAAATGATACTTATATAAATGCTAATATGTAACGAGAACACTTGGAGAAAATACTCAAAATGAACATGACAAACATTGTTCCATAATATAACACTTGTAAATTGAGGGTAGCATTCCACCGAACCGTTTTGTATATCGATGCTCTCAAGTGTTGTCTATCGAGATTCCTTTGTTATCTAAAATTTCTAAGTATGCTTTCACGAAAATCTCAGAACATTTGTGAAAATAACCATATTAAGGGGCTTTAGTGATCTTTGTTTTAACCCTACTTTGTTTTCCCATGTTTAGAGGGCTGGAAAACAACAACATCAGTGAAATTGCTCCAGGAACATTTGATGGTCTACACAATCTCGAAGAATTGTAAGTATTCATGTCATGAATTTCAGTTACGCAGCATCGAGCCATCGATTTCTCTTAAATGCAGTGTAATTTTATTTTGCAAAATAAGTGAATTACGGACATGATAAAAGTTTAGATTGTCTGATACAATTACAACGTTTTACAAAGTATGCTTTGAGGAAAACCTAAAACGTTGTTGAATATATAAGTTGTTGCCAAAGGAGTGTAGCAAATTATCAGTATACTTATGTATTTAATCAAATCTTATGTCAATCGTGTCCACTTTTCAGAAGTTTATACCAGTATTAAACACAAAATACTTAATCCGTGCGGACTGCAAATTTTGTTTTTCTATACGACACAACATTTGTACAGATTATCTGTTTAATGTACGGTATATATCCCTCTACCATCTATATGGCCTCAATATACCTAGAAATGTTATCTTAGTATCTCTCTCGGCCTAGATCTGATTTTAGTCAAAAATTATACTTATATAAATGCTAATATGTAATGAGAACACAAAATTGAGGGTAGCATTCCACCGAACCGTTTTGTATATCGATGCTCTCAAGTGTTGTCTATTGAGATTAATTTTTTATCTAAAATGTCTAAAATATGTGAATCTCAGATTGGATAACTGTTGTAAAGTGTTTGAATCCAGTATGTTTAGCCCTTGTCCGTTTTCACATCTTAGATATCTGGACAGTAACAATATAAGTATACTTTCATCCAGAACATTTGATGGTCTTCAAAAGCGTACTTACTTGTCATTAAAACGAACAATGCAAATTTCCTCATTAGAGACAATTTAATATATGAGTATGTTTAACTTTATCATTCAAGATATGCATTAAACAACTGCTTCGTGAAAAATATGTAGCTCATTACTTTTTGTTAAAGATAAAAAGTGATCGGAATGAAACACGAACTTCGTACTCCCACTAATTAAAGTTAATATTTATGTATGGTAGGTTCCTGCTTGATTTAAATTAAACATATTATTTATAAATTGTCACACTATACCACACTAATTCATTGGAGGTCTATAGGACAACGAACTGGTACTTATCTTTTATATTTCGACGCACTCAGCTGTTGTCTATCGAGATTCTTTTGTAAGTTAATTTTTGTATTGAGTGAATCTCAGGCAGGAATATTGTTCAAATTGTTTGATACCATGACAAAGTTTCATAAAGTATGATTTCAGGAAAATATGAGAACATTGATAGACATATTAGTCTGTGGGCTGGAAGGGTCTACCGTGCACCCCCCATAACCCACCGACACCGATATTTTTTGTTCCTGTGGATATCTTAAACACGAAAAAAGATGTTAACATTGAAAATTTTGGGTTGCACTATCTGGGTTGGACTATAACAACATTTGTATAAAAATCCATATTAACGGGCTTGAATGATCTTTGTTTTAACCCTACTTTGTTTTCCCATCTTAGATTACTGGAAAACAACAGCATCAGTGTAACTGCTCCAGGAACATTTGATGGTCTACAAAATCTCCTCATCTTGTAAGTATTCATGTCATGAATTTCAGTCACGCAGCCACCGATTTCGTTTAAATGAACTTACGTCTTACTGCAGAAGAAGTGCGTATAGTTCATGTTTGCCGATAAAAATATATGTATGCATTTTCACTAATTTACAATTCGTCACATTATGTCACACTATGTCACACTTGTCAATAGAGGGCTGTTGGATAACAACACTTTTAACATTTCGATGACCTCAACTGTTGCCTAAATCGATGTTTATTGCAATTTTATTTTCCATAATAAGTGAACCTCGGACATGATAAATGTTAAGATTGTCTGATATCATTACAAGGTTTTACAATGTATGCTTTCAGGAAAACCTAAGGAGTGTATCAAATTATCATTAAACTTATGTATTAAACTTATGTATTTCATCAAATCTGTTATCTTAAACGAATCAAAGTAATGAGCTACATTGTTCACGGATCAGTTGTTTAAGGTATATTTTTATATGTATATTTCATCAAACCTTAATTTATTATAACGATGGTGTCCACTTTTCAGAAATGTATACTAGTATTTAAAAAAAAAAATACATAATCTGTGCGAGCTGCGATTTTTTTTGTATGCATTTTCACCATTTTCTACGTACGACACAACGTAATCATCAACATTTGTACAGATCATCTGTTTAATGTACGGTATATATCCCTCTACCATCTATATGGCCTCAATATGCCTAGAAATGTTATCTTAGTATCCCTCTCAGCCTAGAACTGATTTTAGTCAAATATCATACTTATATAAATGCTAATATGTAATGAGAACACCTGGAGAACATACTTAAAAAGAACATGACAAACATTGTTCCATAATATAAAACTTGTAAATTGAGGGTATACATTCCACCGAACCGTTTTGTATATTGATGCACTCAAGTTTTGTCTATCGAGATTCCTTTGTTATCTAAAATTTCTAAAATATGTGAATCTTAGGTAGGATATAAACTGTTGTTAAGTGTTTGAATCTAGTATGTTGCCCTTGTCCGTTTTCCCATCTTAGATGTCTGGACAAAAATAACATTAGTCAGTATACTTTCATCCAGAACATTCGATGGTCTTCAAAAGCGTACTTACTTTGATTTAAATTAAGCAGGAACCTACCATACATAAATATTAACTTAATTTACACCTGACGACAAAACAAAATTATTACGAAGTTCGATAAAAAAGTGCCACAGAGATAGAAAATCCAAAAACTTCTAAATTAAAACATTTTTGTGGTTACATTAGACATATAGACAAACCCATTTAAGGCATAATATACGAGCAATTATTGCGCCCTCTGATGGTCGTTTTAATGACAACCGATGATGCCATCATGAAGACATATATGGCTGAACATTAATTGTACCAAGTTACATTATAATAGGTCAAAGCATGATGGAGTAATGGTGAGATGTTTGATCTTCTTCCACCCCTAGTGTTAAGAATTGTCAGCTCGGCTCAGTATGAGGGCAAACAAATAGTGGGCCAGAACAAATGTTCAATGTTAACATCTTTTTTCGTGTTTAGGACATCGAAAGGAACACACACAAAATATCGGTAGCGGTGGGTTTTTGGGGGAGGGGGTGCACGGTTGACCCCTCTAGCTCACAGACTATGTAGGCCTGTATCTACTTGAACACGATAATTGTAAATCCTTCTTCGTGATGTTATTTTATATATAGGCCTAATGAGCTGCACGCGGGGGGAAAATAATAGTTTTTGACCGATTACTAATATTTCACAAATTATGCATTCACGAAAATCTAAGAACATTGGTGAAAATAACCATATTAAGGGGCTTTAGTGATCTTTGTTGTAACCCTACTTTGTTTTCCCATGTTAGAGGGATGGTAAACAACAAAATCAGTGAAATTGCTCCAGGAACATTTGATGGTCTACACAATCTCGAAGAATTGTAAGTATTCATGTCATGAATTTCAGTTACGCAGCATCGAGCCATCGATTTCTCTTAAATGCAGTGTAATTTTATTTTGCAAAATAAGTGAATTTCGGACATGATAAAAGTTTAGATTGTCTGATACAATTAAAACGTTTTACAAAGTATGCTTTGAGGAAAACCTAAAAACGTTGTTGAATATATAAGTTGTTGCCAAAGGAGTGTAGCAAATTATCAGTATACTTATGTATTTAATCAAACCTTATGTCGATCGTGTCCACTTTTCAGATGTTTATACCATATTAAACACAAAATATTTAATCCGTGCGGACTGCAAATTTTGTTTTTCTATACGACACAACGTAGTCATCAACATTTGTACAGATTATCTGTTTAATGTACGGTATATATCCCTCCAGCATCTATATGGCCTCAATATGCCTATAAATGTTATCTCAGTATCCCTCTCGGCCTAGATCTGACTTTATTCTCAAATCATACATATATAAATGCTAATATGTAATGAGAACACTTGGAGAAAATACTCAAAAAGAACATGAAAAATTGTTCCATAATATAACAATTGTAAATTGAGGGTAGCATTCCACCGAACCGTTTTGTATATCGATGCTCTCAAGTGTTGTCTATTGAGATTCATTTTTTATCTAAAATATGTGAATCTCAGATTGTATAACTGTCGTTAAGTGTTTGAATCCAGTATGTTTAGCCCTTGTCCATTTCCCCATCTTAGATATCTGGACAGTAACAATATAAGTATACTTTCATCATTCATTTGATGGTCTACAAAACCATCCCTATATTACTGCCAACTTAATACGCCTGACGACGAAACAAAATTAGAGGGAGTGCCAAGTTCGTGTTTCGTACCTATCGAATTATCTGTATGTATTATCACTTGTTATCTTAAACGAATCAAAGTAAATGAGCTACATTGTTCACGGATCAGTTGTTTAATGTATACTTCAGTCATAAAGTTAAACATACACATATAATAAATTGTCTCTAATGAGGAAATTTGTGTTGTTCGTTTTCAACTTATTTATAAATTGTCACATTATATCACACTAATTCAATGGAAGGTTATAGAACAACGGACTGCTACTTATCTTTTATATTTCGATGCACTCAGCTGTTGTCTATTGAGATTCTTTTGTAAATTAATTTGTCTAAAATGAGTGAATCTCAGGCAGGAACATTGTTCAAATTGTTTGATACCATGACAACGTTTCATAGAGTATGATTTCAGAACATTGATGGACATAATTATACCTGTTAGTCTGTGGGCTGGAGGGGTCTACCGTGCACCCCTATAACCCACCGACACCGATATTTTTTGTGGATGTCCTAAACACAAAAAGATGTTAACATTGAAAATTTATACTTTGTTTTTTCTTACACTACAGTTGACATATCATTTCCAGTTAAAAATGAATGATACATAATCCCTATAGTGTACTACAATGGCTAAAAATAAGAAATACTTTTAACCATTTATTAATTTGCGTATACTATTCATCGAATTACAGCGCCCTCTACGGATAGTTTCCATGGCAACCACTGAAGTCATCTTGACGACATATAAATTAACATTTAATTTGCCAAATTTTATGAATGTAAGTCAAAGCATGCCGGAGTAATTGAGGTTTGTGTAATCGCCTCCCACCCCAAATGCTAAGGATTCCCGGCTGAATTTGACATGATAGGGGCATAAACAATGAGCTCCAGAGACCGCTTAACAAAATATTTTCAAATTTGTCTTTCGATTTTCCTTACATTGCAGTTGACAAATCATTTCCAAATAAAGCTTAATGATACTTTATCCTCATAGTAATAACCAATGTACTACAATGGCTAAAAATAAGAAATAATTGTATCCATTAATTCATGTGCGCAAAATATGCATTCAAGTACAGCGCCCTTTAGAGGCAGTTTCTATGGCAACCAATGGCATCGTCATGACGACATATGAATGAACATTTATTGCGCCAAGTTTGATTAATGTAGGTCAAAGCATATTTGAGAAATAAAGGATTACTCGGTATGTAGTGCCATGGACATCCAACTAAGCTTAATACCATGGGGGATAAAAAAAAAGTGCCACAGAGATAGAAAATCCAAAAAACTTCTAAATTAAAACATTTTTGTGGTTACATTAGACATAGACAAACCCATTTAAGGCATAATATACGAGCAATTATTGCGCCCTCTGATGGTCGTTTTAATGACAACCGATGATGCCATCATGAAGACATATATGACTGAACATTAATTGTACCAAGTTACATTATAATAGGTCAAAGCATGATGGGGTAATGGCGAGATGTTTGATCTTCTTCCACCCCTAGTGCTATAAGAATTGTCAGCTCGGCTCAGTATGAGAGCAAACAAATAGTAGGCCAGAACAAATGTTCAATGTTAACATCTTTTTTCGTGTTTAGGACATCCAAAGGAACAAAAAATATCGGTGGCGGTGGGTTTTTGGGGGAGGGGGTGCACGGTAGACCCCTCCGGCTCATCACAGACTATGTAGGCCTGTATCTACTTGAACACGATATTTGTAAATCCTTCTTCGTGATTTTATTTTATATACAGGCCTAATGAGCTGCAGGCGGGGGGGGGGGGGATCATAGTATTTGACCGATTACTAATATTTCACAAGTATGCTTTCACGAAAATCTCAGAACATTGGTGAAAATAACCATATTAAGGGGCTTTAGTTATCTTTGTTTTAACCCTACTTTGTTTTCCCATGTTAGAGTGCTGGAAAACAACAACATCAGTGAAATTGCTCCAGGAACATTTGATGGTCTACACAATCTCGAAGAATTGTAAGTATTCATGTCATGAATTTTAGTTACGCAGCATCGAGCCATCGATTTCTCTTAAATGCAGTGTAATTTTATTTTGCAAAATAAGTGAATTTCGGACATGATAAAAGTTTAGATTGTCTGATACAATTACAACGTTTTACAAAGTATGCTTTGAGGAAAATCTAAAAACGTTGTTGAATATATAAGTTGTTGCCAAAGGAGTGTAGCAAATTATCAGTATACTTATGTATTTAATCAAACCTTATGTCGATCGTGTCCACTTTTCAGAAGTTTATACCAGTATTAAACACAAAATACTTAATCCGTGCGGACTGCAAATTTAGTTTTTCTATACGACACAAGGTAATCATCAACATTTGTACAGATTATCTGTTTAATGTACGGTATATATCCCTCCAGCATCTATATGGCCTCAATATGCCTAGAAATGTTATCTTAGTATCCCTCTCGGCCTAGATCATACATAAACGCTAATATGTAATGAGAACACCTGGAGAAAATACTCAAAAAGAACATGAAAAATTGTTCTCGAATATAACAACACACTTGTAAATTGAGGGTAGCATTCCACCGAACCGTTTTGTATATCGATGCTCTCAAGTGTTGTCTACTGAGATTCATTTTTTATCTAAAATGTCTAAAATATGTGAATCTCAGATTGTATAACTGTCGTTAAGTGTTTGAATCCAGTATGTTTAGCCCTTGTCCGTTTTCCCATCTTAGATATCTGGACAGTAACAATATAAGTATACTTTCATCATTCATTTGATGGTCTACAAAACCATCCATATATTAATGCCAACTTAATACGCCTGACGACGAAACAAAATTAGAGGGAGTGCGAAGTTCGTGTTTCGTACCTATCGAATTATCTGTATGTATTCTCACTTGTTATCTTAAACGAATCAAAGTAAATGAGCTCCATTGTTCATGGATCAGTTTAATGTATATCTTCAGTCATTAAGTTAAACATACACATAAATTGTCTCTAATGAGGAAATTTGGGTTGTTCGTTTTCAACTTATTTATAAATTGTCACATTTATATCACACTAATTCAATGGAAGGTTATAGGACAACGAACTAGTTCCTTTATAATATTATATTTTATATTTCGGTTCATGCACTCAACTGTTGTCTATCGAGATTCATTTATAAATTATTTTTTCTTAAATGAGTGAACCTGAAGCCTACAGCTCATTGGTGAAAAAACATATTAACGGGCTTTAATGATTTTTGTTTTAACCCTACTTTGTTTTCCCATCTTAGAGATCTGAGCAATAACCCAATCGGTGAAATTGCTCCAGGAACATTTGATGTTCTACGGAATCTCTACAAATTGTAAGTATTCATGCCACGAATTTCAATCACGCAGCATCGATCCACCAATTTATTTTAAATAAAGTCACGTCTTACTGCAAACAAATTAGAAGAAGTGCGTAGTTCATGCTTGCCGATATGTATGCGTTTTCACTATTCCCTTTGTACGACACAACTTAATCAGCAACATTTGTATATATCATCTGTTTCCCTCCAGCATCTATATGGCCTCAATATGCCTAGAAATGTTATCTTAGTATCCCTCTCGGCCTAGATCTGATTTTAGTATTAAAAAAGTCATACTTATATAAATTTTAATATGTAATGAGAACACTTGAAGAATATACTTTAACAAAAACATGACAATAATTGTTCCATAATATAACACTTGTAAATTGAGGGTAGCATTCCACCGAACCGTTTTGTATATCGATGCACTCATGTGTTGTCTATTGAGATTAATTTGTTATGTAAAATATCTAAAATCTGTGAATCTCAGGTAGGATAAGTGTTGTTAAGTGTCTGAATCCAGTATGTTTATTCTTTGTCCGTTTCCCATCTTAGATGTCTGGACAAAAACAACATTAAAAATAGTCAGTATACTTTCATCCAGAACATTTGATGGTCTTCAAAAGCGTACTTACTTGTCATTAATTTCAATCAAGCAGGAACCTGCCATGCATAAATATTAACTTAATTTATACCTGACAACAAAACAAAATTAGTGGCAATACGAAGTTCGTGTTTCATTCCGATCGAAATATTTTTTGTAATGAACGACAATTTTCACGAAGCAGTTGTTTAATGCATATCTTGAATCATAAAGTTAACATACTCATATATTAAATTGTCTCTAATGAGGAAATTTGTATTGTTCGTTTTAAACTTATTTATAAATTGTCACACAATATCACACTAATTAATTGGAGAGCTATATGACGACGAACTAGTACTTATGTTTTAAGTTTCGATGCACTCAACATTGTATCGACATTCTTTTGTAAATTAAGTTTTTCTAAAATGAGTGTATCTCAGGCAGGAAAATTGTTCAAATTGTTTGATACCATCACAACGTTTCATAAAGTATGATTTCAGGAACATCTGAGAACATTGTGGATATATACCGATGTAGGTCTATATCTACCTGAACCCTACTTCTTGATTTTATTTTTATATAGGCCTAGTGAGCTGCAGCCGGGGGAAAAATCATAGTTTTTGACCGATCACTAATATTTCACTAAGTATACATTCACGGAAATCTAAGAACATTGGTGAAAATAACCATATTAACGGGCTTTAGTGATCTATCTTTAACCCTACTCTGTTTTCCCATCTCAGATTTCTGGCACAAATCACAATCAGTGAAATTACTCCAGGAACATTTGATCATCTACAAAATCTCCGCTTTTTGTAAGTAGTCATGTCATGAATTTCAATCACGATACATCGAGCCACACATTTCTCTTAAATGAAGTGAATATAGTTCATGTTTGCCGATCGATATTAAATTTTATGCATTTTCACTATTTTCGACGTACCACACAACGTAATCAGCAACATCTGTACAGATCGGTTGTTAAAGGAATATTTTGAATCAGAAAGTAAACATATTTATAAACTAATTAAAATAAACTAATTTACATTTTACGTTTTAAACTAATTTACAATTCGTCACATTATGTCACACTATGTCACACTTGTCAATAGAGGGCTGTAGGATAACAAACCGTTTACAATTTCGATGCGCTCAACTGTTGTCTATTGATGTTTATTGTAATTTTATTTTCCAAAATAAGTGAATCTCGGGCATGATAAATTTTAAGACTATCTGATACCATTACAACGTTTCATAAAGTATGCTTTCAGGAAAACCGAAGAACATCGATAGATACAAAGTTCTTGTCAAAGGAGTGTAAAATTAGTATAGCAATCAAACTTTAATTTATTATATCGATGGTGTCCATTTTTCAGAAGTTTATACTAGTATTTAAAAAGTACATAATCCGTGTGGACTGCAAATCTTGTTTTTGTATGCATTTTCACTATTTTCTACGTACGACACAATGTAATCATCAACATTTGTACAAATCATCTGTTTAATGTACGGTATATATCCCTCCAGCATCTATATGGCCTCAATATGCCTAGAAATGTTTTCTTAGTATCTCTCTCGGCCTAGATTTGATTTTATTCTAAAATAATACTAAATACTACTACTACTAATAATAATAATAATAATGAACATTTGTAATGCGCCGGTATCCGTCAAAAGAGACGCTCATGGCGCAGTGACACATTAGAGTAAACAATAAAACAAAATACATGGTAAGAACAATGCAATATAAAATTACAAGGAACAATGATTGTAAAAAGGTTGACTGGCCCTGGTCAGAATATGCTAGACAAAGACGATATTCTGACAAGGAAAAACCCTGCATACACAACCATGCAAACAAGGTTGATTTGCAAAAAATATAAACATACAAATATGTAATGAGAACACTAGGAAAAAATACTTGAAAAAAACCATGAAAAACATTGTTTTATAATATAACACCTGTAAATTGAGGGTAGCATTCCACCAAACGGTTTTGTATATCGATGGACTCAAGTGTTGTCTATAAAGATTCATTTGTTACCTAAAAATGTCTAAAATATGTGAATCTCAGGTAGGATTAATGTTGTTAAGTGTCTGAATCCAGTATGTTTATTCCGTGTCCGTTTGCCCATCTTAGATGTCTGATCAAAAACAATACTAGTAGGATGGTGAAATTCTTGCGTTGGGTGACAAACAATAAATTGATTAAATTTTGCCTTACACCGACGTGTATGCAGTGGTATACATATGTCGGTGTAGGGCAAAATTAAATCAATATTTAATATACTTTCACCCAGAACATTTGATGGTCTACAAAACCGTACTTACTTTTCATTAACCCTTTCAATCCCATTGTGCCAAATTGGCTCAAAGTTACATTCCAGTTGGATACCATGGAGTATTTTTGGCACACAAAAGTGCAGGTCCCTTGGTCCCCGCAGTGCCAAATGGCACTATGGCCATCTTGGTGGTAATCACTATGTCAACAGCGCCCTCTTTTGGCAGTGCGGTTACAAAAGGCACGCGCGCGTGGGTTTAAATAGTTACCACAACGCGTCCCTTCACGATCAGACATGGACGACGATGAGAGAGAACATATTTTGGAAGAAATCTTTGCTGATAGCGGGTCTGACATGTCCTCAGACGAATCTTCCCCACCTACGTCGGAAGACAGTGATGAGGAGCATATCCCAACCTCATCATCTTCATCGGAAAAGCAGAATTTCCGGTCTGGATGGCGTGCAGCAAGTGCCCCCGGACTATAAGCGTAAGCGACCGCCCGTGCAATTTACAGAACACACCGGTTGTACTCAAGATTACAGTAAGTTCTCACCCCTCCAAATCTTGCAACTGTACATTTGTCAAGCAGTATGGGAATTGATGGTAGAAGAGACCAATCGTTATGCAGCCCAAACTTTGTCTGCAGACACAGCCAATCCGCCTAGTGCTTGGACTCTGACAAATGTTCCTGAAATGATGGCTTTCGTCGCATTACTTCTATCCATGGGCATCAACAAAAGACCCCGATACAGCATGCATTGGTCCACGTCCGAAGTCCTGCGAAGTCCCCTGTATTCGTCGACCATGGCTCGTAATAGATTCACGGCAATCCTTCGATTTTTGCACCTCGCCAACAACCAAGCTGAAGACAAATCCCCCCCTGACAAACTTTTCAAAGTTCGCCCTCTACTGGACATTGTACTGCCATCCTTTCTTCGGATCTATAAGCCTGGAAGAAACCTCTCACCGGACGAGACTATGGTAAAATTCAATGGACGAATCGGCTTCAAACAGTACATGCCACGAAAGGCTGCCAAATGGGGATTGAAATACTTTTCTTTGAACGAGTCAGAAACCGGGTACACTTGTGCATGGAGCTTGTTCACGGGGTCTCAAACCCATGTCGCCACCAAGTAAAACCACCATTGCTTATGCTGCAACGCACCATCCACCCAATCTTCCCGCACAAGGCAAAATAGTCTTGAATCTACTGAAAGGACTAGAACATAAGGGACATTGCATCTATATGGATAATTGGTTCAATAGTCCGGCTCTGGTATCCAAGTTGTCACAGCTAGGATTTGGAGCTTGTGGAACTGTGCGATACACCACACGAGGCATTCCAGATTTTGCAAACCCCAAAAAACACCACATGACAAGAGATGCTGATCCCCAGTTTTATCAAAAAGCAGGCCAACTATGCGTCGTATGGCAGGATACGAAGCGTGTCACTCTCCTGACAAACTATGGTGATTGCAGTGTCACCACAAAACAGATTCGCAGCAGGAAGAGTTCGACTGGATATCGTGAGCAAAAACCATCCATAGTCAATGATTATAATAAATACATGGGAGGGTGTGATCTAGCAGGCCAATTATGCAAATATTATACGCACAATCACCGAACACTAAAATGGTGGAAAAGATTATTCGTCACCATGCTAGACATTTGTTTATTGAATGCTACTATCGTCTACAATAGCATCCCTACAAACAGTCGCTTGTCAGGTTTGGAATTCCGGGTGAAGGTGATAGAGGGTCTCCTTTCCACCTGGAAGTATAACCCAGCACAGCATGCAAATCAACTCGCGAGTTCCAGGCCTTCAAGTCAACATCCACACTTTCCTGGACGCAGTCGCAAGAAACGGAACTGTGTTGTATGCAGTACAAAGTTTAAGAGAAGACAAACTCGTATGATATGTAAACATTGTCATAAGCCAATGTGTGTAGTGCCATGCTTCGAGAAATTTCACAGCCAATGATTCAAGTTCATTCCCTTGCACCCTGCCTCCTCTCCACCCCTCCCCCTCTTCAATGTTGGACGCACTGTGATGATATGTAAACACTGCAAACCCAACTCGCCCTCCATTAACAGCCCCAGAATTTACCCATGTGTGAGTGGCCTGGACAACAGCCTTAGATGCAACATTAGTGAGGGGTGCAAACGATCAGTGGTTAAATCTGGATGGCCCTGGGACTGTATGTACGCTTGATCAGTTTTAGTGACATATTTCCATGCACTGTAATAGTTGTGGTGAGCTAAATAATTATGAACCTTTAACCACCGCTGAGTTCTGTCAAGTTTCAACGACATGTGATGATGCAGCCCGCAATCGGTGTGAAATTCTTGAGAACACGCCCATTGAAGTACATGTACCCGTGCGATGCCACATGTTTCAAACGCAGTAACAACTTTATCGGCCAGACCTTTACGAGAAACGTCGGAGAAGCACAGCTGTACAAAGTTTAAGAGAAGAACAACTCGTATGATATGTAAACATTGTAATAAGCCAATTTGTGAAGTGCAATATGCTTCTAGAAATTTCACAGACAATGATTAAAGTTCATTCCCTTGCAATCTCTGCCTCCCTCTCCACCCCCTCTTCAATGTTGGACGCACTCGTATGATATGTAAACACTGCAAACCCAACTCGCCCTCCATTAACAGCCCCTGAATTTACCCATGTGTGAGTGGCCTGGACAACAGCCTTAGATGCAACATTAGTGAGGGGTGCAAACGATCAGTGGTTAAATCTGGATGGCCCTGGGACTGTATGTACGCTTGATCAGTTTTAGTGACATATTTCCATGCACTGTAATAGTTGTGGTGAGCTAAATAATTATGAACCTTTAACCACCGCTGAGTTCTGTCAAGTTTCAACGACATGTGATGATGCAGCCCGCAATCGGTGTGAAATTCTTGAGAACACGCCCATTGAAGTACATGTACCCGTGCGATGCCACATGTTTCAAACGCAGTAACAACTTTATCGGCCAGACCTTTACGAGAAACGTCGGGAGAAGCACAGCTGTACAAAGTTTAAGAGAAGACAAACTCGTATGATATGTAAACATTGTAATAAGCCAATGTGTGTAGTGCCATATGCTTCGAGAAATTTCACAGCCAATGATTCAAGTTCATTCCCTTGCAATCTCTGCCCTCCTCTCCACCCCTCTTCAATGTTGGACGCACTCGTATGATATGTAAACACTGCAAACCCAACTCGCCCTCCATTAACAGCCCCTGAATTTACCCGTGCGATGCCACATGTTTCAAACGCAGTAACAACTTTATCGGCCAGACCTTTACGAGAAACGTCGGGAGAAGCACAGCTGTACAAAGTTTAAGAGAAGACAAACTCGTATGATATGTAAACATTGTAATAAGCCAATGTGTGTAGTGCCATATGCTTCGAGAAATTTCACAGCCAATGATTCAAGTTCATTCCCTTGTAATCTTTCGTCTCTCCCCTCTTCAATGTTGGACGCACCGCCAACCCAACTCAACATTGAAGAGGGGAGGGGGAGGAGTTGCATTGTACTTGTAACTCCATCCAACTTGAAGTGATTTGACAGCTCTTATATGTGCACATATTAATTACTGATTTCATATATTGGCCATGATAATTGTACTATTTATCTGTTATTGTACACTTCTTTTAATGGACATTGAAAGAGGCAGTGTCACATGAGTCAATGCACAGGCAATCAGTTCCAGGCAATCTGCAAGACAATAAAATACTAACATTTATATATTCGCTTCTTTTTCATTGTAATGTTTTTACACTGTCAGAAAAATGTGCATCCCGAGCATTTTGTTAGCCTGCAGTACCATTAGTTGCCTCTAAGTTGCTTGTAAAAGTACTCTTCTGTGACCCTGCCCATACAGTATTTCATATCACCTGAAAGACTAATAACTGCCTTTCAATCCATTGTCATGCGAGGGCGCTAAACACACAAACTTAGTAAAAATACCTCTGGTAAACAAGAGAGTCATTTCACTGACAACAGTGTGGTAACCAATGCATTAGTGACAAATATCTGTTGGTATTGAAAGGGTTATTGTCAATCAGGCAGAAAACAGCCATATATTAATGCTAACTTAATTTACGCCTGACGACGAAACAAAATTAGAGGGAGTGCGTAGTTTGTGTTTCGTACCGATCGAAATATCTGTATGTATTCTCACTTGTTATCTTAAACGAATCAAAGTAAATGAGCTCCATTGTTCATGGATCAGTTGTTTAATGTATACTTCAGTGATAAAGTTGAACATTAAATTGTCTCTTATGAGGAAATTTGTATTGTTCGTTTTCAACATATTTATAAATTGTCACACTATATCACACTAATTCATCTTCCAACTAAACTCAAATCTTGTCATAGTATAACCAGATTCAAGTCGATGCTTAAAACTCATCTTATGTCACAACTCTTCAAAGATAAGGTATATTTGTAATTGCATTGTAGGTACATGTATCTCGGTACATAATTTGTTTTCTCTATGCTATCATTGTATATTGTTTGTATTAATGTTTTTTCTTTGTTTCCGCGCCTTGAGCGCCCAGCAGGGTGGATATGTGCGCGCTAAAAATCTGTATTATTATTATTATTATTGGAGGGCTATAGAACAACAAACTGATACTTTTATGTTTGATATTTCGATTCACTCAACTGTTGTCTATCGAGATTCATTTATAATTTTTTTTTTCCAAAATGATTGAACCTCAGGCCTGCAGCTCATTGGTGAAAATAAACATATTAACGGGCTTTAACGATCTTTGTTTTAACCCTACTTTGTTTTCCCTTGTTAGATGCTTGGACAACAACAAAATCAAGGAAATTGCTCCAGGAACATTTGATGGTCTACACAATCTCACAGATTTGTAAGTATTCATGTCATGAATTTCAGTTAAGCAGCATCGAGCCACCGATTTCTCTTAAATGTGACCCGCTCTGTGAAAAAGGGTGACATGTCGCACCATGCGTTTACATGTAATGGGCGATGAAATGTTGAGTGTTTTTTTTCTTTTAACATCTGATTTTTGGTTATGTTTTTTTACGTCATTAGGATCTAAATTTTCTTAATATGTTTACATAAACATCAATTTCAATCAATAAAATATTAAAATCAATGGTTTTGTGAGTACTTTGTTTCAAATATGTCATTTGTTTTCATTTTCCTAACACTAAATTGTGTTAATTATGCACATTAGTTATTATTACAAATGCCATATCTCCATAATGCAATATGCCACACACATCTAACATAGGCCTACACCAAATTAAAGCTGATTATGTACTCTTTCCAGCTACATAGAAATGTACATTTGTCAAATTTGCGTCTTGTGACTCATTTTCACAGAGCGGGTCACAAATGAAGTGTAATTTTATTTTGCAAAATAAGTGAAGTTGGGACATGATAAATGTTTAGATTGTCTGATTCAATTACAACGTTGTTGTTACCAAAGGAGTGTAGCAAATTATCATTATACTCATGTATTTAATCAAACCTCATGTCGATGGTGCCCACATTTCAGAAGTTTATACCACTTTTCACATGTTGCAAGTATTCATGTCATGAATTTCAGTCATGCAGCAGCGATCCACCGATTTATTTCAAATATAGATACGTCTTACTGCAAACAAATTAGGAGAAGTGCATAGTTCATGTTTGCCGATTGAAATATAGTTAGGCCTATGCGTTTTCTATGGTGGCTCTGGAGGGACACACAAGACCTAAATATTGACGTCAAATTTCATGGAAAATTTCACGACTTTTCCACAAAGTTGCAAAATTTGACGTCAAATTTCATGTCTGCGACCGAGTTTTTCCCACAAAGTCGCGAAATTTGACGTCAAATTTCATGTCTGCGACTTTCTTCTCGAGTCGCGAAATTTGACGGCAATATTCATGTCTGCGACTTCACCCCCAATGTCCCTGTGAAGGGACACCAAAGACTTAAATATTGACGTCAATATTCATGAACAAATTTCACGACTTTTCCTCAAGTCGCGAAATTTGACGTCAAATTTCATGTCTGCGACTTTTCCCCGGTAGCGAAATGTCACGTCAAGTTCGCGGTCTGCGACCTTCCCCGGTCGCGAAATTTGCCGTGAATATGTTTCCAGTAAAGGGCGTGGTCTGAGCGGTACCAGGTGTTATACTGTATCATTGTGTGTAGAATACAACCTCATGAGTACAACTCACCATGAAAATAAGAATTTTCCCTGCTATTTTCACTTCGCCTCGAAGTGTGACGTTAGATGCTTGGGCTACCTAGCTTACTGGAAAAATATTCACTGCAAATTTCGAGACCGGGAAAAAGCCGCAGACTGTGAAATTTCGCGAACGGGAAAAAGTGGCAGACATGAAATTTTACGTCAAATTTCGCAACCGGGGGAAAAGTCACGAAATTTTCCATGGATATTGACGTCAATATTTAAGTCTTTGGGCCATCGGGAGAAGTTGCAGACATGAAATTTGATGTCAAATTTCGCGACTGTAGGGGAAAAGTCGCAGACATGAAATTTGACGAAAAAGTTTGGCGACTTTGGGAAAAGTCGCGAAATTTTCAATGAAATTTGACGTCAATATTTCGGTCTTGTGTGTCCCTCCAGGGCCACCATAGTTGTTACTATTACTTTGTACGACACAAAGTAATCAGCAACATTTGTACAGATCAGTTGTTAAAGGAATATTTTGAATCAGAACGGTAAATATACTTACTTTGTTTTCCCATTTTAGATTGCTGCAAAGCAACAAAATCAGTGAAATTGCTCCAGGAACATTTCATGATCTACACAATCTCAATGGTTTGTAAGTATTCATGTCAAAAATGTCAATCACGCGACATCGAGCCACCGATTAAATGAAGTTACATCTACCACAAACAAATTAGTATAGTTCGTATTTGTTTGTGTTTATTATGTATAATATTTCAGGTCAGTTTCTCCCTATAAATCTACTTTGTGTACAACCACGTAAAAGGCTTGTGTTCCTAGTTGTGTGATCCCTGCTACTGCCGTTACCCAGGTTGTTTGCATCTGACCGGGGCTTGATCCCTGGCTACTCGGCAGATATGGTTTGGCCTCTGACCTGGCCCCATGGAGCAATTGGATAATTGGCTGATTAGCTCAGTTGGTAGAGCGCTCGTACGGTAATCGAGAGGTCGCGGGTTCGAGTCCGGCATCAGCCAATTTTTCTTTGCTCGCGAACCGTTTATATAGATAGATAGACAGACAGACAGACAGACACAGACAGACAGACAGACAGCCCGACACAGAGACAGACAGACAGACCGACAGACAGACAGCCCGACAGACAGACAGATAGATAGACTTTTTTGACTTTTCATAGCGAATCTTTATTTTAAACTTCACACTTTTCACCAGTTATAATACAAATTTACATGATATGCAATAAATTTACATGTATTTACAAATAAAAAAGGATATCATTAATCAATGAAGATCATAATAATCAGTCAATAATCAGAAAATTATTAGGTACAATGGTTTGGGAAATTAGATTAGCCAGTAGATTTCGTCATTTTGTAAGGTGAAAAGTGAATTGTTTGTGTCCCCATTTCTTGAGAAAAATTTGTTGGTTGTTTTGTGATTTGAAGAAGTGGAAATCGAGAATAATTTTACTTTGAAATCGATATTTCCATATTAGAAGAACATCTTTAAAGTTAGAATTACAATATAACCAGTAAATAGTAGCTTTTAAGCTAACAATTAAATAATTTCACAGATAAACGGCTTCCTTCAGTCGATCCCTGGTGTGCGGAACTAGACACCAGTATAAATCAGTCCCAGTCTGTCTGTGGGAGGATCCGTCGTAGAAGTCTGTGGAGTGTAGATAAGGCTGGCCGAATTCTTGGGCAAAGGATGAAGAGGTGTAGGCATGTGCCTCTCTGCCCACACCAGCCGCAGTTCCTGTGGAATTTCGGGTCGATGTGGTGCAAGACTGGAAGGGATGGCAGGACATTATGAAAGAGACGGAATTGTACATCGCCTTCTTTTTTTGATATGGGTTGGTGATATGTTGATTTCCATTGAGCTGACGTTGATAGTCGAGCAACACCATTTTCATGCCACGGTGTTTTCATGGATTTTTCAGAGAGGGAATTGATGACTCTGTTAAAAAATTCATACAAGCATTTGGATGTGCTTGTCAGTCCGTTGATGTTTGGAGGAATAGTGATTTCTGGAAATGGTGTTGGAAAAGGCGGGATATCTTTCAAATCTTCCGGTAGTCGCCAACAACCTTGTCGATTGAAGAAATGCGGGAAGTTGTTGACGATATTTCTCTGTATTATGTTCATGTCCATTTGGAGAGCCCTTGATGACGTACGGAGAAGGTGCCGGTGCTGTGGAGGATGGAGGTCTTCTGCGGATTTTCATTTTCCGGTGGAAAAGTTGATGAGATGCCCCACAAGCGTTATTCCGCACGCCAGGAGTCGAGGCCAAGGAAGCCGTTCTTCGGTATTTTGATTAAGGTGAGTACAATTAAGAGGCAAGTTTAAAATGTGATCTATCGAGGTAAGTGGTATAGAGATACGAGCGCTGGACAGGAGCCAGGCGGTGATGATTTCACAGTGAAAATTAGGGATGCTATTCAGAAATTTCACATTTATGTCCGTGAGAAACAAGTGAATGTCGAGGTTAAGGTTGCGATATATTTGGAGAAAGTGAGAAAAGAGATTGTAAGCAGGGTGCGAGCTCCTGTCCAGAAATCGTTGTAAAGTACGGAATCGGAAGGTGGAAAGACGTGCCCGAAGGCAAGTGAGACCAAAACCTCCTTTATCCGATAATTGAAACATTGTACGTTGGTCTAACCAGTGTTTCCCGTTCGACCAGACAAAGTCAACAAGTTTCCTTTGAAAGTTCATCGAGTATATGATCGGGTGTTGGAAGGACAGCTAGATAGTGTAACAATTTGGAAGTGGCGATTTGGTTAGCTATGAGGATTTTACCTTTATATGAGAGGGTTTGGGAAATGCTCTTCCAACAAGCGATAGTTTTCTGAAGTTTGTTTCTACATGATTGCCAATTTTGTTGAGTGAATTTATTGGAATTACCCAGATGAACTCCAAGGAACTTGAGACCTTCGTTGTTCCACGTGAAGTTGAGGGGATTATCATTTCTGAGGATCCAGGATCCTTCCCATAAACCTTGGGATTTTTGAAAATTTAAGCGAGCTGCAGACGCTCTGCTATATAAATTATAATATTGTCGACGATTTGGAAGCCACACTCGGACCCGATAAAGATAGAAACATCGTCTGCGTAGGCAGAGACGATAATATGTTTTCTGTCAAGAGGTAGTGGAAAGCCGCAGGTAGCAGCATTTTGTCGAAGAGAATTCAAGAAAGGTTCTATTGCCAAGGAAAAGAGTAGGCCCGATAATGGACATCCTTGGCGAATACCCTTTTCGAAGGGGAAGGGGGAAGTGAGAGAAGAATTAATTTTAACAAGACTCTGTGCGTTATTGTACAGTAATTTGATATATGACAGAAAGTTGTCACCGAATCCCATTTTGCCCAGTGTTTTTAGTAAATAAGAGTGACTGACATTGTCAAAGGCCTTTTTCTGGTCTAGATTGAGAATGGCAAGAGGAAGGTTTTCCACGTTGGCGTGGAGAAGACAGTCTCTGATAAGATTGATATTGTCGTATATTGAACGTCCCGGCACTGTATAACTCTGATCCTGATTTACTATTTGACCGATTACGTTCTTGAGACGGTTAGCAAGCACCTTGGCGATGATTTTATAATCGGTGTTGAGGAGGGAAATCGGTCGCCAGTTAGCTATGTCGAGTGGGTCACCCTTTTTGTGAAGAAGAGAAATAACAGCTCTCCTGCAAGAGATAGGAAGGGCCCCAGAGGCGAAAGCAGCATTGAAAACAGAAAGAAAGTCGTATTTGATAGTGGGCCAAAATTTCTTAAAGAACTCGGGCGAATAGACCGTCGAGTCCAGGAGTTTTATTTTGATTTAATTGTTTGACTGCCTGTTCAAGTTCTTCCATTGATATGGGTTCGTCACAGGCTTGTGCATCAGACGGATCAAGGGAGGGAATATCTTTCAGGAGGGAGTCTTGTGCATTCACGTCAACATCTACGTTGGCATAAAGATTTTGGTAGAAGGAGTGAATACATGTCTTTATTTCAGAGGGATTTTCTGTTACGTCACCGGAAGGTAGACGGATTCTGTAGATGTGTTTTTTGACAGAGTGAGATTTTTCGAGATTAAAGAAAAAGGAGGAAGATGTGTCGATATCTTTAGCAAAGTGGAAGCGTGATCGAATAAGTGCCCCTTTTGCTTCGTGTTTGAGTATGTTGTTGAGTGCATTTCGTTGTTCTTTCAGTGTTTCACCCATGTCTGGTGTGATTGTGGGATGTGATTGAAGTTTGTCTATGTCTTTTTCTAGTTTCTGTATCGTAGTTTTCTTTTCAGAAGCGCATTTCTTTCCGTACATTTGGGATAGAGATTTTATGTGATATTTCCCGAGGTCCCACCAAGTGCAAATATTGTGATAGTTATCTTTTTGAGTTTGCCAGTCGGACCAAAATAGAGAAAATATTTCACAAAATGTTTTATCTTCAAGAAGGCTGTTGTTAAACTGCCAATAGGCGCTTCCTCGCTTTGTAAAAAAGGGAAGTTTTAATTTCCGGAGGACAGCACTATGATCAGAAAGTGAGCAAGGAATAATATCACAGGACAGAACAGATGTAGTAAGAGTGGGAGATATATAAAATCGGTCAAGGCGAGCTTTAGACATTTCTCCAGGCACACTGGAGTTATGTCTAAACCAGGTGTATTTAGATGTGTTAGGGTTTAGTCTTCGCCAAATGTCACAAAGAGAGAGATCAGTATAGAGGTCGAGTAAAGAGGATGCAATTTTCTGGCGTTTTTCAGAAGAGATGCCGAAACGATCTAACGTGGGCTCAATAGTACAGTTGAAATCACCGCCAATAACGACAATGCCACTATCGAGGTCGTCGCAATGGTGTTGAATGGCTTTTAATACTTCTATGGCAGGATCATTGTTTTGAGGGATCAATACATTATAAAGATGATATATTGTGGAGCCGACCTCTATCTTAGCGTATGTAACATAACTTTCATAGATAACCTCAGAAGAAAGGACTGGTTAAGTATTTTTAATTAGTATCCCAACTCCTGTTCCCCGAGATAAACTTGGAGAACAAATAACGTGGTACGGCCAGGAATTCCAAGCTGAGGACAAAGTGTTTAGGTCATTTGTTTCTTGGAGAAAGATGATATCAGGTGAGTTGCAAGCAATATTTATAAAAGAAAGAAAGGAAGAGTTCCTAAAAGGCATGGAACACCCTCCAGTGTTGAGGGTAAGAATGGAAAGTGCCATAAGATAAAAGAATAAAATGTATTTAGTCATTTTATAATGTTTGCGAAGGGTCGTTTGGATCTAGGGTCTTGATAAGTTTTCGGACCCTTTGTTGCATGTTCCTGTTGAAGAGAGGAGAGTTTCGCAGGGGTTTTAGTTGTTTAACAAGGCCTGGGAGGTCGTTTGTAAACTTTCTGGCAATTTCAAGAGGTTTTCGCCTGGCTTTGACGCATTTTAGAAATTTAGTCATATCTGCGTTAGACAGCGGACCCCTGGTGGTGACTAAATCACAAAAGTCTTCCTCTGTAGCTTCTGAAGTGACAGATTGAATGTCACTGTCGCTTTCTGAAGCAGAAGGACCGTCTATTGACATTTGAGTAGAATCGTCTAGAGTCTGTGAAAGAGTTGGCGGATCAGTAATGGTGGGTTGGTCTTTGGCTGTCTCCAGATGTTTAGAAATTTTTCTCGGGGGAGACGGTGATTTTAGAGGCACGAGACTAGAATTGACAGCTTGTTTGGAAGAAGGTGGTGAGAGCTTTTTCTTCCTTTTGGACAAGACCTCTGAGAAAAGAGGTGTAGAATTGTCTCTTTGGAGAGGAGGTGGAGTTCCCCAAAAGTATTTGGAGGAATGAGGTTTATCGGAACGGGTGGTGGAAGGAGTAGCAGCGGTTGGTGAGGAAGGGGAGTGGGTATTTAAAGTGGGGGATATGGAGAGGCGGGAGAAGGATGGGGAGAGGTGGTAGGTGGATGGGGAGAAACGGGAGGAGAAAGAGGGGAAGTGGGAGGAGGCTGAGAGGCGGGAGGGGGAGGGGCGGTGGGGCTGGGAGAAGGAGGATCATTCGTGTGAGAGGTGGTAGGATCAGAGGAGTTGCGTGGTTGAGATACATTATTGGAGGAAAGTGAAGTAGCCGAGTTAGATCTTGCTGGTGTAGTGAGCTTGATATTTGTTTTTGACTGTTTTGAAGGGTGTTTTGGGTCCGATTTATTTCCATGGTGAAAGACCGGAGGAGGGTTTAGAGGGTTGTGTGTTGTTTCCGGTGATGGATCTGTGGATTGATTATCAGGTTGGGATGTGTTTTTCTTGCAGTTCTTACTGATGTGACCATATTCACCGCAGGAAAAACACTTAACAGACTCGGTAGAAATGAAAATTCGGTAGTTCACACCTGCATAATTGAAGTTAATGTGGTCCGGTATAGTAATATTTGGTTCAATAAAGACATGAACCTGTCTTCTGAAGGACATGATATGGGACAACTTTTTGATATGGGAGACACGGTCTTACAAAAATGAGACAAATTGGCAGTAATAACATAATTAGGTATTTCAGGATATACATTTGATAAAACGAGTCGAGTGGTCGGGCGTACGAGTGGGCTGACTTCTATGTATGTTTTCTGTATGTGAAGACCACATAAAATGGCTTCGATCCAAACTGGACCTCCATCAGAGGCTTTGACAAAGTACAAACATAACTAGAGATTGGTGTTTGTATTGACAAACACTAGGTGTTCGGGACGCGTAAAGGTCAAATTGGGGTCAACTTTGTTTAAATATTTTTTTTAAATTAACGATCTGTACAATGGTGCAAAGATTGTTAATTTACCTCTTTTGGATGATTTTTGTTAATATTAAACTTTGACTTCCGGTTTGGACAGGAAGTAAAGGTCAAATTGGGGTCATGTTTATGTAAATATTGTTGACAACAATCTGTACAATGGTGCAAAAATGTCAATTTACCTCTTGTGGTTGTTGAGATAAGATTTTTTTTAAATATTAAACTTTGACTTCCGGTTTGGACAGGAAGTAAAGGTCAAATTGGGTTCACCTTTTTAAACATATTTTTTGACAAGTAACGCTCTGTACAACGGTGCAAAAATTGTGAATTTACCTCTTGTGGTTGTTGAGACACAATTTTTGTTAATATTAAACTTTGACTTCCGGTTTGGACAGGAAGTAAGAGAAAATTGGGGTCACCTTTGTATAATTTCTTTTTTGACAATTAACAATGTATACAATGGTGCAAAAAATGTAAATTTACCTCTTGTGGTTGTTGAGATATAATTTCTTTAAATATTAAACTTTGACTTCCAGTTTAGACAAGAAGTAAAGGTCAAATTGGGGTCACCTTTTTGTAATTTTTTTTGACAATTAACGATCTGTACAATGGTACAAAAATTGTGAATTTACCTCTTGTGGTTGTTGAGATATGATTTTTTTAAATATTAAACTTTGACTTTCGGTTTCGACAGGAAGTAAGGTCAAATTGGGGTCACCTTTGTGTAAATATTTTTCGACAATTAATCTATACAATGGTGCAAAAAATGTCAAGGTACATCTTGTGGTTGTTGAGATAAGATTTTTTTAAATATTAAATTTTGACTTCCGGTTTGGACAGGAAGTAAGGTCAAATTGGGGTCACCTTTGTGTAAATATTTTTCCACAATTAACAATCTATACAATGGTGCAAAAATGTGAATTTACCTCTTGCGGTTGTTGAGATATGATTTGTTTAAATATTAAACTTTGACTTCCGGTTTGTACAGGAAGTAAGGTCAAATTAGGGTCACCTTTGTGTAATATTTTTGACAATTAACGATCTGTATAATGGTACAAAAATTGTGAATTTAACCTCTTGTGGTTGTTGAGATATAATTGTTTTAAATATTAAACTTTGACTTCCGGTTTGGACAGGAAGTAAGGTCAAATTGGGGTCACCTTTTTGGAAATATTTTTTGACAATTAACGATCTGTACAATGGTACACAAATTGTGAATTTACCTCTTGTGGTTGTTGAGATATGATTTTTTGCGGACAGACGTCGGGGAGAAGAAGAAGAAGTAAAAACTAGAAATTCGAGTTTGTTTACACAAACTCTAGGTGTTCGGGAGGAGTAAAGGTCAAATTGGGGTCACCTTTGTGTAAAATTGTTTTGACAAATAACGATCTGTACAATGGTGCAAATATTGTGAATTTACCTCTTGTGGAAGATTTTGTTTTAAATATTAAACTTTGACTTCCGGTTTAGACAGGAAGTAAAGGTCAAATTGCGGTCAACTTTGTGTAAAATTGTTTTGACAATTAACGATCTGTACAATGGTACACAAATTGTGAATTTACCTCTTGTGCTTGTTGAGATATGATTTGTTTAAATATTAAACTTTGACTTCCGGTTTGGACAGGAAGTAAGGTCAAATTGGGGTCATCTTTTTGTAAATTTTTTTGACAATTAACGATCTGTACAATGGTAGAAAAATTGTGAATTTACCTTTTGTGGTTGTTGAGATATGATTTGTTTAAATATTAAACTTTGACTTCCGGTTTGGACAGGAAGTAAGGTCAAATTGGGGTCAACTTTATGTAAATATTTTTGGACAATTAATGATCTGTACAATGGTGCAGAAAATATCAATTTAACTCTTGTGGTTGTTGAGATATGATTTTATAAAATATTAAACTTTGACTTCCGGTTTGGACAGGAAGTAAGGTCAAATTGGGGTCACCTTTATGTAAATATTTTTGGACAATTAATGATCTGTACAATGGTGCAGAAAATGTCAATTTACCTCTTGTGGTTGTTCAGATATGATTTTGTTTAAATATTAAACTTTGACTTCCGGTTTGGACAGGAAGTAAGGTCAAATTGGGGTCATCTTTTTGTAAATATTTTTTGACAATTAACGATCTGTACAATGGTACAAAAATTGTGAATTTACCCCTTGTGGTTGTTGAGATATGATTTTTTTAAATATTAAACTTTGATTTATCGTAATTCGATATCTGATGACCTCATCGTGACGTCACAAATTCTTGTCACAAAGTTTGTTTGATCTACGTGTTAAGTTCTAAGTATATGCCAAGTTTCAAGTTCATGTGAAGTTTGCAAGTATGTGTTTTTTTGTAGACAATCTATCTGGAGAAGAAGAAGAAGAAGGAGAAGAAAAGAAAAAACCGAACAAAAACAATAGGTGTTTCGGGTGCATACCCGAACACCTAAAAAAAAAACCGAACAAAAACAATAGGTGTTTCGGGCACAAACCCGAACACCTAACTAGAGATTCGAGTTTGTCTTGACACAAACTCTAGGTGTTCGGGAGGTGTAAAGGTCAAATTGGGATCACCTTTTTGTAAATATTTTTTTTACAATTAACGATCAGTACAATAGTGGAATTTTGTTTAATTTACCTCTTGTTGTTGTTGAAATATGATGTTTTTAAATATTAAACTTTGACTTCCGGTTTGGACAGGAAGCAATGCCAAATTGGGGTCACCTTTTTGTAAATATTTGTTGACAATTAACGACCTATACAATGGTACAAAAATTGTGAATTTACCTCTTGTGGTTGTTGCGATATGATTTTTTTAAATATTAAACTTTGACTTACGGTTTGGACAGGAAGTAAGGTCAAATTGGGGTCAGCTTTTTATAAATATTTTTGACAATTAACGATCTGTATACTGGTGCATAAATTGTCAATTTACCTCTTGTGGTTGTTGAGATATGATTTTTTTAAATATTAAACTTTGACTTGCAGTTTGGACAGGAAGTAAGGTCAAATTGGGGTCACTCACAACTCGTGTTTCATCTGCTTGTTAATAATAATAATAATAATAATGTATGGACTTATATAGCGCACGTATCCACCAACTAAGTGGTGCTCAAGGCGCATTCTTTTTAACGTGCATTACACAACACACGGGACCTACGGCTTTACGTCCCATCCGAAGGACGAAGCAATTATGGTTAAGTACCTTGCTCAAGGACACAAGTGTCACGACCGGGGCTCGAACCCACACGCTGCTGCTGGCAACACCAGAACTTGAGTTCGGTGCGCTAGACCGCTCGGCCAAGTTTCAAGTTCATGTAAAGTTTGCAAGTTGTTTGTTACCGACTATTAAGCAATCCGAATAGCGTAACGGGAAACTTCACGCTAAACTTGGCATAGGAGCCTTGCTCTACGATAATAATTCTGCACTGATTGTAAAGACCACTAAAGTTGTATAGCGCCCTCTGTAGTTAGAATTTCTAACGCACAATGGTGAACATACACTGAATGTGGGTCATTACACATGTGGGCTTGACGTCATCATGACGTCACTGTTGCGGTTTCCTGATCATCATGACGTCACTAGGTTTCATCTACAAGTTAAGGTCTAACTATGTGTGAAGTTTGAAGGTTTTTTAATGCAAATACCTGAAAATAGAACAGGTTAGGACAAAAACCTGAAAAAAGAACAGGTTAAAACAAATACCTGGAAATAGATCAGGTTAAAACAAATACCTGAAAATAGAACAGGTTAAAACAATACCTGAAAAAAGAACAGGTTGATACAAATACCTGAAAAGAGAACAGGTTAAGACAAAGAGCTCTGGGGAGAACGGATTGATGCAAAAAGCTGTGGAGAGAAAGGGTTAAAACAAATACCTGAGAATCAAACAGGTTAATACAAAGAGCTGTGGACAGAACAGGTTAAAACAAATTCCTGAAAAGAGAACAGGTTAAAGCAAACACCTGAAAAAAGAACAGGTTAAAGCAATTGCCTGAAAAAAGAACAGGTTAAAGCAGTTGCCTCAAAATAGAACATGTTAAAACAAATACCTGGAAATAGAACAAGTTAAAACAATACCTGAAAAAAAGAACAGGTTAATACAAAGAGCTGTGAAGAGAACGGGTTAAAACAAATACCTGAAAAGTAAACGGGCTAATACAAAGAGCTGTGGAGAGAACGGGTTAAAACAAATTCCTGAAAAGAGAACAGGTTAAAGCAATTGCCTGAAAAAAGAACAGGTTAAAGCAAATACCTGAAAATAGAACAGGTTAAAACAAATACCTGAAAAAAAGAACAGGTTGATACACAAACCTCACAAGAGAATAGGTTAAGACAAAGAGCTGTGGAGAGAACGGGTTAAAACAAATACCTGAAAAGAGAACGGGTTAATACAAAGAGCTGTGGAGAGAACGGGTTAAAACAAATACCTGAAAAGAGAACGGTTAATACAAAGAGCTGTGGAGATAACGTGTTAAAACAAATACCTGAAAAGAGAAAGGGTTAATACAAAGAGCTGTTGAGAGAACAGGTTAAAACAAATACCTGAAAAGAAATGGGTTAATACATAGACCTACGGAGATAACGTGTTAAAACAAATACCTGAAAAGAGAAAGGGTTAATACAAAGAGCTGTTGAGAGAACGGGTTAAAACAAATACCTGAAAAGAGAAAGGGTTAATACAAAGAGCTGTTGAGAGAACAGGTTAAAACAAATACCTGAAAAGAAATGGGTTAATACATAGAGCTACGGAGATAACGTGTTAAAACAAATACATGAAAAGAGAAAGGGTTAATACAAAGAGCTGTGGAGATAACGTGTTAAAACAAATACCTGAAAAGAGAAAGGGTTAATACAAAGAGCTGTTGAGAGAACAGGTTAAAACAAATACCTGAAAAGAAAATGGGTTAATACAAGAAACTGTGGAGAGAACAGGTTAAAACAAATACCTGGAAATAGAACAGATAAAAACAAATACCTGGAAATAGAACATGTTAAAATAAATACCTGAAAAAAGAACAAGTTGATACAAATATCTGAAAAGAAAATGGGTTAATACAAAAAATTGTGGAATGAACAGGTTAAAACAAATACCTGGAAATAGAACAGGTTAAAAAAATACCTGAAAAGAGAGCAGGTTAAAACAAATACCTAAAAAGTTTTACCTAAATACCTAAAAAGATAACGTGTTAAAACAAATACCTGAAAAGAGAATGGTTAATACAAAGAGCTGTGGAGATAACGTGTTAAAACAAATACCTGAAAAGAGAACGGGTTAATACAAAGAGCTGTTGTGAGAACGGGTTAAAACAAATACCTGAAAAGAAATGGGTTAATACATAGAGCTATGGAGATAACGTGTTAAAACAAATACCTGAAAAGAGAAACGGTTAATACAAAGAGCTGTGGAGAGAACGGGTTAAAACAAATACCTGAAAAAGAACAGTTTAAAGCAAATACCTGAAAATAGAACAGGTTAAAACAAATACCTGAAAAAAAGAACAGGTTGATACACATACCTCACAAGAGAACAGGTTAAGACAAAGAGCTGTGGGGAGAACGAGTTAATACAAAAATCTGTAGAGAGAACGGGTTAAAACAAATACCTGAAAGGAGAACGGGTTAATACAAAGAGCTGTGGAGAGAACGGGCTAATACAAAAAGCTGTGGAGAGAACGAGTTAAAACAAATACCTGAAAAGAGAACGGTTAATACAAAGAGCTGTGGAGATAACGTGTTAAAACAAATACCTGAAAAGAGAACGGGTTAATACAAAGAGCTGTGGAGATAACGTGTTAAAACAAATACCTGAAAAGAGAACGGGTTAATACAAAGAGCTGTTGAGAGAACAGGTTAAAACAAATACCTGAAAAGAAAATGGGTTAATACAAGAAACTGTGGAGAGAACAGGTTAAAACAAATACCTGGAAATAGAACAGATAAAAACAAATACCTGGAAATAGAACATGTTAAAATAAATACCTGAAAAAAGAACAAGTTGATACAAATACCTGAAAAGAAAATGGGTTAATACAAAAAACTGTGGAATGAACAGGTTAAAACAAATACCTGGAAATAGAGCAGGTTAAAAAAATACCTGAAAAGAGAGCAGGTTAAAACAAATACCTAAAAAGTTTTACCTAAATACCTAAAAAGATAACGTGTTAAAACAAATACCTGAAAAGAGAACAGTTAATACAAAGAGCTGTGGAGATAACGTGTTAAAACAAATACCTGAAAAGAGAACGGGTTAATACAAAGAGCTGTTGAGAGAATCGGGTTAAAACAAATACCTGAAAAGAAAATGGGTTAATACATAGAGCTACGGAGATAACGTATTAAAACAAATACCTGAAAAGAGAAACGGTTAATACAAAGAGCTGTGGAGAGAACGGGTTTAAACAAATACCTGAAAAGAAAATGGGTTAATACAAAGAACTGTGGAGAGAACGGGTTAAAACAAATAGCTGAAAAGAGAACGAGTTATTACAGAGAGCTGTGTAGAGAACGGGTTAAAACAAATAGCTGAAAATAGAACAGGTTAAAACAAATACCTAAAAAGAGAACAGGTTAAAGCAAATACCTGAAAAAGGACAGGTTAATGCAAATACCTGAAAATAGAACAGGTTAAAACAAACACCTGAAAATAGATCATGTTAAAACAAATACCTGGAAATAGAACAGGTTAAAACAATACCTGAAAAGAGAACGGGTTAAGAAAAAGAGCTGTGGGGAGAACGGGTTGATGCAAAAAGCTGTGGAGAGAGCGGGTTAAAACAAATACCTGAAAAGGGAACAGGTTAATACAAAGAGCTGTGGAGAGAACGGGTTAAAACAAATACCTGAAACGTAAACGGGTTTATACAAAGAGCTGTGGAGAGAACGGGTTAAAACAAATAGCTGAAAAGATAACGGGTTAATACAAAGAGCTGTGGAGAGAACGGGTTAAAACAAATACCTGAAAAAGAAGTGGTTAAAACAAATACCTGAAAAGAGAACGGGTTAATACAAAGAACTGTGGAGAGAACGGGTTAAAACAAATACCTGAAAAGTAAACGGGCTAATACAAAGAGCTGTGGAGAGAACGGGTTAAAACAAATTCCTGAAAAGAGAACAGGTTAAAGCAAACACCTGAAAAAAGAACAGGTTAAAGCAATTGCCTGAAAAAAGAACAGGTTAAAGCAAATACCTGAAAATAGAACAGGTTAAAACAAATACCTGAAAAAAAGAACAGGTTGATACACATACCTCACAAGAGAACAGGTTAAGACAAAGAGCTGTGGGGTGAACGATTTAATACAAAAAGCTGTGGAGAGAACGGGTTAAAACAAATACCTGAAAAGAGAACGAGTTAATGACAAAGAGCTGTTGAGAGAACGGGCTAATACAAAAAGCTGTGGAGAGAACGGGTTAAAACAAATACCTGAAAAGAGAACGGTTAATACAAAGAGCTGTGGAGATAACGTGTTAAAACAAATACCTGAAAAGAGAACGGGTTAATACAAAGAGCTGTTGAGAGAACAGGTTAAAACAAATACCTGAAAAGAAAATGGGTTAATACAAGAAACTGTGGAGAGAACAGGTTAAAACAAATACCTGGAAATAGAACAGATAAAAACAAATACCTGGAAATAGAACATGTTAAAATAAATACCTGAAAAAAGAACAAGTTGGTACAAATACCTGAAAAGAAAATGGGTTAATACAAAAAACTGTGGAATGAACAGGTTAAAACAAATACCTGGAAATAGAACAGGTTAAAAAAAATACCTCAAAAGAGAGCAGGTTAAAACAAATACCTAAAAAGTTTTACCTAAATACCTAAAAAGATAACGTGTTAAAACAAATACCTGAAAAGAGAACGGTTAATACAAAGAGCTGTGGAGATAACGTGTTAAAACAAATACCTGAAAAGAGAACGGGTTAATACAAAGAGCTGTTGAGAGAACGGGTTAAAACAAATACCTGAAAAGAAAATGGGTTAATACATAGAGCTATGGAGATAACGTGTTAAAACAAATACCTGAAAAGAGAAACGGTTAATACAAAGAGCTGTGGAGAGAACGGGTTAAAACAAATACCTGAAAAGAAAATGGGTTAATACAAAGAACTGTGGAGAGAACGGGTTAAAACAAATAGCTGAAAAGAGAACGAGTTATTACAGAGAGCTGTGTAGAGAACGGGTTAAAACAAATAGCTGAAAATAGAACAGGTTAAAACAAATACCTGGATATAGAACAGGTTAAAATAAATACCTGAAAAAAGAACAGGTTAAAACAAATACTTAAAAAGAGAACAGGTTAAAGCAAATACCTGAAAAAGGACAGGTTAATGCAAATACCTGAAAAGAGAACGGGTTAATACAAAGAGCTGTGGAGAGAACGGGTTAAAACAAATACCTGAAGAGAGAACGGGTTAATACAAAAAGCTGTGCAGAGAATGGGTTAAAACAAATACCTGAAAAGTAAACGAGTTAATACAAAGAGCTGTGGCCAGAACGGGTTAAAACAAATACCTGAAAAAGAACGGGTTAAAACAAATACCTGAAAAGAGAATGGGTTAATACAAAGAGCTGTGGAGAGAACGGGTTAAAACAAATACCTGAAAAAGAACAGGTTAGAACACATACCTGAAAAGAGAATAGGTTAAAACAAATACCTAAAAAGAGAACAGGTTAAAGGAAATACCTGAAAAAGGGACAAGTTAAAGCAAATACCTGAAAATAGAACAGGTTAGGACAAAAACCTGAAAAAAGAACAAGTTAAAACAAATACCTGGAAATAGAACAGGTTAAAACAATACCTGAAAAGAGAAGAGGTTAAGGCAAAGAGCTATGGGGAGAACGGGTTGATGCAAAAAGCTGTGGAGAGAGCGGGTTAAAACAAATACCTGAACAGGGAACAGGTTAATACAAAGAGCTGTGGAGAGAATGGGTTAAAACAAATACCTGAAACGGAAACGGGTTTATACAAAGAGCTGTGGAGAGAACGGGTTAAAACAAATAGCTGAAAAGATAACGGGTTAATACAAAGAGCTGTGGAGAGATCGGGTTAAAACAAATACCTGAAAAAGAACTGGTTAAAACAAATACCTGAAAAGAGAACGGGTTAATACAAAGAACTGTGGAGAGAACGGGTTAAAACAAATAGCTGAAAAGAGAACGGGTTATTACAGAGAGCTGTGGAGATAACGTGTTAAAACAAATACCTAAAAAGAGAACGGGTTAATACAAAGAGCTGTGGAGAGAACGGGTTAAAACAAATACCTGAAAAAAGAACAGGTTAAAGCAAATACCTGAAAATAGAACAGGTTAAAACAAATACCTGAAAATAGAACAAGTTAAAAAAAACAGGAGGTCGTGGGTTCGAATCCTGCCGGCGTCACCAACCTATATATATCGCGGAACCCGCTGCTATATGTGATTCTAGCCGGCCAATTGTCATCGGGCAAGGTGGTCGAGAGGTTAAGACGTCTGCACTAGTAAGCAGGAGGTCGTGGGTTCGAATCCCGCCCGAGTCGCCTGTGTAGTTTTTTTCACAGACACTCGGAAAGCACTGAGTATACAGTGCTATACACACGTCGGTGAAGGGTAAAATTAAATCAATTGTTAATCTCCCGACACAAGAATTTCACCAACCTATGTTAAAACAAATACCTGGAAATAAAATAGGTTAAAACAAATACCTAAAAAGAGAACAGGTTAAGACAAAGAGCTGTGGGGAGAACGGGTTAAAACAAATACCTGAAAAGGGAACAGGTTAATACAAAGAGCTGTGGAGAGAACAGGTTAAAACTTGTAGCTATGCATAGTGAAGAGGACAAGTAAGACTAATTGCGGTGACACCATGTCTCTCCTGAGGACAATCAGAGCATACTGATCGAAACGTCGAATTGTAACCTCCAGTTCTTTTCAGAACTAATTACTACTTAATTGAGAATTTCCCGAATTTCCCGCTTTTCAGAAATTGATACCAGTATTTAAAAAATATACATGTATTTTCTTTAACGTGATTTTTTTGTATAGGTCAAATGAGCTGCAGGCGGGGGGAAATCATAGTTTTTGACCGATTACTAATATTTAACCAAGTATGCTTTCAGGAAAATCTAAGAACATTGGTGAAAATAACCATATTAACGGGATTTAATGATCTTTGTTTTAACTGTACTTTGTTTTCCCATCTTAGTTCGCTGTTATACAACGACATCAGTGTAATTGCTCCAGGAACATTTGATGGTTTACAAAATCTCAATCACTTGTAAGTATGCATGTCATGAATTTCAATGACTCAACATCAAGCCACCAATTTCTCTTGAATGAAGTCTCGCCTTACTGCAAACAATTTAGGATAAATGCGTAGTTCATGTTTGCCTATCGAAATATAGGTATGCGTTTCCACTTTTTACCTTTGTACAACACAACGTAATCAACAACATATGTACAGATCACTTGTTAAAGGAATATTTTGAATCATATAAAGGTAAATATACTCACATAGTAATTAAAATAAAATAAATGGTTGTAAACTAATTTACGATTCTATCGTCACATTTATATGTCACACTATATCATACTTGTCAATAGAGGGCTGTAGGAAAACAAACATTGTAAAGTTTCGATGCACTAAAATATTGTCTATCCTCGTTTATTATAATATTATTGTTTAATAATATCTGAATCTCGGACATGATAAATGTTTTTATATATATTCTTCTTAAACTTATGTGGATGTTCTTTATACCTTGTCTCAATTTGCCTTCGGGAAAGAACCTGATAGGTTCGAAACAAAATGCCAAGAACATTTATTTTGCATTTATAGTACAGGTCCTTTATGTAGGCAAGCAGTTTGCAACATCTAAGCCTAATTCTCTATTTATTTGGTACTTTTATGTTTTATATTTCGATACACTCAACCTCAGGCAGGTTTAATGATCTTTGTTTTAACCCTACTTTGTTTTCCCATCTTAGATCGCTGAGCAGCAACAACATCAGTGAAATTACTCAAGGAGCATTTCATGGTCTACAAAATCTCAGCATTTTGTAAGTATTCATGTCATGATTTTCAATCACGCAGATTTCTCTTAAATGAAGTTACGTCTTACTGCAAACAAATTAGAAGAAGTGCGTATAGTTCATGTTTGCCGATCGATATATACGCATGTATATTCACTATTTTATTTTATTTGTACGACACAACGTAATCAGCAACATTTGCACAAATTAGTTGTTAAAGGAATATTTTGAATCACACAGGTAAATATGCTAATAAAGCAATTAAAGTGAATGAAATCGTTTTAATTAAAGTAATTTACAATTCGTCACACTATGCCACATAATCTGTGCGGACTGCAAATTTTGTTTTTATGCATTTTCAATATTTTCTACGTAGGACACAACATAATCATGTGTACAGATCATCTGTTTAATATATCCCTTCAGCATCTATATAGCCTCAATAATTATGTCTAGAAATGTTATCTTAGTATCCCTCTCGGCCTAGATCTGATTTTAGTTTTTAAAAAATCATATTTATATAAATTATAATATGCAGTGGCGTAACTATGCGGGGGGGGGGGGGCGGCCGCGGGGGACATTCCCTCTGGCCAGGTCTGTGCCTCTGGGTGCCCCCCCCCCCCCCCATTCAGAATTTTTAAAAATAGGTCCCTATTTGAGGCTGCAAAGATACAAACTGTTCAAGTATTGATATGCCCCCTCGAAAAATTCGTGTGCCCCCTCGTGCCCTTCCCTGAAAATTGGATACTAGTTACGCCACTGCTAATATGTAATGAGAACACTTGGATAAAATACTCAAAAAGAACATGAAAACAGTTGTTCCCTAATATAACATTTCTAAATTGAGGATAGCATTCCACCAAACCGTTTTGAATATCAATGCACTCAATTATTGTCTATCAAGATTCATCTGTTATCTAAACATGTCTAAAATAATCTCAGGTAGGATAACCAGGCATGTAGCCAGCCTTCTTAGTTGTGGGGGGAAGCCATTTTTTGTCCCTGTTTTAACGTCAAAACTTGAACTTGCTGCACAATCGTAAACTGTACATGAACGAGACTCAGCCAAGCTGGCCCCTTCGGCATCACCACACCTTCCACAATATAAAAAATGAGAAGCAGATCACATCGTGGTATAAAAACAAGTACCGAGTATAAATAAATGGTTATTTTTTCTGTTCCAGTTTTGTCTTGTGTTTTGCAAATATTTTGCCGTCCCCATTTTATCCTTGAAAACTTTGCTCCCCCCCCCCGCCCTCCACTGGCTAAGCCACTGAGGATAACTGTTGTTAAGTGTTTTAATCTAGTATGTTTAACCCATTGTTTTCCCATTTTAGATGTCTAGACAATAACACTCTTAGTATACTTTCATCCAGAACATCTACAAAAGCGTACTTACTTGTCATTAATTTCAATCAGTCAGGAAACAGCCATATATTAATGTTAACTTAATTTACGTCTGACGAAGAAACAAAATTAGAATACGAAGTTTGTGTTTCGCATCGATCGAAATATCTGTATGCATTTTCCCTAGTTATCTTTAAAAAAATCAATGTAATGAGCTAAATTGTTCACGGATCAGTTGTTCTTGAATCATAAAGTAAGTGTTTCATTCCGATCGAAATATTTGTAGGCATATGTCTTTTCACTTTTTATCTTTAACAAAAACTAATGAGCTACATTGTTCACGGATCAGTTGTTTAATGTATATCTTGAATCATAAAGTTAAACATACTCATATAATAAATGTTCTCTAATGAGGAAATTTGCACTGTTCGTTTTAAACATATTTATAAATTGTCACACTATATCGCACTAATTGATTGGAGGGCTATAGGACAACGAACTGGTACTTATGTTTTATGTTTCGATGCACTCAACTGTTGTCTATCGAGATTCGTTTGTAAATTATTGAACCTGTGGAAGGACAATTGTTCAACTTGTTTGATACCATACCATTACAACGTTTCATGAATATGATTTCAGGAAAATCTGAGAACATTGATGGATATAATACCGATGAAGGCCTATATCTACTTTAACACGATGTTTTAACCCTACTTTGCGATTTTATTTTCTATATAGCCTAATGAGCTGCAGGCGGGAGAAAAATCATAGTTTTTGACCGATCACTAATATTTCACTAAGTATGCTTTCAGGAACATCTAAGAATATTGGTGAAAATAACCATATTAACGGGCTTTAATCATCTTTGTTTCAACCCTACTCTGTTTTCCCATCTTAGATATGTGGACAACAATAAAATCAGTGAAATTGCTCCAGGATCATTTGATGGTTTACAAAATCTCACTTACTTGTAAGTATTCATGTCATGAATTTCAATCACTCATACAGCATCGAGCCACCGATTTCTCTTACTGCAGAAGTGCGTAGTTCATGTTTGCAGATTGAAATATATTTATGCATTTTCACTAGGCCTATGTACGTTGTACGACACAATGTAATCAGCAACATCTGTACAGATCAGTTGTTAAAGGAATATTTTGAATCATAAAGTAAACATACTATTAAAATAAATAAAATCGTTATAAACTAATTTACAGTACGTCACATTATATCACACTATATCACACTTATCAATAGAGGACTGCATAACAAACTTTTTAAAATTTCGATTCACGCAACTGTTGTCTGTTGATGTTTATTGTAATTCTTTTTTCTCCAAAATAAGTGAATTTCGGATATGATAAATGTTAAGATTGTCTGATACTATTACAACGTTTCACAAAGTATGCTTTCAGGAAAACTAAGAACATTGTTGGATCTTTGAAGTTCTTGCCAAAGGAGTGTAGCAAATTATCAATAAACTTATGTATTTCATCAAACCTTAATTTATTTCATCGATGGTGTCCACATTTCAGAAGTTTATACCAGTCGTAAATAAATGCATAATCCATGCGAATTGCGAATTTTGTTTTATATGCATTTTCTACGTACGACACAACATAATCATCAACATTTATACAGAACATCTGTTTAATATATACGGTATACCTTCAGCATCTATATAGCCTCAATATGCCTAGAAATGTTATCTTAGTATCCCTCTCGGCCTAGCTCTGATTTTAGTCAAAAATCATACTTATATAAATGCTAATATGTAATGAGAACACCTGGAGAAAATACTCAAAAAGAACATGACAAACATTTTTCCATAATATAAAACTTGTAAATTGAGGAGAGCATTCCACCGAACCGTTTTGAATATCGATGCTCTCAAGATTGTTGTCTATCAAGATTCATTTGTTATGTAAAATGTGTAAAATATACGAATCTCAGGTAGGATAACTGTTGTTAAGTGTTTGAATCCAGTTTGTTTAGCCCTTGTACGAAACCGTACCTATACTTGCCAGTAATTACAATCAAGCAGGAGACAGCCATATATTAAAGTTAACCATTTACGTCTGACGATTAAACAAAATTAGAGGGAGTACGAAGTTCGTGTTTCGTTCTGATCGAAATATATGTATCTATTTTCACTGTTTACCTTAAACGAATCAAAGTAATGAGCTACATTGTTCACGGATCAGTTGTTTAATGTATATCTTGAATCATAAAGGTACACATACTCATATAATAAATTGTCACACTATATCACACTAATTCTGTGCAGGGCTATAGGACACGAAATGATACTTTTGTTTTATGTTTCGATGCACTCAACTGTTGTTTATCGAGATTCATTTGTAAATTAATTTTTATAAAATGACAACCTCAGGCAGGAAAATTGTTCAACTTGTTTGATACCATGGCAACGTTTCATAAAGTATGATTCCAGGAAAATCTGAGAACATTGATGTATATATACCGATGTAGGCATATATCTACTTTAACACGATGTTTTAACCCTACTTCGTAATTTTATTTTCTATATAGGCCCATTGAGCTACAGGCGGGGGTG
>CM055816.1:84933094-84943094 GCA_029582265.1 Zoroaster sp. YZ-2022
AACTTAAAATTTGAAATTTGGAATTTCATCTCGAAAGATGTATAATTACCCGCGCAATATTTGTGAAGGGTTTTTCATAAGATTTTTCTATCGAAAATTTTATTTAAAATTTAAAAGTTTTTCTATAAGGTTTTTTTTTTCTTTATCTATATCTTTATCGACGATGGCTTTGACATCTGGGGGCCCTTTTTTGGGAAAAAGACGAATGTTTTCTTTTGCGAGATTTGTCTGCCTTCGCAGATTAAACGAAATTCTTCGACTTATAAGACCGTTGATCGCTTTCAACGGGTTGTCGACGGTGGATTTTACTTCTCCCAAAACCAATCTGCGTGTTTTTTGCTTTTTATTTATTTATTTTCCGCATCTGATAAAACCCCAAACCCCGCCCAGCCCAAAAGATCCTTCAAAAGTATCCGATCCGGGCTGCCAGACGGTGGCAACCTTTCCCAAGGCCCTGCCCCACCAAATTCCGCCAACGTTTCAAAAAAAGTTTTGATGATTTTTAAAACCCCGCGCTCGTTTCTTTTTTTAAAATTTTTTTTTTAATGTCGTCGTTTTTTTGTAAACGAAACGCGTTGTTTACATCTTGACAATGGAAACGGTATCAAAGACGGAAAGGTTGATAAATTTTCGTTGTTTCGGTAGAGGCGCCATTATTCTATTAATAATAAAAGATTAAAAATTTAAAATCGGAGGGTTTTAGTTTTGATCTAACCGCCCTTTCTTCAGGGGTTTTTGACAAAGTAAAAAATTTAAAAAACTCATCCATTTATGGGGAAAAGGGGAAAGAAATCATGGGGGATAATAATAATAATAATAATAAGATTTATAGGGGACATATCCATTTCTGGGGCCCAAAGGGGAAAAAAAGATAAAAAAAAACAAAAATACAATGATAAATGGGGAAAATTATGTACTGAGACACGTACCACAATGGAATTACAAATATACATCATCTTTGAAGAATTGTGACATAAGATGATTTTTTAAGCATCGACTTAAATCAGTTATACTAACAAGATTTGATTTTAGTTGAAGATGATTCCAGAGTCCGACCCGCGACAAAAAAAACCTATCCCCCCAGTTCCGTTTTATTTTGGGTTTCTTTGGGGAGGAATGTTGCTGAGGCAAAGGTGATGAGTGATTTTGGTTCAGAAATATAAATTGAGCAAGAATAAAGATTTGGAAAAATTTAGATTTTTAAAAAAACAATTTCGTAAAAGGAAGAGAGTTTTTTCAAGATTGGGTGATATGGAGATTTTTTGGAAAAAGTCAACACGAGCTGTGTTTTTATGTTCTGAAGAAGATATTTGTTTCCCTTGGGGGAGACCGAGAGGAGCTTTCCCCTTTACGAGATGATGTGACAAAGCATGAATAATTTGTTCAGAGCACTTTTATTCAAGTATTTTATTTTTGATATTTGATATAAAATGATGATATGAACAATGGAGATAGAGTTTTAAAGTCATTTCGAGTCAAATATAACACCCAAATTACGTGTTGTGATGGGGGGTTATCGGAGTCACCAATTGTAGAGGAAGAGAAATTTTAGACAAGGATGATCCAAATAGAACAAATTCTTTTTTTTCGTCGTTAAATTTCAGGAAGTTTTGTCGATCCAACTTCGAATCCTTAAAACTTTCTCCAGTTTTGTAAGCAGGGAACCCAGGTTCTTAAAGTTTTAAAAAGAAAGTAGAGCTGCGTCATCCGAGACGGTAATTTAATTATACCAAATGAATCACGAACTGAAACGTATAAACAGAAAACCCCGGGGCCGACACGGACCCTTTGGGGACAGAATAAAGAAAAAAGGCTCGGGGTGGCATTACCAAACAAACAGGGAGGCCATTTAAAAGGTAGGACTTAACCAACCAGGTGTGTCATTTTCCAAGATGATATTGCAGGGGGGAGAGAAGGATTTTGTGACGCCCCAAAAAGCCCGCAAAAAAAACCAGCAGGATTTTTCCATCATCCAGGCAAAAATGTCATTGTTGACGGGAGAAGAGCATTTTCCCGTTCCATGAAATTTTTATAGGCTGACTGAAATGTCCGACAGGTTTTTACACGAACATGGTCAGAGATCCGTGATGAAACAACTCGTCGATTGTTTTTCCAAGGTTTTTAAATTCCCCAGGTCGGAATTTTTGAAAACTTCGCCAAATTGGGTTTTTCAGGAGTTTTTAAATGAGAAATTTTCCTTACAGGAAACAACGGAAAAAAGAGATCTGTTTACAATAGGATATATTTAGAAAACATCAATATTTTGTTTTATTAGCGGGCACTGAAAATTCCCCGTTTTTGATGGGTTTTCATGAGGTTTTTGATTCCGTAAATAGTGGGTCAAACAAAAGTCACAGATCCTTGGATGGTGTTTTTGGGAAAAATACAGGTACTGGGGGAAAAAAAACGGGTATTTCATTTTTACAAAAAGTTTTAAAAATTATTAGGGGGGTCCTGATTGAGTGTGTGGGGTTTGGGGAAACAGTTTCCAAAGTTAAAAATTTTTTTATTTTTCCAAAGAGATTATATTTTTTTCCCAACCCCTTTTTCAAATATCTCGTTGGTTAAATATTTTTGCCGATTTCCCAAGTTTCATTGTTTAATTTTGTTCGGAGAGGGTTTTTCCCCCCGGGACGAATATCACGAACCAGGGGGTCGATTGAGTTTTACAGTTCTAGTTTTTGGGGGCATGATCGTCCAAGATGTTAGAGATTCAAATGATTACAAAAAATCCAGCTCACCACTTTTAAGGTTTACTTTTTCCCGTTGGGGTTTAAAACGACATAAATCTCTAATATTTACATTTTCCAGTGGGGAGAGTTAAGAAATGGTAGGATGGAGGTTTTTAAGGGTTATTGCCATGATTGAAAGATCAGATAAACCGGATGGATAGTTTATTCGGGAAAAAGGGGGAAAATTTTCAGTTATATAGGGCAAGACAGTGACCATATCGATGAGGGGGGCTGGAATGCGGAAAGTCCATGAGCAGAGAGCAGATCAACGATTGAAATTGTTTGGGGTGTCCATATGAATGTTAAATCGCCTTAAAAAAAATGTCGATGGTGGGGAAATCCACAAAATTTCTCAAACCGCAGAAACGGGGAAGTTTTAAAGTTTACCATCAACATCCCTTTTTGGTCGAAAAAAAAGGGAGATCTAGAGGGTTCTTACCTCAGCATGCAAAATTCAAAAAGTTAGGTAGTCATTTTCACTTTTCATATGAAGATAAACTGACCAAAAGAAAGGGAACCTCCACCCGGGCTTTTTGGGTTGGGGTATGATGGAGAGTAGCCAGCAGGAGACACCACGGGGTAAAGTTTATCGGGGTTTAAAAACCATGTCCCCCAAACAAGATCCAAATTTTTTAGTACAAAGTCAACAAAATTTATCCGATTTGTTACATATGGATTGAGTGTTTAGTACACAGAGCTGGGTTTTGACTCATCATGAAATTTGGGGTTGAAGGGGCCCAAAGTCGCTTGTTGATGTGGTTGTTACTGCTGGGGGGTTAAAGGGGAAGCGGTTAAGGCTGTCCATTTTACGGCGACCGGCTTTTTCCCTATGTGGGCGGGTTTTTTGGGTTTATTACAATTCCAAGAGAGTTCCCAATTGACTCAATGCTGAAAAGATAAAGCTGCATCGTACATGGAGCATTGTGAAGATTGAGTAGTTATTGCCTATAGGAAATTTTATATTTTTTTGGGTTTAAAAAAGTGTTTGTCCAGGGGTTTGGGTTTTTGTTGAAATTAAGAGTTTCCCGGTGGGGGAGATGAATTATCATAGAGAAAATAGACGTCTCAAAATTTTAAAATGGGGGATCTTTTGGGGAACAATTTGGGTTGCATTTTAGCCTCTTTTGGGGGAGTCAGAGACACAATGGTTGATACAGGGAGAATAAACAGGATGTGACTCATTTCGATCACAAAGTTGTTGATCCAAAAAAAGGCGGGTCGCCAGGGTTTAAAATTTTAGCACAGGTTATAATCAAATCAGAGTTATGACAAAAAATGAAGATCCAAAATGTATATACACCCCAAAAAGTAAAACTTTCTGAGAGACAGAAAAAAACAACAGTTTTCATTATTAAAAAACAAATGTCAAATCCCAATAAACGTCCAGGACCAGATGGAACCACTAGTATAAAAAAAGACAAATTTGAGCAAAAACACTTACAGCACAAAATGGAGAGTTTTTTGAGTGGCTGCTTCAGGCGCTCAATCAGTAAAAAAAAGGCGGGAAAAAGTGACCAATTAAAGATAAGCAGGGGTCTAGAAAGCCAATAGGAGTACGAAGTGAACAAAGGGGGGATTATTACCAAAAAAGTAGATGGGCAGCTATTAAGTTTGGGGTAAAGGAGGGATTATTGAGCAACACAATGGGAAGGGGTGGCTTTTTGAAAGGGATAAACAAGGGGCAAACACAAAGGATAGACAACAAAAAAAGGTTTTTTTGCCTTTAAAATTAAGGGGTGGGTGTAAAAAAATTAAAATATCCTATGAGAAGTTTGGAAAAAAAGTAAAAGAAAAAGATAAGATAAAACAACAGGTTAAAGAAATACCTGAAAATAGAACAGGTTAGGACATAGACCCGAAAAGTAACAGGTTAAAACAAAAAATGAAAATAGAACGAAGGTTAAACAAATACCTGAAAAGAGAACAGATTAAAACAGATACCTGAAAATAGAACATTAGAAATTTTAAATATATATATATATATATATATATATATATATATATATATATATATATATATATATATATATAAGAAAGACACTTGGGAGAACATATGGGTTTAATATTAAAATTTAGGCGACATGATGTGGTCCACCATCAGTTAATCACCAAAACTGAAGCATCAGGGTGGTTTACAAGATACATGTGTGTGTTTAGTGATGCATATCTAATTACATCTCAGGGTGTATTTTCGGGTTTATGTTGATATGTTCATTAGTTATTTAAGGTTTCATGTGGGGTTTTGGGAATAATTTTGTTTCGGAAAGCAAAAATTTCATCTTTCGTGAGGTTAGTGTAGGTTTAGCTTTTGGGAATGATTTTCCACGAATTGAATATTTTTTTGTTTGTCTCTTAATGCCACATATTTCCAGTTCTTCCGTTTTTGTGTGTAAATGGCTTTGATTCCCCCATCGGGCTTTTTAAAATTTAGTTTGGGCAGTCCCCAAAAAGTTCGGTTGTTGTCTTTTGTGGTGACGTAGTTTTAGACAATATATATATATATATATATATATATATATATAAATATAAATATATATATATATATATATATATATATATATATATATATATATATATATATATATATATATATATATATATATATATATATAAAAAAAAAAAAAAATAAAACCGAGCAAAATAAGGTTCAAAAATTTTTCGTTCAATTTTTCTTGGGAATTTCATAACTTTTTGAAGCCCCCTATAGGAAAATCGATATTAAACAAAAAACACAGCATTTTTAAAAAAATGTTAATTTATGAGACATACAAAACCCCCAACACTAACCCTAACCAATAACCCCAACCAATAAAACACAGCATTTTTTTAAATAAATATTTGTCTAGAACCCAACCCTAACTCAACCTTTTTTAAAAATGTTAATTTAGGAGATTTTACAGAACCCCAAGGTTTAGTGATCGAGGTTCTGATGGCTGATTCATCAGAGGTGGTTAATGGGACCATGCTGCTTGATCCTTTAGCAAGACACCACCAACCCCCGGGGGGCCCAATTGAACCCACCCCTGGGGATGAGGTTCTTTTTGGGGCCCGCCCCAAATGGAGGGCCGAAGGGGACCGAAACCGCCAAATAAAAGTGGATCAGATCCGGGGTTTAACGGGAGGCCGAAAGAGGACAACAACAGTTAGAACCCAACCAACCCAACCCCAACCCTAAGCCCAACCAATCAACCCAATCCCAACCCCAACCCAACCTTTAACCCAACCCAACCCAACCCCTAACCCTAACCCCAACCCTACCCCCCCAACCCTAACCTTAACCTAACCCTTAACCCAACCCCAACCAACCCAAAACACAGCAGTTTTTTTAAATGTCCTTTTATTACCACAAAATCCCAAAGGACTTTAAAAGGAATTGTCCTGGGGTTTTTTTACTTACCGTTCCCAAAGGAAATTAAAAGGAACAACACAGAAACATTCCCAAAGGAACAAACAGGATTGTTACCACAGAAAATTAAAACCCAGAACATTCCCACAGAACCAAAAATTACCACAGGAACATTCCCAAAGGAAATTAAAGAAGTTCCCAAGGGAAGTTACCAGGAACGTTAAAAGAACGTTACCACAGGTACATTAGTCCACAGGAACATTCCCACAGGACCAAAACATTACACGGAACATTAAAGGTCAGGAAAACCACATGCCGTGGAAGTTCCAACGACCTGGGGAAACATGCCAGGGTACCGGGGAATGTTCCTGAAGACCTGGGAAAATGCCATGGTACCTGTGGAATTTTCCCGTGGTTCGGTTTAGGAAATTCCTGTGGTACCACAGACACGTTCCCAGGGAATATTACCACAGGCCCCATGGGCACCCCAGGCTAGACCAGGCAAATTGGTTTGTTTCTGTGATGCCCAGGAGAAAATTCAGAAAAAACATGTAATAAATATTTTAAAAAGTATAAAAAAAATATCCGGAAGATCCCGTCTGAAGTAGGTTTTTTTAAAGAAAATAAAAGAATGTTTTCAAAATTACTTTGGGTGTTTTTTTTTTTTAACCATTACAATTTTACAAAAAGTTGAATGCAATTTACACTATTTTTTCTCAAACCCCCCAACAAAACTAGTTAAAATTTTTCAAAAGTTATTTTTTATTATACAACTTCCATAAATTATGGATAAACCAAAACCTCCCAAAGATGTGCATCTCTTTAATATATTTTTTAAATATATGAAAGTTTAACCCATTTAAAATGTTTTACAAGCACATTAAACCCTGATTTCAATCCATATGCGAAAATTTAAAAAAGTTTTGTTGGTAAAAAACCACCATTAGAAGTTGAGCAAGGGAAAAACTGGAGGGATCTAAATTCATAATACTGTGAATATTGCAGTTTATATTGCGGTTTTTTATAACTTTTTTTCAACTTAATAAATTAAATTAATTTAAATTAATGATATGACCTTTAAAACTAAAAAAGTCAAAAACAAGACAATGGGTTTTTAAAAAGGAAAAAAAGGAATCAAAACTCACCAAGTTTTTAAAGGAAAAAAATTGTCTTTCAGACACCAACCATTTTTAAAAAAAAAAGTCATTAATCATAAATTGTGAATAGGAAACACAATTAAAGAACCAAAGAACCTATTTAATTAAATTTTTGTTAATCACAAAAGCACCATTTTAAAGGAAGCAAAATTGTCTTCAGACATTTTTCACTTTTTAGTAAAATGAAAATTTTTTTAATCATAAATGTTAAAAAGCAAGCACCTAATTGGATAAAAAATTTCCAAATATAATCAAAAGTCATGCATCAATTTAAAGTCATTAATCACAAAATGTGGAAATGGCAAGCAAATTAAATTAATTTATGGATGATCCTCCAGCAGTCTACTTAAGCAGCAAATTTTGGGCCCCATTCTTGGGGACGATCCGAGATACGATCAAAAATGAGTTGTCCCTCCAGTTCTTTTCAGAACAATATACTAAAAATGATTCCACATGGTGTCACCCCGAAATAGTTTTACTTAATTTTAAAAATAAAAGAATTTTTTTGTTTTTTTATCACAAATAGCATTTGAAGGATTAAATTTTTAAATCACAAACACACCAAGCCCCAGAATCTTCTTAATTTAAAGTAAGAGATTAAAAGTAAAAAGGCAAGCCCCCAAATGGATCTAGAAAAATTTCACCAAATATAATAGATGTCATTAAGGGAATTTACAGGTTTTCCCTTTTTCCAAATGTTTATAAAACTTTTTTACCCCTTCAAAATTTTTTTAGAAAAAGACAAACAAGAAATAGGTTTTGTCTGGGGAAAAATAGTGACATTATTAAAATCGACGGTCAATCAAAATTTTTTATTTTTTGAGAAAGTTTCATCCGAATCACCAATGACAAACTCAATTTTTCTAATTTATCGTTTTTTATTATCATTAATGTCCTGTATTTTTCTGAAAATACATGTACTTTTTTAAAAATTCACCCAACGAGCTTTCCTCTCATTAGTTCATCTGGGTTTGACGATCCAGAAGATCTAAAATAAATAAAAATAGATATTTTGTTAGTTACTATTGCCACTCTATCAAACATATCCAACAATGTAGGGGAAAAGTTCTAACCAACGTAATGTAAAGAGGTGTTTAAGACTTGAAATTTGGGGAAAAAAAGGTATCAGAAATTCTAAACTTTGATAATTAAAAGTAAAATTAATTTTAAATCAATTAAAAATTTGAGCAGTCGCCAAATTTTGGGAAAAATACAAAAAGTACATCAGGTTTTCCCGGCTTGGTTTTATGGAATTTTACCCACTTCCGTTCATGTCTTTCCATCGGGGTTTTAAGTTATGCGGCCTTCCATCATGAATGAACGTGTATTGTACACTACAACAGTAATGATAAAAGAAAAAAGACATGTATACACCCATCAGGTAACGTAACTATACTTAATTAGCAGTTATGTCAACACAGAGCAAATTCATGGCAGATAACTCCCTCTGATTCTATTCTATTAATCTACAGTAACTTTCATAGTGGGTTATATTTTAAAACTTAAATTAAAAAATTTTTACAAAAATACAAGCCCAAAATAAATTCCAAACATGTGCACTGAATAAAAGTTATTTAGTTAACACATCAAAAGTTTTTTCCACCGCTGTACAGGTTGGTAAACTTGGATCCGGGGCACATGGCCCCGCAAAAAAAACAAGTTCCCCATAGATGATGTACAAAGTCAATGGAGGGCAAGTTTTTGTGATATCAACAAAACTTTAAAATAAAATTTCAAGAAAAAATTTGAGTACCCAAAAGAGTAAAACAATATCATGTGTGAAAAATAAATAAAGTTACAAAGAATAAAATATGCAATATTTTGTTGCCTATGAAAATTATTTTCCACTTACAATTAGGGGCCAGTTACAATTTCAAAAACGATTCTAGTAAAATGGTTTTTTTTAAATGAATGGGAGAAAACCATTTGGGCCCGGGTAATGTTCCTGATTTTAACCCGGGGGAGCCCTGTGGAAACCGTTTCATTGATTTTTTTCCTAAAAGAATCTTGATGACAGAAATAAGAAAAAATTAATTTTCCCTCAACATTGGTTTAGTATTTAATGTTTATTTATCTTTTGTCGAAAAACAACAGTTAACTTCAACAAATAAAATTTGGGGTTTTAATTTTATCAAGTAAATTTAAAAAAGGCAAGTAAAATTTAAACACTGTTTTGTCCCGAGTATTCAATTTGTCTAGTCATTAAGGGAAAACAAATTTTTTTTAATTTATGTGATGAATTTAATGCTGCCATTGCAACAGCTTTTTTGGGTTTTGACCTTGACTAAATGAGGTGAGAAAACTTAAAAATTTAATGGCAAATGAATTGGTTTTTATAAAAAAAAGGTTTTGTGTGAAATTTTGTGGGTGAAATTAAGCATGATGCTGGGTAAATTTAATGAAAATTTTTAAAAAAGCCGAAACCCACTAAATCTAAAGTGAATAAAAAACTTTCATGAAATCAACCCCGCAAATACCCAACCAAAGAAAACCCAAACTGGTATACCCAGGTTATTACCACATAAATTTTTGTATTGGGTGATATTTGCTTTTTCCTTTGGGAATTTCTGTGGACCCCGACCACGAAGCACCAAGACCGGGAAATCCAGCGGCATTACCAATAAATTTGTGGTACTCTGAATTTTTTTATTTTTGTGGTATCTAATCCAAATACCACAGAAAAAACAGGGCCGGGGAAACCAGGGTTTGGGATTACCACATTTTTATGGAGGGATAATGCTTTTCCTGTTAAATTTTTTGGATCT
>CM055816.1:84945594-84981313 GCA_029582265.1 Zoroaster sp. YZ-2022
ACTTTAACCCTAGACCCCCTTCACACTTAACCCTAGACCCCCTTCACACTTAACCCTAGACCCCCTTCACACTTAACCCTAGAACCCCTCTTCACACTCTAACCCCAGACCCCCTTCACACTTAACCCTAGACCCCCTTCACACTTAACCCTAGACCCCCTTCACACTTAACCCTAGACCCCCTTCACACTTAACCCTAGACCCCCTTCACACTTAACCCTAGACACCCTTCACACTTAACCTAGAACCCCTTCACACTTTAACCCTAGAACCCCTTCACACTCTAACCCTAGAACCCCTTCACAAACCTAGAACTCCTTCACACTTAACCCTAGACCCCCTTCACACTTAACCCTAGACCCCCTTCACACTTAACCCTAGACCCCCTTCACACTTAACCCTAGACCCCCTTCACACTTAACCCTAGACCCCCTTCACACTTAACCCTAGAACCCCTTCTTCACACTTAACCCTAGACCCCCTTCACACTTAACCCTAGAACCCCCTTCACACTTAACCCTAGACCCCCTTCACACTTAACCCTAGAACCCCTTCTTCACACTTAACCCTAGACCCCCTTCACACTTAACCCTAGACCCCCTTCACACTTAACCCTAGACCCCCTTCACACTTAACCCTAGACCCCCTTCACACTCTAACCCTAGAACCCTAACCCCTTCACACTTAACCCTAGACCCCCTTCACACTTAACCCTAGACCCCCTTCACACTTAACCCTAGAACCCCCTCCACACTTAACCCTAGAACCCCCTCCACACTTAACCCTAGACCCCCTTCACACTTAACCCTAGACCCCCTTCACACTTAACCCTAGACCCCCTTCACACTTAACCCTAGACCCCCTTCACACTTAACCCTAGACCCCCTTCACACTTAACCCTAGACCCCCTTCACACTTAACCCTAGACCCCCTTCACACTTAACCCTAGACCCCCTTCACACTTAACCCTAGACCCCCTTCACACTTAACCCTAGACCCCCTTCACACTTAACCCTAGACCCCCTTCACACTTAACCCTAGAACCCTTCTACACTTAACCCTAGAACCCCCTTCACACTTAACCCTAGAACCCTTCACACTTAACCCTAGAACCCCCTTCACACTTAACCCTAGAACCCTCTTCACACTTAACCCTAGACACCCTTCACACTTAACCCTAGACCCCCTTCACACTTAACCCTAACCCTTAACCCTAGACCCCCTTCACACTTAACCCTAGACCCCCTTCACACTTAACCCTAGACCCCCTCACACTTAACCCTAGACCCCCTTCACACTTAACCCTAGACCCCCTTCACACTTAACCCTAGACCCCCTTCACACTTAACCCTAGACCCCCTTCACACTTAACCCTAGACCCCCTTCACACTTAACCCTAGACCCCCTTCACACTTAACCCTAGACCCCCTTCACACTTAACCCTAGACCCCCTTCACACTTAACCCTAGACCCCCTTCACACTTAACCCTAGACCCCCTTCACACTTAACCCTAGACCCCCTTCACACTTAACCCTAGACCCCCTTCACACTTAACCCTAGACCCCCTTCACACTTAACCCTAGACCCCCTTCACACTTAACCCTAGACCCCCTTCACACTTAACCCTAGACCCCCTTCACACTTAACCCTAACCCCCCTTCACACTTAACCCTAACCCCCCTTCACACTTAACCCTAACCCCCCTTCACACTTAACCCTAACCCCCCTTCACACTTAACCCTAACCCCCCTTCACACTTAACCCTAACCCCCCTTCACACTTAACCCTAACCCCCCTTCACACTTAACCCTAGACCCCCTTCACACTTAACCCTAGACCCCCTTCACACTTAACCCTAGACCCCCTTCACACTTAACCCTAGACCCCCTTCACACTTAACCCTAGACCCCCTTCACACTTAACCCTATACCCCCTTCACACTTAACCCTAGACCCCCTTCACACTTAACCCTAGACCCCCTTCACACTTAACCCTAGACCCCCTTCACACTTAACCCTAGACCCCCTTCACACTTAACCCTAGACCCCCTTCACACTTAACCCTAGACCCCAACCTTCACACTTAACCCTAGACCCCCGTCACACTTAACCCTAGACACACTTCACACTTAACCCTAGACCCCCTTCACACTTAACCCTAGACACCCTTCACACTTAACCCTAGACCCCCTTCACACTTAACCCTAGACCCCCTTCACACTTAACCCTAGACCCCCTTCACACTTAACCCTAGACCCCCTTCACACTTAACCCTAGACCCCCCTTCACACTTAACCCTAGACCCCCTTCACACTTAACCCTAGACCCCCTTCACACTTAACCCTAGACCCCAACCTTCACACTTAACCCTCGTACCCCTTCACACTTAACTCTAGACCCCCTTCACACTTAACCCTAGACCCCCTTCACACTTAACCCTAGACCCCCTTCACACTTAACCCTAGACCCCCTTCACACTTAACCCTAGACCCCCTTCACACTTAACCCTAGAACCCCCACACACTTAACCCTAGAACCCCCTTCACACTTAACCCTAGAACCCCCTCCACACTTAACCCTAGAACCCCCTCCACACTTAACCCTAGAACCCCCTTCACACTTAACCCTAGACCCCCTTCACACTTAACCCTAGACCCCCTTCACACTTAACCCTAGACCCCCTTCACACTTAACCCTAGAACCCCCTTCACACTTAACCCTAGACCCCCTTCACACTTAACCCTAGAACCCTTCACACTTAACCCTAGACCCCCTTCACACTTAACCCTAGACCCCCTTCACACTTAACCCTAGACCCCCTTCACACTTAACCCTAGACCCCCTTCACACTTAACCCTAGAACCCCCTTCACACTTAACCCTAGAACCCCCTTCACACTTAACCCTAGACCCCAACCTTCACACTTAACCCTAGACCACAACCTTCACACTTAACCCTAGACCCCAACCTTCACACTTAACCCTAGAACCCCCTCCACACTTAACCCTAGAACCCCCTCCACACTTAACCCTAGAACCCCCTCCACACTTAACCCTAGAACCCCCTCCACACTTAACCCTAGAACCCCCTCCACACTTAACCCTAGAACCCCCTCCACACTTAACCCTAGAACCCCCTCCACACTTAACCCTAGAACCCCCTTCACACTTAACCCTAGAACCCCCTTCACACTTAACCCTAGAACCCCTTCACACTTAACCCTAGACCCCCTTCACACTTAACCCTAGACCCCCCTTCACACTTAACCCTAGACCCCCTTCACACTTAACCCTAGACACCCTTCACACTTAACCCTAGACCCCCTTCACACTTAACCCTAGACCCCCTTCACACTTAACCCTAGACGACACCCTTCACACTTAACCCTAGACCCCCTTCACACTTAACCCTAGACCCCCTTCACACTTAACCCTAGACCCCCTTCACACTTAACCCTAGACCCCCTTCACACTTAACCCTAGACCCCCTTCACACTTAACCCTAGACCCCCTTCACACTTAACCCTAGACCCCCTTCACACTTAACCCTATACCGCCTTCACACTTAACCCTAGTCCCCCTTCACTCTGAACCCTAGAACCCCTTCACACTTAACCCTAGACCCCAACCTTCACACTTAACCCTAGACCCCCTTCACACTTAACCCTAGACCCCCTTCACACTTAACCCTAGACCCCCTTCACACTTAACCCTAGACCCCCTTCACACTTAACCCTACACCCCAACCCTCCACACTTAACCCTAGACCCCAACCTTCACACTTAACCCTAGACCCCAACCTTCACACTTAACCCTAGACCCCAACCTTCACACTTAACCCTAGACCCCAACCTTCACACTTAACCCTAGACCCCAACCTTCACACTTAACCCTAGACCCCAACCTTCACACTTAACCCTAGACCCCAACCTTCACACTTAACCCTAGACCCCAACCTTCACACTTAACCCTAGACCCCAACCTTCACACTTAACCCTAGACCCCAACCTTCACACTTAACCCTAACACTTAACCCTAGACCCCCTTCACACTTAACCCTAGACCCCCTTCACACTTAACCCTAGAACCCCCTTCACACTTAACCCTAGACCCCCTTCACACTTAACCCTAACCCTTAACCCTAGACCCCCTTCACACTTAACCCTAACCCTTAACCCTAGACCCCCTTCACACTTAACCCTAGACCCCCTTCACACTTAACCCTAGACCCCCTTCACACTTAACCCTAGTACCCCTTCACTTAACCCTAGACCCCCTTCACACTTAACCCTAACACTTAACCCTAACCCCCTTCACACTTAACCCTAACCCCCTTCACACTTAACCCTAACCCCCTTCACACTTAACCCTAACCCCCTTCACACTTAACCCTAACCCCCTTCACACTTAACCCTAACCCCCTTCACACTTAACCCTAACCCCCTTCACACTTAACCCTAACCCCCTTCACACTTAACCCTAACCCCCTTCACACTTAACCCTAACCCCCTTCACACTTAACCCTAGACCCCCTTCACACTTAACCCTAGACCCCCTTCACACTTCAACCTAGAACCCCTTCACTTAACCCTAGAACCCCTTCACACTTAACCCTAGAACCCCTTCACACTTAACCTAGAACCCCTTCACACTTACACCGCGAACCCCTTCACACTTAACCCTAGACCCCCTTCACACTTAACCCTAGACCCCCTTCACACTTAACCCTAGACCCCCTTCACACTTAACCCTAGACCCCCTTCACACTTAACCCTAGACCCCCTTCACACTTAACCCTAACCCTTAACCCTAGACCCCCTTCACACTTAACCCTAACCCTTAACCCTAGACCCCCTTCACACTTAACCCTAACCCTTAACCCTAGACCCCCTTCACACTTAACCCTAACCCTTAACCCTAGACCCCCTTCACACTTAACCCTAACACTTAACCCTAGACCACCTTCACACTTAACCCTAGAACCCCCTTCACACTTAACCCTAGAACCCCCTTCACACTTAACCCTAGAACCCCTTCACACTTAACCCTAACCCTTCACACTTAACCCTAGACCCCCTTCACACTTAACCCTAGACCCCCTTCACACTTAACCCTAGACCCCCTTCACACTTAACCCTAACCCTTAACCCTAGACCCCCTTCACACTTAACCAGAACCCCCTTCACACTTAACAATAACCCCCTTCACACTTAACCCTAGACCCCCTTCACACTTAACCCTAGACCCCCTTCACACTTAACCCTAGACCCCCTAACCCACTTAACCCTAGACCCCCTTCACACTTAACCCTAGACCCCCTTCACACTTAACCCTAGACCCCCTTCACACTTAACCCTAGACCCCCTTCACACTTAACCCTAGACCCCCTTCACACTTAACCCTAGACCCCCTTCACACTTAACCCTAGACCCCCTTCACACTTAACCCTAGACCCCCTTCACACTTAACCCTAGACCCCCTTCACACTTAACCCTAGACCCCCTTCACACTTAACCCTAGACCCCCTTCACACTTAACCCTAGACCCCCTTCACACTTAACCCTAACCCTTAACCCTAGACCCCCTTCACACTTAACCCTAACCCTTAACCCTAGACCCCCTTCACACTTAACCCTAACCCTTAACCCTAGACCCCCTTCACACTTAACCCTAGACCCCCTTCACACTTAACCCTAACCCTTAACCCTAGACCCCCTTCACACTTAACCCTTACCATAACAATTAACCCTAGACCCCCTTCACACTTAACCCTAGACCCCCTTCACACTTAACCCTAACCCCCTTCACACTTAACCCTAGAACCCTTCTCACACTTTAACCCTAGACCCCCTTCACACTTAACCCTAGACCCCCTTCACACTTAACCCTAGCACCCTTCACACTTAACCCTAGAACCCCCTTCACACTTAACCCTAGACCCCCTTCACACTTAACCCTAGACCCCCTTCACACTTAACCCTAGACCCCCTTCACACTTAACCCTAACCCCCTTCACACTTAACCCTAACGCTAATGTGACCGTGACCATGTGCAATTTGAGACATCCGGGATTTGTCTCCGATGGCCGGGACATCGGGTGACCGCCCGATGGAAATGTGACTGGGGTATAAATGTTAGGGAGGAGGCCAAAAACGGACTTCGCTCGTAATAAAAGAGGACGAGGACGCCAACGCTACCGCCAACCCCCTAACCCTAACCCCCAACTCCAACCCCTATTTGTGTGCAGGCCCTTTTTGGATTTAATCTATGGTCTCCATTGTGGCTGTAGTGACAAGAAAATCAATACAATAGACTGACTTATTTAACCATACAAGTTTAGTTTCTAGACTGGATGTATTTTTACTTGATGAAGTTCATACGTACATAATGTATAGTAGAGCGGACATAAACAATTGTTTTAACATGTATGTGTGTGAATGTTTAGAGATTGATGATATCAGTTTATTACTGAACATTGAATGAAGGAAAGTTCTTGCCATTTATGAATTCATCCCCGAACTGTCCACTTGGCTTATCAATACGTGCATGAGTGCAGTCGATGGCCCCAAGCGTAAAGGGAAAACCGAGCTTATCAACCCACCGTTGCTTTGCGTCCGTCAGATCAGCATTAGACACAGGAAATTTTATCCATGTTGGGCGTTGGGCAGATATGCGGTCCAAAGTACTTGCAACGTATGTACTTATAGTGGGCTGGGTTATCCCCATCACCTCTGCTACTAAGGTCAGGTAGCCTGGATCTGCTAAATAACGCAAAGATGTCTCCATGCGCTCCACTGGTGACAAGCATCCACCACGTGTCTCCTGCCTTTCGGGCAGAAATGTTTGTGCAAGTCAATCAACATTTTCTTTATCAAATCGAAACAATCGATGTCTCGCCACGATTAATCCTGTTCTTATACACCTGATGACCTTTTTTTAAATTTTTGTTATGCAAGTTCGCCCCAAACAAGGCTAAAAGCCACTCTAGGTAAGGGGCTACAAGAAGAAATCACAGAAGATGAAAATAACTCAGGACTGAAGGTAGGAATTGATATTCCTCTTAAAACTGTCTAGATTATAGGATGTAGGGAAACATGCACCAGGCAAGGAGTTCCAAAGAGATGCAGTACGTGGGAAAAAAGCTGCTGGCATAGCTCATTGTTCTACATCTCGGCAAAGCTATGGTTTACGGGTGAGAACAAGCAGAAAGCCTGGTCTCACGCTTAAACACCCTGATAGGAGGAACCAGATCGGACACACTGGTGGCACATTTGCCATGAAAATATCTGTAGAAAAGACAGAGGCTAGCTACAAACCTACGGTGAGAAAGAGGTTGTAACGATGATCCCAACTCTTCACCAACAAGATTAACAATACGCTTCTGCACTCTATCTAATAAAAATAAATGACAGGCAGAAGCTCCGGCCCAAATGTGACAACAGTACTCCATTAGGGGACGTATAGTTGTCTTATACAGGTAGAGAGTAGCATCAGGAGGCAAGAACTTCCGAGCTCGATAAAGACAACCAACTCGCATGGAAGCACTCTATGCAATGCCTGAGATATACCTCTCCCAACTGGCTTTAGTGGAGATCTCAAGTTTGAGAAGGCGAAAATCTGATACCTCGGGCAAAGTTGATGGACCCATATGAATGGATGGAAATGTATCATCTCTAGAGCGAGAAAGAGACAGTAGTTTAGTTTTCTTTGCGTTAAAGGTTACTAGCCAATCGTTCCCCCACTTCAACACGCTCTCTAAATCATTATTCAGTGAGACACCCACCTCACAGCGAGAAGTGTTAGGGGAAACACAGTAGAGGGTTGAATCATCAGCATACATGGCGATCCGAGACAAAACTTTATCGGGCAAATCGTTAATGTAGATAAGAAAGAGAGTAGGACCAAGTACCGAGCCCTGTGGAACACCAGAATTGATAGAACGAGTAGGAGAAGATTGACCCTCAAGGACAACCTTCAACTTGCGGTTGGAAAGGAAAGCAGAGATTATGGATAACATTCTGCCCGACACCGTATGACTGAAGCTTGTGGAGCAGGCCAGAATGCCATACCTTGTCGAAGGCCTTTGAGATGTCCAATGCTACAACACGAGCCTCACCCCTACGATCTAATGCCCCATTAAAATGATCAGTAATTAGGGAAAGCAGATCACTGGTTGATCGGGAATGGCGAAACCCATACTGGCAGTCAGTCAGAAGGTCATTGTCCTCCAGGTATCCAAGGAGCTGTTAGTTGACAAAGCATTCAAAGATCTTACTTATTATGGGAAGCAGACTAATAGGGCGATAATTAGTAGACTCGGAACGCTCACCGGCACCCTTAAAGACAGGGACAACAGATGCCACTTTCCAAGATGAAGGAAACACCGAGACTGCCAAGCACATATTGAATAGCTTGGCAAGAATAGGTGAAAGTTCTGGGGAACACATTTTCAGAACAATTACAGGGATTCCGTCAGGGCCAGTAGCCTTGGAGGCATCCAAGGAATGAATAGTCCGGGCAATCTTCTTTGGTGTGATAATAGGCTTTGATACTACCGTGGCTGTACGGGATGGAAAGGCAGGAAGCGGATGCCCCTCATTAAGTGTGGAGTTGAATACAAAGTTGTCAGCAAAAAGGTTTGCCTTATCTTGGGGAGAAGTAAGAACTTCGGGTCCATGAAAGAGAGGAGGAATGGAGGACTTGTTGCGGTCAAGTACACTATTGGCAATCCGCCAAAAGTCCCTGGAACCAAGCCGTTGCGTTGAAATGGAACCAGCAACAGAGTTTGCATATTGCTGCTTAGCATCCTCTAAAACTCTTACATCGATTTCGAGCTTCATGGAAAAGACGCTTACTATCCAAATTTCCTGAAAGATGATACTTCTTTAAAAAATAATGGTTACGATGGGCAATCGCTGCAGCACAGGCTGGAGTGTACCAAGGTTGAGAATGTGCCCTGATCTGGTAGGTACGTGAGGGGATGTAAATCTCCATACCAAGGTTAATCCATTGGGATAACTCGTCTTACATGCATGAACATGGTGCTCACAGTTAATCATGAAGGCGCGAGTAAAAGATCAAGCTGGTATGGAGGAGCTTGCAAAACTACGAACAAATGCTTCTGGTTACAAGTAAAAGATAGGTTTTATTTATATGTTTTCAAGCATTTACTAATTTGTAAAGCGTTTGCTTACAAGAAACGAGCTTGTGCTTCTGTTTATAAGCACTGGTGCCAAACTTCTTATCTGCATTCTCAGAAAATTATATGATGGTACAACTGCATATATTTCTGGGACTGTAGTAAAATGTGATATTTTATCTGGTTGTCGACAAGGAGGCCTAGAAAGTCCAACTGTGTGTGCAGAGGCTATTGACAGAAAGTATCCAGGTGGATGGGGTGTCTCGTTCGATTATCGTATTTCTAGCGAATGCACTAACCGGGAACAAAGAAAAACCAAGAAAATGAATGGTATTGAAATAATAAGGTGGTTCTTGTATGCCGATGATTTGGTTTTATTTTGTATGAGCATTGCTGAAGCACAAGGAATTATGAATATAATGAACACAACTTGTAAACGTTTTGGCTTAACAATTTCTTTCAAATAAACTAAAGTGATGCAATTTAATACATCTACGAGTGACATAAGTATTGTCATTGATGGTACTGAACTTGGAAATGTGTCTGAATTTTGCTATCTTGGCCACACCATCTTCAATGATGGTAGAAATTCCACTGACCTAAGAATTGCAAAGGCTACAGCTACATTTTATGAACTTAAGGGTGTTCTTTGTGACAGGGAAGTACGTATGTCCATTCGGAATAAAATCGTTGAAGCATGTGTTCGTCCTAGACTAACATATGCTACCCAATGCTGGAGGCCTAGTGAGAAATAAATAAAAAGGCTTGAAAGTAGTTGGTATGGTTTCCTAAGGCGAATGATTAAAGATGGTTTCCGTAGGAAACCTTCACTTGTAGAAGGTGAAATTAATCATGCTCTTTACTTTGCTAATATAGATCTAGAGCGCATAACAAAAATTCAACCACTTCGGAATTATATTAACTCCCAGTATCTGAAATATATAGCTCATACTTGTAGGGAAAATACAAATTTGACCAAGCTTAGTTTATTTTTTATTCCTAGAATCCCATACTATCGAGATCCCTGGATAGGTATCTCAAGACTTCTGGGTGATATTTCTATTGAGCAGATTAAAAGAGAAACACAGTCAAAGACTTGTTTCACCAGGCTCCTAGGAGTCCTGACTCATATGAAGCCTAAAGCTTCAAAATGAGGACCTAAACTGAACTGTACTGTTATGAGCAATTACTTAGTTTTATTTATAAATATTCAAGAAAAAGCCTAGAAAAAGCAAATGCTACTTTTTATTTATTCGGCCCAATGAAGAGAAGTTGTTTAACTTTAATATCTACATTAATGTGACATCAAGTTTTTAAGTTCTAGATTCAATTAGGGACAATGGGATGTCTGTACCTAGAAGCCCTCAAGTCAGTTAGGCTGGTGCCCGCATATTTTCCTGACTGTATTGAGCATGTAAATAAGCCCTCTGATCCTCGGGTCGCCGTATCCAAGTTATTATTGAACAGTTCGGCGGATCAGTTTAGTTTTGGTATACTTACATATGATGAGTTGTGCAGCACAGGGTCAAGTAGTAAATCTGGTGTGACTTGTAGTGGAGAATTGGTGACAATGATTACAATTTGTCTGTTTCCACTTTATATAGATTCTGAACAAAGCAATTGCGTTAGCCAATGAGTGCAAGGATTCTGTTTTAGCCAATGGCAAGCAAGATTGTCAAAGTTGCAGTTTAGCCAATGAGAAACAACTAATTTAGCCAATGAGTGGACAGTATTCGTTAAGCCAATGATGGTGTGGATCCTGCCAGCCCTGCGCTGATTGGTTGCCGACCCACACAGTGGATCCCAAACCCCAGTATAAAAGGCTGGACAAGCACAGCAATACACATAACACAAAAGCACACACTACTGCCAACAACGAGCGTGAACGTGTTTCCCACGTGTACAGTAGTGGCGTGGGAAATGCTGTGATTGGTCAATACGTAAGGGGTGGAGCTTAATGGATCGGATCTATTGGTACTGTGGTGTGCGTGCAGCTGGTATGGCTTGTAAAAAACAATGCTGTATCAAATCACATGATTTTTTTCTTAATTGTAATTACATGTATTACATGTAGTGAAATTATTTTAGAGAGTATCGGCTGTCTAACATAATGAAAAATATGTAATTTTTTTATTTATTGTATTTTGCACCATTAATAAATACGAAATTTTTGTTATAGTACATACACGTAGCGTAGGACCAGTTTAAGTGAGATTGGAGGTCCAAATAGGAGTCACAATGAGAGACAGATCAAAGGCTTTAACTCCCATGATGTGGTTTATATTATGTCAGAAAGAAATTTGAAAATATACAGAAGGCACTATTGGAGCACTTGCGTATTTTTACACAGTAGCTGTATTGCATTATTGAGTGACTTGGGAATTTGTCGACAATGCTGGGCATATCAACAATTTGGGAAAACTTTGGATAATTATGTACAATTTTTCAGATCACACATTTTTATTTTACAACACTGTGCTTGCATATCAAACAAAATACAATAATGCTATACTTGATTTGAGTGTTCAGGAGCATTTTAGAAATCAATCCAAAATCTGAAACAATTTAGTATTTGTCAAAGTGTTATTGTGTAAGGAGAGCTTTTATTCCAGTATTAATTGTGTGTATTGACAGATGATTCATGGCTTTAGACTCTGTGCACAAAGGACATTACATTTGTTGCTAATTGGATGGTAAGATAGAGTTTCGACTATGCGTTGGCATTTTGATCAATTGTTACTAGTATTTGTGGTTTTTTGGAAATGGCACAAACAATTTAAATTATGTAACTTTTTTGACCTGTCTTAAATACATGTTTGACTTTAAGTTTGCCAGAATTCATGCATTGTCTTTAATTTTATTGATATTTAAACACTAAGAGTTTGTAACTGACAATATCTAGTTCACTGGATTCAACTTGTAGTATTATTAATAGGGTGGGCTTTAAATTTAGTTGTGGCACTTGTGTCCTAGAGCACTGAATCTTGTGTGACTGGTAGTGCATGTAAAAGATCTGAGAATCACTACAATGTCGTGGGCCATGTTGGGTTCACATAGTTAGTAATGTTTGTGTGAAAAGCCACACTTGTGTGGTGAGGTTGCCATGCTATTTCAGTTATAATGGTTTACATAATTGCACAAGGCAAAGGTTCATGGAACATGCTCATCAGTAATGTCTGCTTCAACCATATAATTTGCAGTGTTGTAACCAAGTCATTTTTTCTCAAATCAAGTCAAGTCACAAATCAAATGTTCTCAAGTCAAGTCAAGTCTCAAGTAAAATTTTCTCAAGTCAAGTAAAGTCACAAGTCAAATTTTCCCAAGTCAAGTCAAGTCACAAGTCAAATTTTCTCAAGTCAAGTCACAAGTCATTTATAAGGCTAAAATAAGGCTAAAAAAGTCTCCAGTTTCAAAATTGGTGCGGTGACGCGATTTAGTTTTTTGTTTGTTTTGTTTTGTTTAAATTTTGTTTACATGTGTAGGCGGGGACCAAATTTCCCATTATACAAAGTATGGTGGCTAAGAGAGGACTCACAAATCAGCCAAACGTTTATACCCCAATGTGAAAAAGTGTGGCTGCGATTGGACATCGTTTCATAGCAAAAAATAATAAAATAAAATGCCGACGTGCAGGTCCAGCTGAGGCCACGCGCACGGAGATCACCAGAAACCGGAGCCCTTTTTTATTTTTTATTTTTTGCCTATAAAAATGTTCTGTTTGTCATGTTCCCTGTCTTGGCAGTGAGAATAAATCCAGTGTTTGTCATTTGTTGTTTATAGGATATACATATTATTGACACATTTATCTCGAATTAGCCGCGAAACCTCGCTGTAATCATCGGGCAATATTTTCTAGAAAACTAGACAAACGCACACACGTGTACCGTGTATCGTGCAGTACATGTGAAGGGAAATGTATGGTGAAACGTATAGGCTCAAATGTACACTGGAGGCCTAAAGATTGACACTTTATTGAAGATGTTTAGACGTATTTTACTTCATTAATATAAGTTGCTGATTGAATAAAATAAATGAAAAACAAGTGATAACATGATGGAAGGTAAATAAATGACTATTGAAGACCAGAAACTCACAAACAAATCCAAGTATGACGTTAACGCTTCACAAATTGTGTAGTGCGTCATTGTTTTTGTTGGTGTTCGCATCTGAATTCAATGTTATTTACAAAACAGGGAACCAGGTAGTTTTTCATCAATTCGGTCCAGAAATTATGGGGGTTATGTGGAAAGTATAGAAAGAAGCGATTGAGATTTTAATTTGTTTTAATCTGAAAATTATCAATCTAGCGTAGGTAACATGTATTTAGAGTGGTAAAACTTGTAGCTTTGCATGGTGAGGATGATAAGTAAGACTAATTGCGGTGACACCATGTTTCTCCTGAGGACGATCAGAGCATACTGATCGAAACGTCGAGTTGTACTCCAGTTCTTTTCAGAACTATTTACTACTCAATTGAGATTCCACATGGTATTTAGAGTGGTTCATTTCAATATTTGTACGAAAATTTGCAGACGGTTGAAGCTGTTACACGCGGGACAATTCATTTTTCTCCCAGGACGGAAACCGACGGATGGTAATTTACACTCTTATATGGGCCTCTGAATTTGGTAATTTGGAAGAAGAAAAATTTTGTATACGCCCCAAAAACTAGTAATTGCTGCTTCTTAGTTATTTGGTCGCTGTTAATTGTCACAAACAATACATTTGTTAAAATCACGGACTCCAGTGTATTACAACGTTGTGCATGAAATCCTGACTGGTTCTGTGTTGACAACTCTGACAACGCTTGCATAGGTGATATAAGGAAAATTTAAAAATTACGTTCGTAAAATATTTTAAAATTCCCTTTTTACGGAGTAAAACATTAAAAAAAAAAACATGTACCCTTTAATTATTACACACATAATAAATATAATTTGAGTCAAAATAGCTATTCGGTTTTGTTTTAAAATACAATTTTGTTTTAAAATACAATTAACAATGTCGCTATAACCTCGTTCCAGCCGTTTGTATAAATTATTTTGAATATTAATGCAATGCCTTTACCAGTAATAGCCCACTTCTTCCACTACGACGGATTGTGTAGAAGACTAGACATGTAGCGTACACTTTACAGTACAAGGCACATACGTGTACAGTATACACTATTATTATGTATTACGAAAAGATATAAAATTCGCGACGGCATTTTTTCCCGTCACAAAAGTATTCGACTGCCGTGGCCGGATTGACCAGAAAAATACATGTAATAAAACAACCTAAAATACATGATGACTTGCAATGTCGTAAAGTCAAATTTACTCAAGTCAAGTCAAGTCAGTCCCAAGTCATTTTTGTCCAAGTCAAGTCAAGTCCCAAGTCATTTTTGTCCAAGTCAAGTCAAGTCGGACTCGAGTCCGAGTCACCGACTCGAGTCAACAACACTGATAATTTGCATAACTTATTAAAGGTGACATGATTGGTAAAGCTGACAGTGCAGTGTTATTGTTTGGTGTCATTCAACGTAATGTATGAATAAAAGAAAACTTGCGGTCAATCTGTCATCTGAGTCAGGAGAAAATAGTGAAAAACCATACCTGTTTTTTAGTATGTAAACCTTTTGTCCTTAGTTGTGATTGTTACGATCAAATTAGAATAGGGATCTTGAAATTTTATTTACTCAAGTTTGACAGTTTTCAGACATGTCTAAGGAAGAGTTTGAATGTAAATTTAATTTAAATTGAAGTTTTACAATTAATATTTTAAAATAACAATGGAATATTGCATGAAAAGTGGTTTTGTTTTGTAAAGTCTTATTTGCCAAAGTTGTAACATCATGGGCACTGAAAATGCATTCAGCATGTTTCTTTGTACACATGCAACATTTACATGGAAATGCAGTTACAAAAAGTGCAGTTGGCAGTGATGTTTTTGTGGATGTAGGGGTTGGTTTGTGACAACTCTGGCATTATACACTTCTATGTACATGTACACATGGTTAAAGTATTAATGTTTTGTTTTGTCTTTTTGTTTGGTCTTCAGAACATTATGCCGAAGTATCAAGCTGCTCTGAGGGAAGAGAAGGCTATGCGGTTTTTTCTGCTGTCCAGGGAGAAGAAGCTGCATGGACGGATGGGCTCCAACAGATGTGTGTTTCTTTCTGACCTTACTATTTCTTTTTCCACTTGTGTCAAGTCTTTGGTGATCTATTCTTCCTTCCTACAAGTGACTCAAGTGTCTATGCTTGAGGACGTCACTGAGAAACCTGCAGATGTGCAGGCTATCAGGGACAGCCATGATATGTCTAAAAAGCCTAAAAGCCAAACTCAAAGCCATGAAAAGCATAAGAATCAATGCCATGAGAACCAAAGCCATAAGATGCCTGAGAGTCAACACTTTGAGAAGCCCGAGTGTCGAAGTCATGAGAAACCTGAGAGTGAAAGCCATGACAAGCCTGAGTGTCAAAGACATGAGAAGTCTGAAAGCCAAAGTCAAAGGTATGAGAAACATAAAAATCAACGCCATGAGCAACTGAAGAATCAAAGGTATGAGCAAGCTAAGAGACAAGGCCATGAGAAGGGTAAGACTCAACGTTATGAGAAGCCAAACAGTCAAAGTTATGAGAAGGGTAAGAGTCAACACAAAAGCCATGAGAAATGTCAAAGCTATGAGAAGTGTGAAAATGCATACAAATGTGAAAAACGTATGAGCTGTAAGAAAGCCATAAGAATATGCATGTTGTTCAGCGAAAAAGGCAAGACAAAAGTCATAAAAGTGTAAACGTAAGATTCACAGCATTGTCCTCCAGAACCATAAGAATCCAAGCAGTCAAAATAGCTATAAAAAGGAGAGTCATGGGGATAATCACTGTTTTGAGAAGTGGACTGACAAGAAGCATGTAGATGGGAGATATATGAAGAAGATGAAAGTGCTAACCCTAACCCCGTAACCCCCTACCTACCTAACTAACTCCATAGGATTTGAACCCAGGTCCTCTAGACCAAGAATCCAAGTCTGCCCACTAGACCACTCACTCGTCTGAAAAAAGTTGCATCTGACGTTAATTATAACCCTGAGAATGGAATGGCTGGGTTGTTATTTTATTGCCTTTACCTGTCTCCATTCTAAGGGTTATAATTAACATCAAATATTGTTCATTATGGAGAGAAAGTGTTCTAACGGAAAGACTTCATACTCCTATTCCAGTGGTACTGGTTTCAAATCCCACTCATAACTTATACTTTTTTATAATTATTTGCCTGTGCACATTCTTAGGATTATAATTAACATCAAATACAATTTTAGTAACTCGTGTAAGTGGTTTAATGGAAAAACTTGAGACTCTTGTTCCAGAGGTACTGATTTCAAATCCCAACCATAATTTATACTTCAAATCCTAATGTCTTATTTTTAATATCTGCCAGTGTCCATTCTAAGGGTTATAATTAACGTCAGATGCAATTTTATTAAGAAAATGTAGTGGTCTAGTGGAAAGACTTCAAACTTTTGTTCCAGAGGTCCCGGGTTCAAATCCAACTCATAATTTATACTTCAAATCCTAATGTCTTCATTTTATATCTGCATGTGTCCATTCTAAGGGTTATAATTAACGTCAGATGCAATTTCTTCACGAAGACTGAGTGGTCTAGTGGAAAGACTTGGAGTCTTGGTCTAGAGGACATGGGTTCAAATTTTAGAGCTAAGGTTTGCTTTTAATTAAAGCGCCGCCGTTTTAAACAGTCGCTATACACGAACCTATTTAAAACAGTCGCTAAATACTAACCGTCGAATTAAAGAGTCGCTTTTGACGAACCAAAGATTTAACTACACGGCAGTGTTGGTTATATTACGAACACATTGGTGTTCGAGTTTTGTCAGGGCAGTGATGATGACGTCAGAATGTTTAAAAAAAAAAATTTGCATTATTATTTTTAATATTAAACTTTGACTTCCGGTTTAGACAGGAAATAAAGGTCAATTTGGGTTATGTTTTTGTAAATAGTTTTGACAGTTATCAATCTGTACAATAGTGCAAAAAATGTGAATTTACCTCTTGTGGTTGTTGAGATATGATTTTTTTTTAAATATTAAACTTTGACTTTCGGTTTAAGTAAGGTCAAATTGGGGTCACATTTGTGTAAATATTTTTCGACAATTAACAATCTGTACAATGGTGCAAAATTTGTGAATTTACCTCTTGTGGTTGTTGAGATATTATTATTTTTAATATTAAACTTTGACTTTTGTATTGGACAGGAAGTAAGATCAATCATTGTGGGAAATTTATTGATGCTTTTCGTTTGAAAATTGTACACATTATTCCATTTGCAAAAGTACATTTAATTCAGTTTATAAAATAATACAAAGAAAAGAAATAAAATATAAGTTAAAATACATACGTCAAATTTATTTGATTTTGTATTTAAATTAAATCAGTGCCTGTAACCTTTCGTCAAGGGAGCATTGGAAAACTGTTACCCTGAAATTCATTGCCCATAAACTAAACAAAAAAGACATACAATAATGTATCATCACAGCTTGGTCATTACACATTTTTCCCCCAGAGGTGAGGTGTGTGCAGGTCTTGTACAATACATTGACAAATTCGATCAAGTGTTATAACATTTCAATGTTTGGTTCACTTTTTAAAACAATACTTATAGGGAAGAGATGTAATTTGAAGGTTAACTGTAAAATAAAAAGAAACAAACAATACTGAAATGATCTTCCGATGGTTACATGTATATGTATTTATTTGTCATTAACTGTTGAAAACACATTTTCATAAATAGACATGAAAGTTATTGTTTAAAGGTGGCAATATCTTCACGATCAACAGGGCATGGAATCTAGTTTAACTCAGTGACTGAAAATAATACTCACATGATAAGGTCATATTCGCGTTGCTGCTGCTGCATAAATGAGCCAGTATTTATCAGTCACTATGTCTTAAGCTAGGACACCAATTCCATGCCCTGTTTGTAGAAAGTCTGCTCTGATCGTGACGATACTTTCTGTTTAACCAATTGTGTTTATGGGATTGATGGTCGTCAGTACTATCCCAATGCGAGCATACAAATAAATAGGAACTTTAATTGGGTGATCTGGCAAAAGGTATTCCAAGGCTGACACACCTATGCAATGAAGATTGGGGTTATGTTTACTATATGGCCCATCTGCCAGGCATTCACTGTCGGCAATATACATTTTACTAGATCACCAACAGATATTGCTTAATAACTACATTTGTGAGGATGTTTGGGTCCAGTCAAAATATAATAAGAAATCCTCAGTACCTTTTTTGTTCTAACATGTTAACAAAATTCCTAGAAAGACCTAGACGCGTCTTGAGGTCATGAAAAAACAATTCCCTTGAGGATAAAAACTGCTACAGATAGGATAAGTCCATATAAAATAATTTGAATCATGCATTAACTCCTTTGATGAATGGATAAAATTCAAATGCTGGCCACTGGATCATAAAGTTACATAGACTCTGACACATCTTGTAGCAGTAGCACAAATGGATACTGTTGATCTGAAATATAAACGAATCATGTAAAAACAATATTAAATGTTTTCAAAGATGGACGAAGAATAATGGGTCATGCTAACAAAACACACATAACTTATAATGCCCTCATACGTTATTACCAGGATGATGGATTCATGCAACTTCAGAAAAATTATGCAACTTTAGAAAAATTATCCCTTCAGAACAATGCCTTTATGTTAGGTTTTACAATGGAATAGAAAGTTACATGTGACGTCTTCCTTCCTCCATGATGTGACTGTTTCATTATCTCAATAAAGGTGCTGATATTTGTTTCTGGTCTACTTTAGTGAGAAAATTAAGTGCTAGTATCAAGTAAACTGCAATGCAGCAGCCACCACCACACAAGACATAAGTACTACTAGTATTATGAGTAACTACAGACACTATAGTGTACCTATACTGTTCCGGTACTGGCCCTGACCCAATCGTGACACTGTGAGGTGCGAGTGTCATTCCAACAGAAGCATGTATCACCTTTAAAAATTTTACCCCCATAATAGTGACAATCTAACCCCTCACTATGTGAGATTCTCACTTTTTCCTCACCCTTTCCTAACCCTACCAACGGAGGGCGGCCTCTGCAACTTTGAACGTTAATAACTCCGCCCCGATGTCCGATCCAACTCAAATTATAGGAGGGAGCCCCTCTGGCCCACCCACCTCTCTGAATTTTTTTTTAGCCCTGACCTCCAACCTCTGATCTTTTCGACGACTTGGGTAAAAAGGTCTTGTTAAACCCTAGGCCCTTCATTACGGCCAAATTGGCTTTCCTTGCTAAAACTTTTTGACGTCATAACACGTCACCTGAGGGGCCAATGCCGCCATCTTCGGCACTTTGAATGTCCCCCTGTGGGTCCATCTGGTGATGGGAGATGGTCCACCTGGGGGCCATTTCAGAAAATGTCATCATCGCAAAACTGATGGTGTCAGCAAAAGGTCACGGGGTCAGGGATCTCGGAGCTCACCTGCGAAGAGTTTATGGTTTGATTGGCGTCTTTGGGTCAGATGTTACACTCTAACCCTAACTCTGACAACTCCGATGCTCACTCTAATTCTTACTCTCATGCTAACAACCCAAACTTGGCTTGGAATCAGATTACTAAATTTAGAATAACAATATATTACATGTCCTGTTGAAAATTTGCTAAGATTGTGACTATACTGTCCCTTTAACACACTGATCAAATTTAGCCAAGAGTCAGGCTGTCAGGCTATCCCCACCCCACATATGCAATAAAATATTCAAATGTCTTACTGGCTAATTACGGGACCCTCAAATATCAGATTAAAGAAAGTCAGTACCCCCATTGAACCCACAGAGAACACCCTAACCCCACCCCACCCAGAGAACAAACCATCCTATCACACGGGAGAACACACCCTCACCTATCTACTAGAAAACATTCCCACAACAAAGCACATTTCTCCCCAGAACATCCCCAGAGAACCAGAAACAGGTTCATTTAAAACTACCTTTTTTCATAAATCACTTTGAAATGGAAAATTCATCATGATTCTGTTAAATATTTTCAGTAGTGGCGTTTTTTTTGTTAGCTATTGTTTTCTAAAACTGCATCCACCGTTATAAAAAAGGAGATATTTAGCATCATTATTATAGAGGTCGATTACTTTTGTAACACAGAGCGCAGTGTTTTCAGTTACTTAAAATAGTTCAGAAAAGTCAGCGAGTAATGTTTGAATCCGTTATTTGAAAAGAAAATATGAACGATGTGGGAAAAACATTCAGAATTTCCATATCAGTGTCAGTTGATTATTTCATTTATGTTTTTTCATAAATTAAATGCAGTATTTTTAACAAATTCTTCATTGAAGTTATATTATTGAAAAGCGTCAATGAATAAGACAACTCACGTAGTACAAATGAACAAAAAAAAATCATTCTTTTTTTCAAGTTGCGATTAAACTGGTATTTATTTCATTTTAATTATAAATCCACAGCTTAATGTGATTTCGGAAAGATACATTGGTGAGGGGTAGATTTTTCTATCCTTCGATACAAAATTAAAATAACCTCGGATTTAATTTCAAGAAGAAACAATAACTTTTAAGATTTGCTTTAAAAATACAGTTGTGAATCAAAACGTTCTCATACATAACTTGAATGCAACTTTTATGTAACTCGTAGTAACTGTAAAAATTATACTGTTTTTTAAAACATGTTATAAAAACGACATTTGTACTTAAAAAAGTATGCTGTGTACTTTAAAACATGAGAAGATCTATTTGAATTTGTACTAAAGATGCACTGAAATGAAGAAATAAACGATCACACAAAATCTGTTACAAACATCTCAAAAAAAGCGTTCTAATTTGATATGTGTATAGAAAATTATATTTCTGTCAAAAAAGAGCTTCATATTTTAATGAATAAGTAACCATTTTAAAATTCACTTAGCAAGGTAAAAAAGTTGCCTAAAAATTTACAAAAAACAAGATGTTTTAATAAGTCGAAAAAATATGCTCTCATAATCAATCCTTAAAATTGCAAATATACTACTAGAATAAAGTAACTGTGCATCATTTGAAGTTATGCTATTTTTTAATGAAAATTTTGATTGAAAAAAGGCCATATAATGCACGTATTTCTTAAAATTGTCAACAATTAAAAACTTTAATCAAAAATGAACCTGTTCAGATAAAATAATTCCCCAGATAATATCTCCCCAGTACATCGCCCAGAGAACACTCCCTGACTCAAAGTACTTTTTTAATACAGTAAGGTAAAAACGTATGCATGACGATATGTGCATAAAAACTACTTATGAAGTTATGACAATAAGCTTTTTATCAAGGAAATGCTGTAAACATTTAAAAAATTCAATGTACATGTATTTAATTTTAAATACACAAAATACGTTTACCAAATATACAATTTAAATAGTTTAATAAGCCAATTTAATCCAAACCAGGCTTTTTTTAATTAAATGTACATCTGTTGTATAACAATGTAAAATGATGTCTTATTTAAATGACAACACAAATTAATATTTTAAATAAAAACTTAACCATTATAACAAATATCAGTTAAAATTATACAATATTCCAGTGGGTATATCTCATGCAACGTTTTTCCCTTGCATATAAACACTAAATATTAACCGCAAATATAAACATATTATAACTAATTGTGAACAATGTCCAATCATTTACTTTATGTTAAGATGTAAACAACCATACAAACGTTTAACCAATTGTTAACCATGGTCCAATTTATACGACATTAAAAACAAACATTGTTAATATATTAAATACTCAAGTAGGTCTATCTTATGCAATGTTTTTTTCTCTTGCATATAATAATATAAATGCAAAATATGACTAAAATAAACTAAAAATAAAAAATTTAATATGCACTATTAAAATGTCAACAAATACAAAAAAGTACTTTAGCAATAATTCACTTATACTGTTAAGTAATATTTAATATAGTATTTAAAAACCAGAAGCCAACATTAACTAATTATTAACTAAATTATCAACTTTCAAACCCCTGTCTTTGGTTGTAAACGGGGATTGGCACGTGAAGCCAGACAGTAGGTGTTTGATTAGGAGAGGCTTTTTGAGACGCATCCTAATTATTTAATCCCCATGTTAGTAAGGGGTGGGAGTGAAGAGGTGCGAGTGAAGAGGTGCGAGTGAAGAGGTGCGAGTGAAGAGGTGCGAGTGAAGAGGTGCGAGTGAAGAGGTGCGAGTGAAGAGGTGCGAGTGAAGAGGTGCGAGTGAAGAGGTGCGAGTGAAGAGGTGCGAGTGAAGAGGTGCGAGTGAAGAGGTGCGAGTGAAGGGGTGGGAATTAGTATCAAGTTTTTAAGTCAAGTGGTGCACTGAGCGCTTCTGTTGTAAGCCATGGGGTGCACGGAGCGCTTCTGTTTTAAGCCAAGGATTACGTAGACGATCCGTTCAGTTGCGTAGACGATCTGATCCATTGATGTGTCAGCTGAAAACAAACTTACAAAATACACTGTTAACATAACACATAATAAAACACTCAAAAACACTCAACAAAGTAGAAAGGAAAACAGCACACCACATTATGGTCTGTAAAAATATAAACAAAAACAATATTTCATTGGGCTCAAGTTTTTAGAGCTAAACATTTTCCAAAAAATTTTTCTTCCGTTTTGGTTTGATAAATTTGATAAACTTGTTTAGTTTTAAAATAAACAAAATGTTTTCAAGTTTTTTTTGGTTGGGCCTCCTAAAAGATATGGCAAAAGTGTAATTCATTCGCTAGAACTAACTCCATCACATGAACTATAAGGCAGGAAGAAATGTTACAAGGACACTACCCTCTTAATCATTTGTCATCACCTAAATCAATGCCTCCTAAAAGATATGGCAAAAGTCTAATTCATTCGCTACAACTAACTCAATCACAAGAACAATAAGGCAGGAAGAAATGTTACAAGGACACTAGACTACCCTCTTAATTATTTGTTCCTACATGTCACCAACTAAATCAACGCAAAGCAAGCATGCCCACGGAAGTGAACCTAACTAGAAACTAATGTACCATCATGACCACCTTTTGATAATGTAACAGTTCACACTGTCCCAGGAACAAAATCAACCAAACCCCTCGTCCAGGCAACAAAGTTAGCTCACAGGTAAAAGCCCGATAGTATTTTCAGATTTTGATAAAAGCCAAGTTGAAACAACTCGGTTTTAAGAATTGAATCATTTTTGTGGTTGCTTATTCCCCCACTCTGGTATAGAGACCAGCCGTACTGCGTTTTAAATGACTTTTTCACATAGGGGTATGAACGTTTGCATGATTTGTGAGGCCTCTCTTAGCCACCATAATTTGTATAAAAAAATTTGGTCCCCGGTTGGCAAAAAAAAAAAAAGCGCATCACTGCACCTATTTTGCAGCACCGATTTTAAAGCTGACCGATGACCAGAAACCAGATACTTTTTTGGCCTAAGGTGATGATACAGATAATGTGGTGAAAGAGGGGTGATAAGGAGAACTTTCCAATTGGTACAATCTTGACGCCTGGGCTTCTCGGCAAAAACCAAGGCCCTGGGCAGAGACTTGACCTTCTTGATGGCAAGATGAACGGCTTACAAGCCGTGGCCACTGTACACAAGGAGTTTCTTTAGTTCCTGTGAATGGTGAACAAAGTAGGGGTCATAAGAACATATCCAGCAAAATCTGAGGGTGTGGCTGTACATTATAATAATTTTACAATGCCGGGGGTAGGCAACTGTTGGAGTGAAACTATTGGTGTTCGTCTGTGGGTTCAACATAGCTACCAGTGGTTAAGCCGTTGTTTTCCTTACGAATAGTAACATCAATAAAATAGATCTCTGTGAATGGGTGCTCGATTGACGATTCTGTGAAAGGAATTCATGTGGATTTACAAGGGAATGAGCCTCTTATCACTTATTTAGATGAGGAAGTCATCAACGATATAGCCCCACTAGATTCAGGGCTCAGGGACTGAGGCAAACATGGATTCTTCTAGCCAACTCCAAAGAGAAAACACTATTGATGGCATCTTCAATAGGTTTTCGCTTAGGTTACACTAAAAGAACACATGTTGATGCCATATGCCTCAGTTCCATGGAGCCCTGGGTCTAGCAGGGCTATATTGATGATGTTTCATTCATCTGTACCAATGATGAAGAGAGCTCCATTGCCTACAAAAACCACATTAAATTCCTTCCACATAATCATCAACCGAGTACCCATCCAGAGAGACCCATTTTTCTAATGTTACTGTGCATAAGGAAGACAACGGCCGAACCACTGATCTCTAGGTTAAACTCACAGTCAAACCCCAATAGCTTCCCTCCTCCAGTTGTCATCCCCGACACTGCAAAACCAGCATAACATACAGTCAGGCCCCCAGATTTCATCAGATATCTTCCAATGATTCCGACTTTGAACACCATTCACATGAACTAAAGAAATACCTTGTGTCCAGAGGTCACAACTCGCAAGTAGTTCATCTAGACATCAAAATGGTCAATTCTCTGTCTAGGGTCTCGGCTCTTGCTCAGAAGTCCAAACATCAAGATAGTGCCAACAAGAAAGTTCCCCTTGTCATTTATCACCTCTCTTTCTCCGTCCGCCATTCCAGAGGAGCCGATGTTGACATTGAGACGTCCACTCAGTGTAAGGGATCTCATCGCCCAAGCCAAGGTCCCCCTATTCCTGATAATGTTAGTCCGCATATCCAACAGAGTACTTCAAGATGTATTTCCTGGTGCACTGCTTGTTGAGAACATGTCCAGGAGTGGGATTCCTTCTAAAGATGCCATCAGAGCCATATAGAAAGCCCTTTTCACACGAGCACCGATAAAGGTCCTTGGTAATGGGCGCCAGTTGTCTGGCACCTCGGTCCCCCTTTTTACCATCCTGACCCTTGGATATAATGGCTAGATAAAGGAACATCTCTAATTTATATTTACTTTTTTAGATCCATTGTCTCAGTGGTAGGTCCTCCTCTCAGGAGTTTCTTCTCTTCCGATTTGTCGTCCATGATGTTCCAAGCAGCATCTGAAAATAATTAACGAATATTTATAACTTAAAAAAGGGTATATTATATTATTAATTAATTTGCACTAAAGCAATGCTCCCAGTTATTAAAACGTGACATTATTTAACCATTTGAATTACATATTTTTAATAAGGGAAAACTTTACCTCCAGTGGTAGATCCAATGTGGGGTTCTTCTGTTCCAATAACATAGTGTCAAAGCAGCATCTGAAAAGAAACTCAAAAATACACTGTTAAAATATCAACAAACAGTATTATTAACTTTAATAAAGGCAAATCTTAAAACCTGTTTTAGATCCAGTCTCGGAGGTAGGTCCATCTTCTCTTCTCATGAGTTTTCTCTTCTGATGTGTCGTCCATCACGTTCCAAGCAGCGGTGGGAGTGAAGGGGTGGGAGTCAGTATCAAGTTGTTAAGCCAAGTGGTGCACCGAGCGCTTCTGTTTTAAGCCAAGCGGTGCACCGAGCAGTTCTGTTTTCAGCCACTGGGTGCACCGAGCGCTTCTGTTTTAAGCCAAGGATTACGTAGACGATCCGTTCAGTTGCGTAGACGATCTGATCCATTGATGTGTCAGCTGAAAAAAAACTTACAAAATACACTGTTAACATAACGCATAATAAAACACTCAAAAACACTCAACAAAGTAGAAAGGAAAACAGCACACCACATTATGGTCTGTAAAAATATAAACAAAAACAATATTTCATTGGGCTCAAGTTTTTAGAGCTAAACATTTTCCAAAAATTTTTTCTTCCGTTTTGGTTTGATAAATTTGATAAACTTGTTTAGTTTTAAAATAAACAAAATGTTTTCAAGTTTTTTTTTGTTGGGCCTCCTAAAAGATATGGCAAAAGTGTAATTCATTCGCTAGAACTAACTCCATCACATGAACTATAAGGCAGGAAGAAATGTTACAAGGACACTACCCTCTTAATCATTTGTCATCATCTAAATCAATAACACCTAAATCAATGCCTCCTAAAAGATATGGCAAAAGTGTAATTCATTCGCTACAACTAACTCAATCACAAGAACAATAAGGCAGGAAGAAATGTTACAAGGACACTAGACTACCCTCTTAATTATTTGTTCCTACATGTCACCAACTAAATCAACGCAAAGCAAGCATGTCCACGGAAGTGAACCTAACTAGAAACTAATGTACCATCATGACCACCTTTTGATAATGTAACAGTTCACACTGTCCCAGGAACAAAATCAACCAAACCCCTCGTCCAGGCAACAAAGTTAGCTCACAGGTAAAAGCCTCATAGTATTTTCAGATTTTGATAAAAGCCAAGTTGAAACAACTCGGTTTTAAGAATTGAATCATTTTTGTGGTTGCTTATTCCCCCACTCTGGTATAGAGACCAGCCGTACTGCGTTTTAAATTACTTTTTCATATAGGGGTATGAACGTTTGCCTGATTTGTGAGGCCTCTCATAGCCACCATAATTTGTATATAAAAATTGGGTCCCCGGTTGGCAAAAAAGAAAAAAAGCGCATCACTGCACCGATTTTGAAGCACCGATTTTAAAGCTGACCGATGACCAGAAACCAGAGACTTTTTTGGCCTAAGGTGATGATACAGATAATGTGGTTTTTGGTCTAAAATATGGCTCTGGTGACATGACATTTGAAGGAATACGACTCTTTGACATGTCCTCGACAAGCAATGCAATAGCAAGTACATCTCAAAGTACCCCATTGAATACAAGGACGAACAGTATCATGAAATGAGGGACCTCAGCCCAAACAATGAATTCCCTTACACTGGGTGGATGTCTAAATGCCAACATATAGGCGCCCTGAAATGACATGATGAAGGCAATATAAAGTAAGCAGGATATGTTGGTTTTACAGTACTAGCTATTTCACGTATGGGAAGGAGAAAGAGGGGTGACAAGTGACAAGGAGAACTTTCCAATTGGTACAATCTTGACGCCTGGGCTTCTCGGCAAAAACCAAGGCCCTGGGCAGAGACTTGACCTTCTTGATGGCAAGATGAACAGCTTACAAGCCGTGGCCACTGTACACAAGGAGTTTCTTTAGTTCCTGTGAATGGTGAACAAAGTAGAGGTCATAAGAACATATCCAGCAAAATCTGAGGATGTGGCTGTACATTATAATAATTTTACAATGCCGGGGGTAGGCAACTGTTGGAGTGAAACTATTGGTGTTCGTCTGTGGGTTCAACATAGCTACCAGTGGTTAAGCCGTCGTTTACCTTACGAATAGTAACATCAATAAAATAGATCTCTGTGAATGGGTGCTCGATTGACGATTCTGTGAAAGGAATTCATGTGGATTTACAAGGGAATGAGCCTCTTATCACTTATTTAGATGAGGAAGGCATCAACGATATAGCCCCACTAGATTCAGGGCTCAGGGACTGAGGCAAACATGGATTCTTCTAGCCAACTCCAAAGAGAAAACACTATTGATGGCATCTTCAATAGGTTTTCGCTTAGGTTACACTAAAAGAACACATGTTGATGCCATATGCCTCAGTTCCATGGAGCCCTGGGTCTAGCAGGGCTATATTGATGTTTCATTCATCTGTACCAATGATGAAGAGAGCTCCATTGCCTACAAAAACCACATTAAATTCCTTCCACATAATCATCAACCGAGTACCCATCCAGAGAGACCCATTTTTCTAATGTTACTGTGCATAAGGAAGACAACGGCCGAACCACTGATCTCTAGGTTAAACTCACAGTCAAACCCCAATAGCTTCCCTCCTCCAGTTGTCATCCCCGACACTGCAAAACCAGCATAACATACAGTCAGGCCCCCAGATTTCATCAGATATCTTCCAATGATTCCGACTTTGAACACCATTCACAGGAACTAAAGAAATACCTTGTGTCCAGAGGTCACAACTCGCAAGTAGTTCATCTAGAGATCAAAATGGTCAATTCTCTGTCTAGGGTCTCGGCTCTTGCTCAGAAGTCCAAACATCAAGATAGTGCCAACAAGAAAGTTCCCCTTGTCATTTATCACCTCTCTTTCTCCGTCCCATACGTGAAATAACTAGTACTTACCAACATATTCTGCTCACTTCAGATCACCTTCAACATGCCATTCCAGAGGAGCCGATGTTGACATTGAGACGTCCACTCAGTGTAAGGGATATCATCGCCCAAGCCAAGGTCCCCCTATTCCTGATACTGTTAGTCCGCATATCCAACAGAGTACTTCAAGATGTATTTCCTGGTGCACTGCCTATGCATCAGAGCCATATACAATTACAAAGCCCTTTTCACACGAGCACCGATAAAGGTCCTTGGTAATGGGCGCCAGTTGTCTGGCACCTCGGTCGTTTGCGAAAATGAATGTCCATCGTTTTCAATGGAGGGTCAAAGGTCATGATTGTGCAATCCAATATTTCACTGGTACCGCGCAGAGCTTATTCACTGAACGCTTTCTTCTACGTTACCAGTGGTTTTCCCGCGAAGATATACGCATTGTGCAAGTCAAACGTTTCTTTCTTACAAATTTATTCTCATTTTATTATGGATATTGAATCAAGTATACTTGCAACAATTCCGATGGATTCACAGAGCCACATTTCTAACGTACGTCCACCCAACGAGAAAAACAAACAGTTGTAAGAATTCTTCTTCTGGAATAGCCTTTGCTCTTTTCGACGATTTCATGGATTCAAATTCTTTCATGAAATTCAAGATTAGTAGCACCGTTTTCTTCCTCCATGGTAGCACGAATGCATAGAGTATAAGAACAACTCTATGCATTAACGTTATTTCTTCGGATGTCGCCATCTTGGAATGACGTACAACAAGTTGTTTACCAACACACATCCGGGATTTATTGCAAGCCGATTTAGTGACGCGTTCTGCGCATGCGAAATGATACCGCCAAAGCAAGGGTCCCCTGTTTGGGCGCACTATAAAGAGTTTCACACGCCCTATCAGGGCGATTTTAACATCGTTGCGATTTTTTGGAGGTCTCGATCTGTTATAAATAACAAGGGTCCGTGGTAATTATTTAACAAGGATAGCTTTCACACGACTGGGATTTTCTATTTTTTAACATGAATGCGATTTTTAGTCAAGGTCCCTTGTTAAAACGGTCTCGTGTGAAAAGGCCTCAAGACATCACCTGTACCAACACCAATCTCATCCGTCTCTAGCCTTGACCAATACTGTTGTGTATAGTGCAATTACCTTGGGTGTCTCACTTGACCTTGTTGAATAGGTACAGCAGGGCAATCAAGGTTGGTCAGGCTGTGGGTAAAAGAATAATAGTCAGTAATTAATAATTTCCTGTCAGAAAGGAAAACAAATACAGAAATGAAACATTTCTCAAGATGTAAGAAGTAAAAAGCGCAAAAATCAATTATGTCACACTCTACATTGAGGTACATAATTACAAAAAACCAAGCGTCTCATGATTATTCATCAGGGGTGGATCGGGGCACAAACTTTGAGGGCTAATTTCAAAGTTGAATAATGCGAGTGCGTAGCGCGAGGCCCTATACAAGGTATTTATTATTATTTTTTTTGACTCGGCAAAAATAAAGGGGGCGCGCGCCCGTTGCGCACCCCCACCTAAATCCACCACTGTTCATAACGGAACATTTGCCTCTTGGATTTATTTCAGGGTCATAATACTTGTTCAAACGCATTATTTGCCATGACAATTGGAGATCAGGACAAGCAAATGTTATGAATTAAATACCTTTAAAAAAAAATTCTCTTTCAATTGATATTGGTTATGTTTGAGCGTTCATTGGAAGCAAATTGCCTTCTTCCTTTAAAAAAATTACTTTGCCTTTCAAATCATATGGCAGGCAGTGATAACCAGCTAAATTTGAGGTACTTGGGCAACTTAACCTCCTATAACTCCAAATAAAGCAATACAGCAGGGTGGATTAAATAGCATTTGACACATGAATAATTTCTGTATCATTCCATGTAACGTTGTTGATTGGTTAAGCTATTTAAACCTGTTTTATAGATAAAAGGAATTTCACAAAACACATTATTAAGAAACATGCAACACCAGCTGAAGCATCAATCCAAAAGCCACCGACAGAACAATTGAAACGATATTAAAGAAAACCAATAAATGTTCGAGTCGTTCCCGCACCTTTGTTTGCCATGCCATGGGCCCCTACCCCCATTGTATGGTCAATACACTGGACATTCCTATGTATTCTTGTCGTTAACTCCACATTTATCAAAACGTGACATTATTTAACCATTTGAATTACATATTTTTAATAAGGGCAAACTTTACCTCCAGTGGTAGATCCAATGTGGGGTTCTTCTGTTCCAATAACATAGTGCCAAAGTAGCATCTGAAAACAAACTCAAAAATACACTGTTACAATATCAACAAACAGTATTATTAACTTTAATAAAGGCAAATCTTAAAACCTGTTTTAAATCCAGTCTCGGAGGTAGGTCCATCTTCTCTTCTCAGGAGTTTTTTCTCTTCTGATGTGTCGTCCATCACGTTCCAAGCAGCAGTGGGAGTGAAGGGGTGGGAGTCAGTATCAAGTTGTTAAGCCAAGTTGTGCACCGAGCGCTTCTGATTTAAGCCAAGGGGTGCACGGAATGCTTCTGTTTTAAGCCAAGGATTACGTAGACGATCCGTTCAGTTGCGTAGACGATCTGATCCATTGATGTGTCAGCTGAAAAAAAAACTTACAAAATACACTGTTAACATAACGCATAATAAAACACTCAAAAACACTCAACAAAGTATAAAGGAAAACAGCACACCACATTATGGTCTGTAAAAATATAAACAAAAACAATATTTCATTGGGCTCAAGTTTTTAGAGCTAAACATTTTCCCAAAAAAAATTATTCCGTTTTGGTTTGATAAATTTGATAAACTTGTTTAGTTTTAAAATAAACAAAATGTTTTCAAGTTTTTTTTTGTTGGGCCTCCTAAAAGATATGGCAAAAGTGTAATTCATTCGCTAGAACTAACTCCATCACATGAACTATAAGGCAGGAAGAAATGTTACAAGGACACTACCCTCTTAATCATTTGTCATCATCTAAATCAATAACACCTAAATCAATGCCTCCTAAAAGATATGGCAAAAGTGTAATTCATTCGCTACAACTAACTCAATCACAAGAACAATAAGGCAGGAAGAAATGTTACAAGGACACTAGACTACCCTCTTAATTATTTGTTCCTACATGTCACCAACTAAATCAACGCAAAGCAAGCATGCCCACGGAAGTGAACCTAACTAGAAACTAATGTACCATCATGACCACCTTTTGATAATGTAACAGTTCACACTGTCCCAGGAACTAAATCAACCAAACCCCTCGTCCAGGCAACAAAGTTAGCTCACAGGTAAAAGCCCGATAGTATTTTCAGATTTTGATAAAAGCCAAGTTGAAACAACTCGGTTTTAAGAATTGAATCATTTTTGTGGTTGCTGGGGAAAGACTGCTGAGGAGGATAGGCGCTTATTCCCCCACTGTGGTATATAGACCAGCCTCTCCTTTTACCATCCTGACCCTTGGATATATGCTAGATGAAAGAACATCTCTAATTTAAATTTACTTTTTTAGATCCGTTGTCTCAGTGGTATGTCCTCCTCTCAGGAGTTTCTTCTCTTCCGAATTGTCGTCCATGATGTTCCAAGCAGCATCTGAAAATAATTAACGAATATTCATAAAAAAAAGGAATATTATATTGTTAATTAACGTGCACTAAAACAATGCTCCCAGTTATTAAAACTTGACATTATTTAACCATTTGAATTACATATTTTTAATAAGGGCAAACTTTACCTCCAGTGATAGATCCAATGTGGGGTTCTTCTGTTCCAATAACATAGTGTCAAAGCAGCATCTGAAAACAAACTCAAAAATGCACTGTTAAAATATCAACAAACAGTATTATTAACTTTAATAAAGGCAAATCTTAAAACCTGTTTTAGATCCAGTCTCGGAGGTAGGTCCATCTTCTCTTCTCAGGAGATTTTCTCTTCTGATGTGTCGTCCATCACGTTCCAAGCAGCAGTGGGAGTGAAGGGGTGGGGAGTCAGTATCAAGTTGTTAAGCCAAGTTGTGCACCGAGCGCTTCTGTTTTAAGCCAAGCGGTGCACGGAATGCTCCTGTTTTAAGCCAAGGATTACGTAGACGATCCGTTCAGTTGCGTAGACGATCTGATCCATTGATGTGTCAGCTGAAAAAAAACTTACAAAATACACTGTTAACATAACACATAATAAAACACTCAAAAACACTCAACAAAGTAGAAAGGAAAACAGCACACCACATTATGGTCTGTAAAAATATAAACAAAAACAATATTTCATTGGGCTCAAGTTTTTAGAGCTAAACATTTTCCAAAAACATTTTCTTCCGTTTTGGTTTGATAAATTTGTTTAGTTTTAAAATAAACAAAATGTTTTAAATTTTTTGGGGGGTTGGGCCTCCTAAAAGATATGGCAAAAGTGTAATTCATTCACCTAAATCAATAACGCCTAAATCAATGCCTCCTAAAAGATATGGCAAAAGTCTAATTCATTCGCTAGAACTAACTCAATCACAAGAACAATAAGGCAGGAAGAAATGTTACAAGGACACTACCCTCTTAATTATTTGTTCCTACATGTCATCACCTAAATCAATACCACCTAAATCATTGCCTCCTAAAAGATATGGCAACAGTCTAATTCACTCGCTAGAACTAACTCCATCACAAGAACGATAAGGCAGGAAGAAATGTTACAAGGACACTACCCTCTCAATTATTTGTTCCTACATGTCACCGACCAAATCAACGCCAAGCAAGCATACCCATGGAAGTGAACCTAACTAGAAACTAATGTATGACCACCTTTTGATAATGTAACAGTTCACACTGTCCCAGGAACAAAATCAACCAAACCCCTCGTCCAGGCAACCAAGTCAGTTCACAGGTAAAAGCCTTATAGTATTTTCAGATTTTGATAAAAGCTAAGTTGAAACAACTCGGTTTTAAGAATTGAATCATTTTTGTGGTTGCTGGGGGGGGGGGAGACCGCTGAGGAGGTAGAGGGCGCTTATTCCCAACTCTGGCATAGAGACCAGCCTCTCTCCTTTTTACCAAATTACATTGCTGATATCCGTCTTACTTGATGTTCTGTCCCCTTCAGTTGATTCCTGAATTACAGAGGACAAAGTGAAAGATAAAATGAGGTTTTTGATTACAATTTATTGCTTGCTAGGTTTAAAATGTCAGGCCATTAACTACTGTTTTGCATTTATACTACAGGTCATTTAGGTTGGTACAGCTAATTCTCTATTCTCTTCATTTAATTTAAATTTACTAATTTAGATCCATTGTTTACATTATTAAATCATAAAATGATGCCAGTAGGCATTATTAAAACAATTGAATGAAATATTTTTTGTTAATCAAGGCAAACCATACAACCTGAAAATAAACTCAAAAAACACTTAAAATATCAACAAACAGTAATATTCACGATAATAATGGCAAACCTTACAATCTTACCATCCCAAACGAGATTCTTCTCATTCCAATGCGTTGACGATCCGTTGGCTTGTTGATATGTTGCGTTGACGCCTCAGCTGAAAAACAAACTTTAAAAATACACTGTTAACAAAAAACAATACAGTCATCACAAAAGAAACACAAAATATACACTAAAAAACAGAAATAAAATAAAGTGGAAAGGAGAACAGCACACCACGTTATGGTCAGTAAAATTACAAAACAAAATTTCATTGGGCGAAAGTTATTAGTGCTAAAACTTTCCAAGAAATGCTTCACCATTTTGGTTTGAATTTGTTTCAAGGCTTTTGAACAAAAATCCAAAACATAACTTGTTTTATTTTTTTTTGGATCACTTTCAATAAAGTTTTAGATTGGGCCTCCAGAAAGATATGGCAAAAGTCTAATTCATTCGATTGGGCAAAGAACGATACAGGAGAAGAAATGATACAAAAGACACTACCATCCTAATTTATTCCTACATGTCACCAAATAAATCAACGCCAAGCAAGCAGACCCAAGGAAGTGAACCTATCCAGATGTACTCACCATGACCATCTTTTGATAATGTGGCAATCCTCACTGTCTCAGCAGAAACCATCGCAACCAAACCCCCTCGTCCAGGCAACCAAGTCAGTCCAAAGATAAAAGCATTATTGTATTTGCAGATTTTGTTGAAAGTGATGTTGGAACAACTCGGTTTTAAGAATTGAATCATTTTGTGGTTGCTGGGGAAAAACTGCCAGAGGTAGATGGCGCTTATTCCCCCACTCTGGCATAGACACCAGCCTCATCCTTAATAATACCTCATTTTGTGACACTTTGGGCATAGGATCACACTAGACGTCTCGGTGGAGACCACAGGTTGATGAGATGGTAGAAACATTGGTCTTGTGGTTGTCTCACCCAATGCTCGTTCCCTTCAGTCGATTCCTGTATTACAGAGGACACAGTGAAAAATCAAATGAGGTTTGTGAAAGAAATGTTTTGCTGTCAAGAACCTGCTAGGTTTAAAACATAAGGCCATTAACCCTCCTACTATAGCTGCACTTTAGTGGCAAGTTGCTAGAGGTCAAAATCAGTCAACTGTATGTTTTTACTGTTGACCCAAATGTGTACACATGGACAGGTATTTACTGTCATTTTGACCACCCTGAACAATACCAGACAATGCTTTTACAAGTCAAAAACGGTCGACTCATTTTGATCTGTAAATGTACTTACTATACGTAAAGTTTGACAGTGTTCGACTTTTAAGTGCATTTTAAGTGCACTAGATATACCTTGGCAAGTATATCAACATTTTGACTGATTTTGACTCTTGCAGTAATAGGAGGGTTAACTACTGTTTTGCATTTATACTTCAGGTCATTTAGGTTCATTGGTCAGCAATTTGCTACAGCTAATAATTTAGCAAGGGAGGCACTTCCTCCCCACCCCCCCACTTTAGAAAAGATCTTATTTTAGTTATATCATATTTTTCAAACATGTGCATTTCAAACGTGCATAATAAAAAGGAAAAACACATAATCTTATAATACTCTATAATTCTCCATTAAAATGTAAACATTAAAAGATTATTAATGTTTAAAGATTACATCACAAAGAATCTACAACAATTAAGCTTCCCCACGCCGTTGTAGATTTGTACCATTGTACTCTTGCGCAATTCCATTTCCCAATGATCACAATGGATGTTATCCAAATGTTCTTCCCCACATTTTGGCCTGCAGCCAGATGCTTATGTTACGCTTTCTTTTTGGAGACTTTCTGGTCATTATTTAAAACAAACCTTAAACAAACCGTGATTAAGATTAAAGAATTATTTTCCAAAATGAACTCAATAAAAATCACAGGTCACAGGCATGTCATATTTTGATACCTTTAGGGTCAATGAAGGCGCCTCCTCACAAACAGAACTCACTGACACTGGAGATGTTGGTGGAGACTGGCTGCTCTGTAGAGTCGTGTGTTCTTAGATGACTCCACAGTCCGATC
>CM055816.1:84981813-85024313 GCA_029582265.1 Zoroaster sp. YZ-2022
CCCCCAAAACCCCTAGAACCCCTTCACTTAACACCTGGGCCCCACCTTCACCCTTCGTAACCCTAGAACCCCCTTCAAACCCTAGAACCCCCCTTCCACTTAACCCTAGAACCCCCTTCACACCAACCCTAGAACCCCCCCCCTTTTCTTAACCCTAGAACCCCCCTTCATAACCCTAGAACCCCCTTCACACTTTTAACCCTAGAACCCCCTTCACCCATAACCTAGAACCCCCTTCACACTTAACCCTAGAACCCCTTCACATAACCCTAGAACCCCTTCACACGCCTTAACCCTAGAACCCCCTTCACGCCATAACCCTAGAACCCCCTTCACACGCATACACATAACCCTAGAACCCCCCTTCACTTAACCCCTAGAACCCCCTTCACCTTAACCTAGAACCCCCTTCACATAACCCTAGAACCCCCTTCACTTTCTAACCCTAGAACCCCCTTCACATTTCATAACCCTAGAACCCCTTCACACTTAACCCTAGAACCCCCTTCACTAACCCCTAACCCCCCTTCACACTTAACCCAAAACCCCCACACATAACCCTAGAACCCCCTTCACCCCCTTTCACACCCTAGAACCCCTTCACATAACCCTGGAGAAACCTTCACACTTAACCCTAGAACCCCCTTTCACGCCAACCCCCCCCCTTCACGCCAACCCTAGACCCCCCTTCACACTTAACCCTAGACCCCCCTTCACACTTAACCCTAGAACCCCCTTCACACTTAACCCTAGACCCCCTTCACACTTAACCCTAGGCCCCCTTCACACTTAACCCTAGAACCCCCTTCATAACCTAGAACCCCCTTCACACTTAACCCTAGAACCCCCTTCACGCCAACCTAGAACCCCCTTCACGCCAACCCTAGAAACCCCCCTTCACACTTAACCCCTAGAACCCCTTCACACTTAACCTAGAACCCCCTTCACTTAACCCTAGACCCCCTTCACACTTAACCCTAGACCCCCTTCACACGTACACCTAGACCCCCTTCACACTTAACCCTAGACCCCCTTCACACTTAACCCTAGACCCCCTTCACACTTAACCCTAGACCCCCTTCACACTTAACCCTAGACCCCCTTCACACTTAACCCTAGACCCCCTTCCATAACCCCCCTTAACCCTAGAACCCCTTCACGCCAACCTAGAACCCCCCTTCACATAACCCTAGAACCCCCCTTCACCAACCCTAGAACCCCCCCTTCACACTTAACCCTAGACCCCCTTCACTGCCCCCTGAACCCCCTTCACACTTAACCCTAGAACCCCCCTTCACACTTAACCTAGAACCCCCCTTATTCCTAGAACCCCCAGAACCCCTTCACGCCTTAACCCTAGAACCCCCTTCACACTTAACCCTAGACCCCCCTTCACACTTAACCCTAGACCCCCCTTCACACTTAACCCTAGACCCCCCTTCACACTTAACCCTAGACCCCCCTTCACACTTAACCCTAGACCCCCCTTCACACTTAACCCTAGACCCCCCTTCACACTTAACCCTAGACCCCCCTTCACATAACCCTAGAACCCCCTTCACATAACCCTAGAACCCCCTTCCCACTTAACCTAGAACCCCCCTTCACACTTAACCCTAGACCCCCCTTCACATAACCCTAGAGACCCCCCTTCACCCTGACCCCTAGAACCCCCCTTCACACTTAACCCTAGAACCCCCCTTCACACTTAACCCTAGAACCCCCCTTCACTCTTATCCGTCGAACCCCCCTTCACACTTAACCCTAGTAACCCCCTTCACACTTAACCCTAGAACCCCCTTCACACTTAAACCTAGAACCCCCTTCACACTTAACCCTAGACCCCCTTCACACTTAACCCTAGACCCCCTTCACACTTAACCCTAGACCCCCTTCACACTTAACCCTAGAACCCCCCTTCACACTTAACCCTAGAACCCCCCTTCACATAACCCTAGAACCCCCTTCACATAACCCTAGAACCCCCTTCACACTTAACCCTAGAACCCCCTTCACACATAACCCTAGAACCCCCTTCACTTAACCCTAGAACCCCCTTCACGCCAACCCTAGAACCCCCTTCACGCCAACCTAGAACCCCCTTCACATAACCCTAGAACCCCCTTCACGCCTTACCCCTAGACCCCCTTCACACTTAACCCTAGACCCCCTTCACACTTAACCCTAGACCCCCTTCACACTTAACCCTAGACCCCCTTCACGCCAACCCCTAGAACCCCCTTCACACTTAACCCTGAACCCCCTTCACTTAACCCTAGAACCCCCTTCACTTAACCTAGAACCCCCTTCACTTAACCTAGAACCCCCCTTCACACTTAACCCTAGAACCCCCTTCACGCCAACCTGAACCCCCTTCATAACCCTAGACCCCCTTCACACTTAACCCTAGACCCCCTTCACCTTGTACAGAACCCCCTTCGCAACCTAGACCCCCTTCACACTTAACCCTAACCCTTAACCCTAGACCCCCTTCACACTTAACCCTAACCCACTTAACCCTAGAACCCCCTTCACACTTAACCCTAGAACCCCCTTCACACTTAACCCTAGAACCCCCTTCACACCAACCTAGAACCCCCTTCACACTTAACCAGAACCCCCTTCACATAACCCTAGAACCCCCTTCACACTTAACCCTAGAACCCCCCTTCACATAACCTAGAACCCCCTTCACCTAGAACCCCCTTCACACTTAACCCTAGACCCCCTTCACACTTAACCCTAGAACCCCCTTCACACTTAACCCTAGAACCCCCTTCACACTTAACCCGAGAACCCCCTTCACACTTAACCCTAGAACCCCCTTCACACTTAACCCTAGAACCCCCTTCACACTTAACCCTAGAACCCCCTTCACACTTAACCCTAGAACCCCCTTCACTTAACCCTAAACCCGCTTCACACTTATACCTAGAACCCCCCTTCACACTTAACCCTAGAACCCCCCTTCACACTTAACCCTAGAACCCCTTCACTTAACCCTAGAACCCCCCCTTCACACTTAACCTAGAACCCCCCTTCACTTAACCCTAGAACCCCCTTCACGCCTTAACCCTAGAACCCCCTCCACTCTTAACCCTAGAAACCCCTCCACACTTAACCCCTAGAACCCCCTTCACACTTAACCAGAACCCCCTTCACACAACCTAGAACCCCCCCTTCACACTTAACCCTAGAACCCCCCCTCCACATAACCCCTAGAACCCCTTCACACTTTAACCTAGACCCCCTTCACACTTAACCCTAGACCCCCCTTCACACTTAACCCTAGACCCCCCTTCACACTTAACCCTAGACCCCCCTTCACACTTAACCCTAGAACCCCCTTCACACTTAACCCTAGAACCCCCTTCACACTTAACCCTAGAACCCCCTTCACACTTAACCCTAGAACCCCCTTCACACTTAACCCTAGAACCCCCTTCACACTTAACCCTAGAACCCCCTTCACACTTAACCCTAGAACCCCCTTCACACTTAACCCTAGAACCCCCTTCACGCCCAACCTAGAACCCCCTTCACATAACCCTAGAACCCCTTCACATAACCCCTAGAACCCCTTCACACTTAACCCTAGAACCCCCTTCACACTTAACCTAGAACCCCCTTCACGCCAACCCTAGAACCCCCTTCACACTTAACCCGAACCCCCTTCACACTTAACCAGAACCCCCTTCACACTTAACCAGAACCCCCTTCACACTTAACCCTAGAACCCCCTTCACGCCAACCCTAGAACCCCTTCACTTAACCCTAGAACCCCCTTCACACTTAACCCTAGACCCCCTTCACACTTAACCCTAGACCCCCTTCACACTTAACCCTAGACCCCCTTCACACTTAACCCTAGACCCCCCTTCAAACATAACCATAGAACCCCCTTCACACTTAACCTCACGCCCCTTCACATAACCCTAGACCCCCTTCACACTTAACCCTAGAACCCCCTTCACACTTAACCCTAGAACCCCCTCACTAGAACCCCCTTCACACTTAACCAGAACCCCCTTCACACTTAACCAGAACCCCCTTCACACTTAACTAGAACCCCCTTCACACTTAACCCTAGACCCCCCTTCACACTTAACCCTAGAACCCCCTTCACACTTAACCCTAGAACCCCCTTCACACTTAACCCTAGAACCCCCTTCACACTTATACCTAGAACCCCCCTTCACACTTAACCCTAGACCCCCTTCACACTTAACCCTAGACCCCCTTCACACTTAACCCTAGAACCCCCCTTCATAACCTAGACCCCCCTTCACACTTAACCCTAGACCCCCCTTCACACTTAACCCTAGAACCCCCCTTCACACTTAACCCTAGAACCCCTTCACATAACCCTAGAACCCCCCCCCTTCATAACCCCTGAAACCAACCCTAGAACCCCCCTTCACATAACCCTAGAACCCCCCTTCCACATAAACCCTAGAACCCCCTTCACGCCAACCCTAGAACCCCCTTCACTTAACCCTAGAACCCCTTCACACTTAACCTAGAACCCCCCTTCACACTTAACCCTAGAACCCCCTCCACAGTTATCCATAGAACCCCGTTCCCAATTATCGCTAGAACCCCCTCCACACTTACCCCTAGAACCCCCTCCACACTTAACCCTAGAACCCCCTCCACACTTAACCCTAGAACCCCCTCCACACGAACCCCTAGAACCCCCCTTCACATAACCTAGAACCCCTTCACGCCCAACCTAGAACCCCCTTCACCCTTAACCCTAGAACCCCCTTCACACTTAACCCTAGAACCCCCTTCACGCCCAACCCTAGAACCCCTTCACGCCTTAACCCTAGAACCCCCTTCACACTTAACCCTAGAACCCCCTCCTCACTTAACCCTAGAACCCCCTCCACACTTAACCCTAGAACCCCCACTTCACATAACCCTAGAACCCCTTCACGCCCTTTTAACCTAGAACCCCCTTCACACTTAACCCTAGAACCCCTTCACATAACCTAGAACCCCCTTCACACTTAACCCTAGACCCCCTTCACACTTAACCCTAGACCCCCTTCACACTTAACCCCTAGAACCCCCTTCACACACGCCTAGAACCCCCCTTCACACTTAACCCTAGAACCCCTTCACACTTAACCTCCTAGAACCCCCTTCACACTTAACCTAGAACCCCCCTTCACATAACCTAGAACCCCCTTCACATAACGCCTAGAACCCCCTTCACACTTAACCCTAGAACCCCCCTTCACACTTTCGAACCTAGAACCCCCTTCACACTTAACCTAGAACCCCTTCACATAACCCTAGACCCCAACCTTCACACTTAACCCTAGAACCCCCCCTTCACACTTAACCCTAGAACCCCCTTCACGCCAACCTAGAACCCCCCTTCACACTTAACCCTAGACCCCCCTTCACATAACCCTAGAACCCCTTCACACTTAACCCTAGAACCCCCTTCACAACCCTGAACCTCCCACGCCAACCTAGAACCCCCTTCACATAACCCTAGAACCTTCCCCCTTCACATAACCCTAGAACCCCTCACACGCCCAACCCTAGAACCCCTTCATAACCCTAGAACCCCCTCCACACTTAACCCTAGAACCCCCTCCACACTTAACCCTAGAACCCCCTCCACACTTAACCCTAGAACCCCCTCCACACTTAACCCTAGAACCCCCTCCACACTTAACCCTAGAACCCCCTCCACACTTAACCCTAGAACCCCCCCTCCACACTTAACCCTAGAACCCCCCCTCCACACTTAACCCTAGAACCCCCCCTCCACACTTAACCCTAGAACCCCCCCTCCACACTTAACCCTAGAACCCCCTTCACTTAACCTAGAACCCCCCTTCACTTAACCCTAGAACCCCCTTCACTTAACCCTAGAACCCCCCCTTCACTTTAACCTAGAACCCCCTTCACACTTAACCCTAGAACCCCCTTCACACTTAACCTAGAACCCCTTCACACTTAACCCTAGAACCCTCCACATAACCCTAGACCCCCCTTCACATAACCCTAGAACCCCCTTCACACTTAACCCTAGAACCCCCTTCACACTTAACCCTAAACCCCCCCTTCGCACTTAACCCTAAACCCCCCCTTCGCACTTAACCCTAAACCCCCCCTTCGCACTTAACCCTAAACCCCCCCTTCGCACTTAACCCTAGAACCCACCTTCACACTTAACCCTAGAACCCCCCTTCACACTTAACCCTAGAACCCCCCTTCACACGAAACCCTAGAACCCCCTTCACATAACCCTAGAACCCCCTTCACACAACCCTAGAACCCCCTTCCACACTTAACCTAGAACCCCCTTCACACTTAACCTAGAACCCTCCACACTTAACCCCTAGAACCCCTTCACGCCAACCCTAGAACCCCTTCACACTTAAACCCTAGAACCCCCTTCACATAACCCTAGAACCCCTTCACACTTAACCCTAGAACCCCCCCTTCACACCTCAACCCTAGAACCCCCTTCACACTTAACCCTAGAACCCCTTCACATAACCCTAGAACCTTCATAACCCTTAGAACCCCCCCTTCACACTTAACCCGAACCCCCTTCACACTTAACCCTAGAACCCCCTTCACACTTAACCAGAACCCCCTTCACACTTAACCAGAACCCCCTTCACACTTAACCAGAACCCCCTTCACACTTAACCAGAACCCCCTTCACACTTAACCCTAGAACCCCTCCACTTGAACCCTAGAACCCCCCTCACACTTAACCCTAGAACCCCCTCCACTTAACCCTAGACCCCCCCTTCACACTTAACCCTAGAACCCCTTCACATAACCCTAGAACCCCCTTCACACACTTAACCTAGAACCCCCTTCACACTTAACCCTAGAACCCCCTTCACACTTAACCCTAGACCCCCTTCACACTTAACCCTAGAACCCCTTCACATAACCCTAGAAGCCCCCTTCACACTTAACCCTAGAACCCCCCTTCACACTTAACCCTAACCCCCTTCACACTTAACCCTAGAACCCCTTCACACTTAACCCTAGAACCCCCCTTCACACTTAACCCTAGAACCCCCCTTCACACTTAACCCTAGAACCCCCCTTCACACTTAACCCTAGAACCCCCCTTCACACTTAACCCTAGAACCCCCCTTCACACTTAACCCTAGAACCCCCCTTCACACTTAACCCTAAACCCCCTTCGCACTTAACCCTAAACCCCCTTCGCACTTAACCCTAAACCCCCTTCGCACTTAACCCTAAACCCCCTTCGCACTTAACCCTAAACCCCCTTCGCACTTAACCCTAAACCCCCCTTCGCACTTAACCCTAGAAACCCCCCTTCGCACTTAACCCTAGAACCCCCTTCGCACTTAACCCTAGAACCCCCTTCGCACTTAACCCTAGAACCCCCCCCTTCACACTTAACCCTAGACCCCCTTCACACTTAACCCTAGAACCCCCCTTCACACTTAACCCTAGATCCCCCCTTCACACTTAACCCTAGAACCCCCCCTCCACACTTAACCCTAACCCCCCCTTCACACTTAACCCTAACCCCCCCTTCACACTTAACCCTAGAACCCCCCCTTCACACTTAACCCTAGACCCCCCCTTCACACTTAACCCTAACCCCCCCTTCACACTTAACCCTAACCCCCTTCACTTAACCTAGAACCCTTCACTCTAACCCGAACCCCCTTCACACTTAACCAGAACCCCCTTCACACTTAACCCTAGAACCCCCTTCCACACCTTAACCTAGAACCCCTCCACACTTAACCCTAGAACCCCCTCCCCCCATAACCCTAGAACTTCACTTAACCCTAGAACCCCTTCACATAACCCTAGAACCCCCTTCCACACTTAACCCTAGAACCCTCTTCACACTTAACCCTAGAACCCCCTTCACACTTAACCCTAGAACCCCCACACATAACCCTAGAACCCCCTCCACATAACCCTAGAACCCCCTCCTCACTTAACCCTAGTAGAACCTTCACACTTAACCCTAGACCCCAACCTTCACACTTAACCCTAGACCCCAACCTTCACACTTAACCCTAGAACCCCCTTCACACTTAACCCTAGACCCCAACCTTCACACTTAACCCTAGACCCCCTTCACACTTAACCCTAGAACCCCCTTCACACTTAACCCTAGAACCCCTTCACACAACCCTAGAACCCCCTTCACACTTAACCCTAGAACCCCTTCCCACTTAACCCTAGAACCCCCCTTCACACTTTACCCTAGAACCCCCTTCACACTTAACCCTAGAACCCCCTTCACACTTAACCCTAGAACCCCCTTCACACTTAACCCTAGAACCCCCTTCACACTTAACCCTAGAACCCCCTTCACACTTAACCCTAGAACCCCCTTCACACTTAACCCTAGAACCCCCCTTCATAACCCTAGAACCCCCTTCACACTTAACCCTAGAACCCCTTCACATTAACCCTAGAACCCCCTTCACACTTAACCCTAGACCCCCTTCACACTTAACCCTAGACCCCCTTCACACTTAACCCTAGACCCCCTTCACACTTAACCCTAGACCCCCTTCACACTTAACCCTAGACCCCCTTCACACTTAACCCTAGACCCCCTTCACACTTAACCCTAGACCCCCTTCACACTTAACCCTAGCGCTTAACCCTAGAACCCCTTCACTTAACCCTAGAACCCCCTTCACACTTAACCCTAGAACCCCCTTCACACTTAACCCTAGAACCCCCTTCACACTTAACCCTAGAACCCCCTTCACACGCTAATGTGACCATGTGCAATTTGAGACTTCCGGGATTTGTCTCCGATGGCCGGGACATCGGGTGACCGCCCGATGGAAATGTGACTGGGGTATAAATGTTAGGGAGGAGGCCAAAAACGGACTTCGCTCGTAATAAAAGAGGACGAGGACGCCAACGCTACCGCCAACCCCCTAACCCTAACCCCCAACTCCAACCCCTATTTGTGTGCAGGCCCTTTTTGGATTTAATCTATGGTCTCCATTGTGGCTGTAGTGACAAGAAAATCAATACAATAGACTGACTTATTTAACCATACAAGTTTAGTTTCTAGACTGGATGTATTTTTACTTGATGAAGTTCATACGTACATAATGTATAGTAGAGCGGACATAAACAATTGTTTTAACATGTATGTGTGTGAATGTTTAGAGATTGATGATATCAGTTTATTACTGAACATTGAATGAAGGAAAGTTCTTGCCATTTATGAATTCATCCCCGAACTGTCCACTTGGCTTATCAATACGTGCATGAGTGCAGTCGATGGCCCCAAGCGTAAAGGGAAAACCGAGCTTATCAACCCACCGTTGCTTTGCGTCCGTCAGATCAGCATTAGACACAGGAAATTTTATCCATGTTGGGCGTTGGGCAGATATGCGGTCCAAAGTACTTGCAACGTATGTACTTATAGTGGGCTGGGTTATCCCCATCACCTCTGCTACTAAGGTCAGGTAGCCTGGATCTGCTAAATAACGCAAAGATGTCTCCATGCGCTCCACTGGTGACAAGCATCCACCACGTGTCTCCTGCCTTTCGGGCAGAAATGTTTGTGCAAGTCAATCAACATTTTCTTTATCAAATCGAAACAATCGATGTCTCGCCACGATTAATCCTGTTCTTATACACCTGATCACCTTTTTTAAAATTTTTGTTATGCAAGTTCGCCCCAAACAAGGCTAAAAGCCACTCTAGGTAAGGGGCTACAAGAAGAAATCACAGAAGATGAAAATAACTCAGGACTGAAGGTAGGAATTGATATTCCTCTTAAAACTCTAGATTATAGGATGTAGGGAAACATGCACCAGGCAAGGAGTTCCAAAGAGATGCAGTACGTGGGAAAAAAGCTGCTGGCATAGCTCATTGTTCTACATCTCGGGAAAGCTATGGTTTACGGGTGAGAACAACCAGAAAGCCTGGTCTCACGCTTAAACACCCTGATAGGAGGAACCAGATCGGACACACTGGTGGCACATTTGCCATGAAAATATCTGTAGAAAAGACAGAGGCTAGCTACAAACCTACGGTGAGAAAGAGGTTGTAACGATGATCCCAACTCTTCACCAACAAGATTAACAATACGCTTCTGCACTGTAATAAAAAATAAATGACAGGCAGAAGCTCCGGCCCAAATGTGACAACAGTACTCCATTAGGGGACGTATAGTTGTCTTATACAGGTAGAGAGTAGCATCAGGAGGCAAGAACTTCCGAGCTCGATAAAGACAACCAACTCGCATGGAAGCACTCTATGCAATGCCTGAGATATACCTCTCCCAACTGGCTTTAGTGGAGATCTCAAGTTTGAGAAGGCGAAAATCTGATACCTCGGGCAAAGTTGATGGACCCATATGAATGGATGGAAATGTATCATCTCTAGAGCGAGAAAGAGACAGTAGTTTAGTTTTCTTTGCGTTAAAGGTTACTAGCCAATCGTTCCCCCACTTCAACACGCTCTCTAAATCATTATTCAGTGAGACACCCACCTCACAGCGAGAAGTGTTAAGGGAAACACAGTAGAGGGTTGAATCATCAGCATACATGGCGATCCGAGACAAAACTTTATCGGGCAAATCGTTAATGTAGATAAGAAAGAGTAGGACCAAGTACCGAGCCCTGTGGAACACCAGAATTGATAGAACGAGTAGGAGAAGATTGACCCTCAAAGACAACCTTCAACTTGCGGTTGGAAAGGAAAGCAGAGATTATGGATAACATTCTGCCCGACACCGTATGACTGAAGCTTGTGGAGCAGGCCAGAATGCCATACCTTGTCGAAGGCCTTTGAGATGTCCAATGCTACAACACGAGCCTCACCCCTACGATCTAATGCCCCATTAAAATGATCAGTAATTAGGGAAAGCAGATCACTGGTTGATCGGGAATGGCGAAACCCATACTGGCAGTCAGTCAGAAGGTCATTGTCCTCCAGGTATCCAAGGAGCTGTTAGTTGACAAAGCATTCAAAGATCTTACTTATTATGGGAAGCAGACTAATAGGGCGATAATTAGTAGACTCGGAACGCTCACCGGCACCCTTAAAGACAGGGACAACAGATGCCACTTTCCAAGATGAAGGAAACACCGAGACTGCCAAGCACATATTGAATAGCTTGGCAAGAATAGGTGAAAGTTCTGGGGAACACATTTTCAGAACAATTACAGGGATTCCGTCAGGGCCAGTAGCCTTGGAGGCATCCAAGGAATGAATAGTCCGGGCAATCTTCTTTGGTGTGATAATAGGCTTTGATACTACCGTGGCTGTACGGGATGGAAAGGCAGGAAGCGGATGCCCCTCATTAAGTGTGGAGTTGAATACAAAGTTGTCAGCAAAAAGGTTTGCCTTATCTTGGGGAGAAGTAAGAACTTCGGGTCCATGAAAGAGAGGAGGAATGGAGGACTTGTTGCGGTCAAGTACACTATTGGCAATCCGCCAAAAGTCCCTGGAACCAAGCCGTTGCGTTGAAATGGAACCTGCAACAGAGTTTGCATATTGCTGCTTAGCATCCTCTAAAACTCTTACATCGATTTCGAGCTTCATGGAAAAGACGCTTACTATCCAAATTTCCTGAAAGATGATACTTCTTTAAAAAATAATGGTTACGATGGGCAATCGCTGCAGCACAGGCTGGAGTGTACCAAGGTTGAGAATGTGCCCTGATCTGGTAGGTACGTGAGGGGATGTAAATCTCCATACCAAGGTTAATCCATTGGGATAACTCGTCTTACATGCATGAACATGGTGCTCACAGTTAATCATGAAGGCGCGGTAAAAGATCAAGCTGGTATGGAGGAGCTTGCAAAACTACGAACAAATGCTTCTGGTTACAAGTAAAAGATAGGTTTTATTTATATGTTTTCAAGCATTTACTAATTTGTAAAGCGTTTGCTTACAAGAAACGAGCTTGTGCTTCTGTTTATAAGCACTGGTGCCAAACTTCTTATCTGCATTCTCAGAAAATTATATGATGGTACAACTGCATATATTTCTGGGACTGTAGTAAAATGTGATATTTTATCTGGTTGTCGACAAGGAGGCCTAGAAAGTCCAACTGTGTGTGCAGAGGCTATTGACAGAAAGTATCCAGGTGGATGGGGTGTCTCGTTCGATTATCGTATTTCTAGCGAATGCACTAACCGGGAACAAAGAAAAACCAAGAAAATGAATGGTATTGAAATAATAAGGTGGTTCTTGTATGCCGATGATTTGGTTTTATTTTGTATGAGCATTGCTGAAGCACAAGGAATTATGAATATAATGAACACAACTTGTAAACGTTTTGGCTTAACAATTTCTTTCAAATAAACTAAAGTGATGCAATTTAATACATCTACGAGTGACATAAGTATTGTCATTGATGGTACTGAACTTGGAAATGTGTCTGAATTTTGCTATCTTGGCCACACCATCTTCAATGATGGTAGAAATTCCACTGACCTAAGAATTGCAAAGGCTACAGCTACATTTTATGAACTTAAGGGTGTTCTTTGTGACAGGGAAGTACGTATGTCCATTCGGAATAAAATCGTTGAAGCATGTGTTCGTCCTAGACTAACATATGCTACCCAATGCTGGAGGCCTAGTGAGAAATAAATAAAAAGGCTTGAAAGTAGTTGGTATGGTTTCCTAAGGCGAATGATTAAAGATGGTTTCCGTAGGAAACCTTCACTATAGAAGGTGAAATTAATCATGCTCTTTACTTTGCTAATATAGATCTAGAGCGCATAACAAAAATTCAACCACTTCGGAATTATATTAACTCCCAGTATCTGAAATATATAGCTCATACTTGTAGGAAAATACAAATTTGACCAAGCTTAGTTTATTTTTTATTCCTAGAATCCCATACTATCGAGATCCCTGGATAGGTATCTCAAGACTTCTGGGTGATATTTCTATTGAGCAGATTAAAAGAGAAACACAGTCAAAGACTTGTTTCACCAGGCTCCTAGGAGTCCTGACTCATATGAAGCCTAAAGCTTCAAAATGAGGACCTAAACTGAACTGTACTGTTATGAGCAATTACTTAGTTTTATTTATAAATATTCAAGAAAAAGCCTAGAAAAAGCAAATGCTACTTTTTATTTATTCGGCCCAATGAAGAGAAGTTGTTTAACTTTAATATCTACATTAATGTGACATCAAGTTTTTAAGTTCTAGATTCAATTAGGGACAATGGGATGTCTGTACCTAGAAGCCCTCAAGTCAGTTAGGCTGGTGCCCGCATATTTTCCTGACTGTATTGAGCATGTAAATAAGCCCTCTGATCCTCGGGTCGCCGTATCCAAGTTATTATTGAACAGTTCGGCGGATCAGTTTAGTTTTGGTATACTTACATATGATGAGTTGTGCAGCACAGGGTCAAGTAGTAAATCTGGTGTGACTTGTAGTGGAGAATTGGTGACAATGATTACAATTTGTCTGTTTCCACTTTATATAGATTCTGAACAAAGCAATTGCGTTAGCCAATGAGTGCAAGGATTCTGTTTTAGCCAATGGCAAGCAAGATTGTCAAAGTTGCAGTTTAGCCAATGATGATGTGGATCCTGCCAGCCCTGCGCTGATTGGTTGCCGACCCACACAGTGGATCCCAAACCCCAGTATAAAAGGCTGGACAAGCACAGCAATACACATAACACAAAAGCACACACTACTGCCAACAACGAGCGTGAACGTGTTTCCCACGTGTACAGTAGTGGCGTGGGAAATGCTGTGATTGGTCAATACGTAAGGGGTGGAGCTTAATGGATCGGATCTATTGGTACTGTGGTGTGCGTGCAGCTGGTATGGCTTGTAAAAAACAATGCTGTATCAAATCACATGATTTTTTTCTTAATTGTAATTACATGTATTACATGTAGTGAAATTATTTTAGAGAGTATCGGCTGTCTAACATAATGAAAAATATGTAATTTTTTTATTTATTGTATTTTGCAACATTAATAAATACGAAATTTTTGTAATAGTACATACACGTAGCGTAGGACCAGTTTAAGTGAGATTGGAGGTCCAAATAGGAGTCACAATGAGAGACAGATCAAAGGCTTTAACTCCCATGATGTGGTTTATATTATGTCAGAAAGAAATTTGAAAATATACAGAAGGCACTATTGGAGCACTTGCGTATTTTTACACAGTAGCTGTATTGCATTATTGAGTGACTTGGGAATTTGTCGACAATGCTGGGCATATCAACAATTTGGGAAAACTTTGGATAATTATGTACAATTTTTCAGATCACACATTTTTATTTTACAACACTGTGCTTGCATATCAAACAAAATACAATAATGCTATACTTGATTTGAGTGTTCAGGAGCATTTTAGAAATCAATGCAAAATCTGAAACAATTTAGTATTTGTCAAAGTGTTATTGTGTAAGGAGAGCTTTTATTCCAGTATTAATTGTGTGTATTGACAGATGATTCATGGCTTTAGACTCTGTGCACAAAGGACATTACATTTGTTGCTAATTGGATGGTAAGATAGAGTTTCGACTATGCGTTGGCATTTTGATCAATTGTTACTAGTATTTGTGGTTTTTTGGAAATGGCACAAACAATTGAAATTATGTAACTTTTTTGACCTGTCTGAAATACATGTTTGACTTTAAGTTTGCCAGAATTCATGCATTGTCTTTAATTTTATTGATATTTAAACACTAAGAGTTTGTAACTGACAATATCTAGTTCACTGGATTCAACTTGTAGTATTATTAATAGGGTGGGCTTTAAATTTAGTTGTGGCACTTGTGTCCTAGAGCACTGAATCTTGTGTGACTGGTAGTGCATGTAAAAGATCTGAGAATCACTACAATGTCGTGGGCCATGTTGGGTTCACATAGTTAGTAATGTTTGTGTGAAAAGCCACACTTGTGTGGTGAGGTTGCCATGCTATTTCAGTTATAATGGTTTACATAATTGCACAAGGCAAAGGTTCATGGAACATGCTCATCAGTAATGTCTGCTTCAACCATATAATTTGCAGTGTTGTAACCAAGTCATTTTTTCTCAAATCAAGTCAAGTCACAAATCAAATGTTCTCAAGTCAAGTCAAGTCTCAAGTAAAATTTTCTCAAGTCAAGTCAAGTCACAAGTCAAATTTTCCCAAGTCAAGTCAAGTCACAAGTCAAATTTTCTCAAGTCAAGTCACAAGTCATTTATAAGGCTAAAATAAGGCTAAAAAAGTCTCCAGTTTCAAAATTGGTGCGGTGACGCGATTTAGTTTTTTGTTTGTTTTGTTTTGTTTAAATTTTGTTTACATGTGTAGGCGGGGACCAAATTTCCCATTATACAAAGTATGGTGGCTAAGAGAGGACTCACAAATCAGCCAAACGTTTATACCCCAATGTGAAAAAGTGTGGCTGCGATTGGACATCGTTTCATAGCAAAAAATAATAAAATAAAATGCCGACGTGCAGGTCCAGCTGAGGCCACGCGCACGGAGATCACCAGAAACCGGAGCCCTTTTTTATTTTTTATTTTTTGCCTATAAAAATGTTCTGTTTGTCATGTTCCCTGTCTTGGCAGTGAGAATAAATCCAGTGTTTGTCATTTGTTGTTTATAGGATATACATATTATTGACACATTTATCTCGAATTAGCCGCGAAACCTCGCTGTAATCATCGGGCAATATTTTCTAGAAAACTAGACAAACGCACACACGTGTACCGTGTATCGTGCAGTACATGTGAAGGGAAATGTATGGTGAAACGTATAGGCTCAAATGTACACTGGAGGCCTAAAGATTGACACTTTATTGAAGATGTTTAGACGTATTTTACTTCATTAATATAAGTTGCTGATTGAATAAAATAAATGAAAAACAAGTGATAACATGATGGAAGGTAAATAAATGACTATTGAAGACCAGAAACTCACAAACAAATCCAAGTATGACGTTAACGCTTCACAAATTGTGTAGTGCGTCATTGTTTTTGTTGGTGTTCGCATCTGAATTCAATGTTATTTACAAAACAGGGAACCAGGTAGTTTTTCATCAATTCGGTCCAGAAATTATGGGGGTTATGTGGAAAGTATAGAAAGAAGCGATTGAGATTTTAATTTGTTTTAATCTGAAAATTATCAATCTAGCGTAGGTAACATGTATTTAGAGTGGTAAAACTTGTAGCTTTGCATGGTGAGGATGATAAGTAAGACTAATTGCGGTGACACCATGTTTCTCCTGAGGACGATCAGAGCATACTGATCGAAACGTCCAGTTGTACTCCAGTTCTTTTCAGAACTAATTACTACTCAATTGAGATTCCACATGGTATTTAGAGTGGTTCATTTCAATATTTGTACGAAAATTTGCAGACGGTTGAAGCTGTTACACGCGGGACAATTCATTTTTCTCCCAGGACGGAAACCGACGGATGGTAATTTACACTCTTATATGGGCCTCTGAATTTGGTAATTTGGAAGAAGAAAAATTTTGTATACGCCCCAAAAACTAGTAATTGCTGCTTCTTAGTTATTTGGTCGCTGTTAATTGTCACAAACAATACATTTGTTAAAATCACGGACTCCAGTGTATTACAACGTTGTGCATGAAATCCTGACTGGTTCTGTGTTGACAACTCTGACAACGCTTGCATAGGTGATATAAGGAAAATTTAAAAATTACGTTCGTAAAATATTTTAAAATTCCCTTTTTACGGAGTAAAACATTAAAAAAAAAAACATGTACCCTTTAATTATTACACACATAATAAATATAATTTGAGTCAAAATAGCTATTCGGTTTTGTTTTAAAATACAATTTTGTTTTAAAATACAATTAACAATGTCGCTATAACCTCGTTCCAGCCGTTTGTATAAATTATTTTGAATATTAATGCAATGCCTTTACCAGTAATAGCCCACTTCTTCCACTACGACGGATTGTGTAGAAGACTAGACATGTAGCGTACACTTTACAGTACAAGGCACATACGTGTACAGTATACACTATTATTATGTATTACGAAAAGATATAAAATTCGCGACGGCATTTTTTCCCGTCACAAAAGTATTCGACTGCCGTGGCCGGATTGACCAGAAAAATACATGTAATAAAACAACCTAAAATACATGATGACTTGCAATGTCGTAAAGTCAAATTTACTCAAGTCAAGTCAAGTCAGTCCCAAGTCATTTTTGTCCAAGTCAAGTCAAGTCCCAAGTCATTTTTGTCCAAGTCAAGTCAAGTCGGACTCGAGTCCGAGTCACCGACTCGAGTCAACAACACTGATAATTTGCATAACTTATTAAAGGTGACATGATTGGTAAAGCTGACAGTGCAGTGTTATTGTTTGGTGTCATTCAACGTAATGTATGAATAAAAGAAAACTTGCGGTCAATCTGTCATCTGAGTCAGGAGAAAATAGTGAAAAACCATACCTGTTTTTTAGTATGTAAACCTTTTGTCCTTAGTTGTGATTGTTACGATCAAATTAGAATAGGGATCTTGAAATTTTATTTACTCAAGTTTGACAGTTTTCAGACATGTCTAAGGAAGAGTTTGAATGTAAATTTAATTTAAATTGAAGTTTTACAATTAATATTTTAAAATAACAATGGAATATTGCATGAAAAGTGGTTTTGTTTTGTAAAGTCTTATTTGCCAAAGTTGTAACATCATGGGCACTGAAAATGCATTCAGCATGTTTCTTTGTACACATGCAACATTTACATGGAAATGCAGTTACAAAAAGTGCAGTTGGCAGTGATGTTTTTGTGGATGTAGGGGTTGGTTTGTGACAACTCTGGCATTATACACTTCTATGTACATGTACACATGGTTAAAGTATTAATGTTTTGTTTTGTCTTTTTGTTTGGTCTTCAGAACATTATGCCGAAGTATCAAGCTGCTCTGAGGGAAGAGAAGGCTATGCGGTTTTTTCTGCTGTCCAGGGAGAAGAAGCTGCATGGACGGATGGGCTCCAACAGATGTGTGTTTCTTTCTGACCTTACTATTTCTTTTTCCACTTGTGTCAAGTCTTTGGTGATCTATTCTTCCTTCCTACAAGTGACTCAAGTGTCTATGCTTGAGGACGTCACTGAGAAACCTGCAGATGTGCAGGCTATCAGGGACAGCCATGATATGTCTAAAAAGCCTAAAAGCCAAACTCAAAGCCATGAAAAGCATAAGAATCAATGCCATGAGAACCAAAGCCATAAGATGCCTCAGAGTCAAGACTTTGAGAAGCCCGAGTGTCGAAGTCATGAGAAACCTGAGAGTGAAAGCCATGACAAGCCTGAGTGTCAAAGACATGAGAAGTCTGAAAGCCAAAGTCAAAGGTATGAGAAACATAAAAATCAACGCCATGAGCAACTGAAGAATCAAAGGTATGAGCAAGCTAAGAGACAAGGCCATGAGAAGGGTAAGACTCAACGTTATGAGAAGCCAAACAGTCAAAGTTATGAGAAGGGTAAGAGTCAACACAAAAGCCATGAGAAATGTCAAAGCTATGAGAAGTGTGAAAATGCATACAAATGTGAAAAACGTATGAGCTGTAAGAAAAGCCATAAGAATATGCATGTTGTTCAGCGAAAAAGGCAAGACAAAAGTCATAAAAAGTGTAAACGTAAGATTCACAGCATTGTCCTCCAGAACCATAAGAATCCAAGCAGTCAAAATAGCTATAAAAAGGAGAGTCATGGGGATAATCACTGTTTTGAGAAGTGGACTGACAAGAAGCATGTAGATGGGAGATATATGAAGAAGATGAAAGTGCTAACCCTAACCCCGTAACCCCCTACCTACCTAACTAACTCCATAGGATTTGAACCCAGGTCCTCTAGACCAAGAATCCAAGTCTGCCCACTAGACCACTCACTCGTCTGAAAAAAGTTGCATCTGACGTTAATTATAACCCTGAGAATGGAATGGCTGGGTTGTTATTTTATTGCCTTTACCTGTCTCCATTCTAAGGGTTATAATTAACATCAAATATTGTTCATTATGGAGAGAAAGTGTTCTAACGGAAAGACTTCATACTCCTATTCCAGTGGTACTGGTTTCAAATCCCACTCATAACTTATACTTTTTTATAATTATTTGCCTGTGCACATTCTTAGGATTATAATTAACATCAAATACAATTTTAGTAACTCGTGTAAGTGGTTTAATGGAAAAACTTGAGACTCTTGTTCCAGAGGTACTGATTTCAAATCCCAACCATAATTTATACTTCAAATCCTAATGTCTTATTTTTAATATCTGCCAGTGTCCATTCTAAGGGTTATAATTAACGTCAGATGCAATTTTATTAAGAAAATGTAGTGGTCTAGTGGAAAGACTTCAAACTTTTGTTCCAGAGGTCCCGGGTTCAAATCCAACTCATAATTTATACTTCAAATCCTAATGTCTTCATTTTATATCTGCATGTGTCCATTCTAAGGGTTATAATTAACGTCAGATGCAATTTCTTCACGAAGACTGAGTGGTCTAGTGGAAAGACTTGGAGTCTTGGTCTAGAGGAGCTGGGTTTTGGGTTTTTAATTAAAGCGCCGCCGTTTTAAACAGTCGCTATAGACGAACCTTTTTAAAACAGTCGCTATAGACTAACCGTCGTTTTAAAGAGTCGCTTTTGACGAACCAAAGATTTAACTACACGGCAGTGTTGGTTATATTACGAACACATTGGTGTTCGAGTTTTGTCAGGGCAGTGATGATGACGTCAGAATGTTTAAAAAAAAAAATTTGCATTATTATTTTTAATATTAAACTTTGACTTCCGGTTTAGACAGGAAATAAAGGTCAATTTGGGTTATGTTTTTGTAAATAGTTTTGACAGTTATCAATCTGTACAATAGTGCAAAAAATGTGAATTTACCTCTTGTGGTTGTTGAGATATGATTTTTTTTTAAATATTAAACTTTGACTTTCGGTTTAAGTAAGGTCAAATTGGGGTCACATTTGTGTAAATATTTTTCGACAATTAACAATCTGTACAATGGTGCAAAATTTGTGAATTTACCTCTTGTGGTTGTTGAGATATTATTATTTTTAATATTAAACTTTGACTTTTGTATTGGACAGGAAGTAAGATCAATCATTGTGGGAAATTTATTGATGCTTTTCGTTTGAAAATTGTACACATTATTCCATTTGCAAAAGTACATTTAATTCAGTTTATAAAATAATACAAAGAAAAGAAATAAAATATAAGTTAAAATACATACGTCAAATTTATTTGATTTTGTATTTAAATTAAATCAGTGCCTGTAACCTTTCGTCAAGGGAGCATTGGAAAACTGTTACCCTGAAATTCATTGCCCATAAACTAAACAAAAAAGACATACAATAATGTATCATCACAGCTTGGTCATTACACATTTTTCCCCCAGAGGTGAGGTGTGTGCAGGTCTTGTACAATACATTGACAAATTCGATCAAGTGTTATAACATTTCAATGTTTGGTTCACTTTTTAAAACAATACTTATAGGGAAGAGATGTAATTTGAAGGTTAACTGTAAAATAAAAAGAAACAAACAATACTGAAATGATCTTCCGATGGTTACATGTATATGTATTTATTTGTCATTAACTGTTGAAAACACATTTTCATAAATAGACATGAAAGTTATTGTTTAAAGGTGGCAATATCTTCACGATCAACAGGGCATGGAATCTAGTTTAACTCAGTGACTGAAAATAATACTCACATGATAAGGTCATATTCGCGTTGCTGCTGCTGCATAAATGAGCCAGTATTTATCAGTCACTATGTCTTAAGCTAGGACACCAATTCCATGCCCTGTTTGTAGAAAGTCTGCTCTGATCGTGACGATACTGTCTGTTTAACCAATTGTGTTTATGGGATTGATGGTCAGTACTATCCCAATGCGAGCATACAAATAAATAGGAACTTTAATTGGGTGATCTGGCAAAAGGTATTCCAAGGCTGACACACCTATGCAATGAAGATTGGGGTTATGTTTACTATATGGCCCATCTGCCAGGCAAACCCTCCGACCTCTTTGAACGTTTCAATATACACGAACATATTACGTGGCGGTTTGTAACCGCCCAGTGTAATACGTATGAATAACTACTGTAAAATATGTTTTATACCATTTTTCAAGCTGATAATCATTCCAGAGGTCTTATAGATTGTTAAAAAAAAAAAAAAATTAAAAAAATTACTTTACAATTATTTTTTTTAATTTAATTATTGTTTTTTTACATTACACATGTGTAAATGCTGTAGTACGGTGGCGGTTTGTAACCACCCCGTGGTATACGTATGAATAACTACTGTAATATCTGTTTTATACCATTTTTTCAAGCTGATAATCATTCCAGAGGTCTTATAGATTGTTTTTAAAAAAAAAAAATTAAAAAAATTACTTTACAATTATTTTTTTTAATTTAATTATTTTTTTAATTACATTTTTTTTTTTTTTTTTTTTTTTTTTTTATATTGTCTTTCCAGAGGTTTTAGAAATGTTTGTCCAAATGTTAGGAAGTTGATTTAGTTTTTTAGTTTCTGTGAAATCTCCAATCCCCATTTGCCCAGTAGCCAATCTCTGCCCAAACACAAATAATACCAAAAAAAACTCTCTAAGAATGCATAGCCAGCCATCTGCGGTGTACTAGTGTAAGGGAAAATCCCTAAACCACCCCCCCCCCCCATTTGCCAGTAGCCAATCTCTGCCCAAACACATCAATTCTGAGTTTGTTTATGTTTTTGTATTGGTCAATCCTTTCCAGGCACTGTCAAGCAACCCCTGAGCATGGATGATTGATCACAGATATCCTGAGGCAAGCCTGTAGACCAGGATGATTGATCACACAAAGGGTACCGCTGTCTCAAGGGATATGGGCTGTGTATACCATGTTTTGTACACAAGGTATGGCCTTGTGGCGAAGGGGTCATGGTATCTGGCTCATGTCTGGCTGAACTATAAATAACTACACTAAAGGGGCTATGCTATGTTGTTAGGCTATGGCTGATGTAGGAACTTGAAAAAAATTAGTTTTTTTGAGCGCTCAATTAAGGATTAATTAATTTAATTAGCTAAAAGTGGCGGTGTACTACCGCTAATAACTACATTTGTGAGGATGTTTGGGTCCAGTCAAAATATAATAAGAAATCCTCAGTAACTTTTTTGTTCTAACATGTTAACAAAATTCCTAGAAAGACCTAGATGCGTCTTGAGGTCATGAAAAAACAATTCCCTTGAGGATAAAAACTGCTACAGATAGGATAAGTCCATATAAAATAATTTGAATCATGCATTAACTCCTTTGATGAATGGATAAAATTCAAATGCTGGCCACTGGATCACAAAGTTACACAGACTCTGACGCACCTTGCAGCAGTAGCACAAATGGATACTGTTGATCTGAAATATAAACGAATCATGTAAAAACAATATTAAATGTTTTCAAAGATGGACGAAGAATAATGGGTCATGCTAACAAAACACACATAACTTAGAATGCCCTCATACGTTATTATCAGGATGATGGATTGATGTAACTTCAGAAAACTTATGCAACTTTAGAAAAATGATCCCTTCAGAACAATGCCTTTAAGTTAGGTTTTACAATGGAATAGAAAGTTACATGTGACGTCTTCCTTCCTCCATGATGTGACTGTTTCATTATCTCAATAAAGGTGCTGATATTTGTTTCTGGTCTACTTTAGTGAGAAAATTAAGTGCTAGTATCAAGTAAACTGCAATGCAGCAGCCACCACCACACAAGACATAAGTACTACTAGTATTATGAGTAACTACAGACACTATAGTGTACCTATACTGTTCCGGTACTGGCCCTGACCCAATCGTGACACTGTGAGGTGCGAGTGTCATTCCAACAGAAGCATGTATCACCTTTAAAAATTTTACCCCCATAATAGTGACAATCTAACCCCTCACTATGTGAGATTCTCACTTTTTCCTCAACCTAATCTAATCTAATCATTTATTGTTTTAAGTGCACCACATACAATTATCTCAGCACACTGTACACCTGTATAAGAGCGCTTTCCATTAAAACAGTTCCAGTAAAAGTTAAAAAGTTAAAAAGTTAAAAGATACAAGTTAAAGTAATTAAAGTAAACAGCGACTACCATAATAAGAACGGAACAAATGAGTTTTAACCAATGACTTAAAGGATTCATAGCTGCGGGCTGCACGAATGTTTGATGGAAGATCATTCCATACCATGGGAGCAACAACAGAGAATGTACGATTACCATAATACTTAGTCATTATAGAATTCACAGGTGGAGGCTCCAAACGAATCTCACTACTCTGCCTTGTTGATCTCTGCGGAACACGGAGGTTAACCAGGTCAGTGAGGTAGATCGGCGCTGTGACATTCTCAATTATTTTATAAGTAATAGCAAGGATTTTGAAACGAATCCGCTGTTCGACTGGCAACCAATGAAGATCCCGAAGCACAGGAGTAATACTCTCCCGAACTCTGGTTCCAGTTATCAGTCGAGCAGCGGAATTCTGAATGAGTTGTAATTTTTTCAGTTGATTTGAATGAAGCCCAAAAGCAGACTATTACAATAGTCCAACCTGGAGGTAACAAAAGCATGAACAAGTTTCTCAGTTGAAGATTTTTCCAACATTTTCGAACCTTCCCAATCTTCCATAAGGCAAATGACGCCGATTTACAAAGACTTGTTACATGGTGCTCCATGCTCGCAGCAGAGTCTAAAAAAACTCCAAGATTTCGTACTTTGGACGAAGGATGGACCTGAACATCACCCACCCGCACACCGACCGCGGCAGCACCGTCAGACACAGTCTTAAACTTTGACGAGAACAAAACTACCTCCGTTTTACTGTCGTTGAGTGCGAGCCAATTGGATCGCATCCAACGTCTGATCTCGTCAACGCATGCTTCAATGGAGGCAATGACTGATGTATCCGCCGGCGTATCACAGGCGATGTACAGCTGGGTGTCATCAGCATACATGACACTACTGAGACCATGACGGTCGATAATGTCTTCAAGTGGCACCATATAAAGGGAAAAAAGGACAGGGCCCAATACCGAACCCTGTGGAACACCAAATTTCAACTGGGCCTCATCTGACACCATCGATCCAATACACACACGCTGGGTACGATTTGTTAGGTACGACTTTAGCCAGCTTAAGACTGTTCCCCCAATACCAAAACGGGAGCACAGTCGCCTAGTGAGAATATCATGATCGATGGTGTCAAATGCGGCAGAAAGATCTAACAATACCAAAATAACGTCACGGTGCCGATCAAGAGCGAGTGCAACATCATTCTGCACTCTCAAGAGTGCAGTCTCAGTGCTATGTCCCTCTCGGTAAGCGGATTGACATTTTGCATACATGGAATTTGTCTTGAAATAGCAGTTCAATTGTGATAAAACTATCTTCTCGAGCAACTTTGATAAAAATGGAATGTTAGACACTGGTCTATAATTAAGTAACTCATTTCGATCCAACCCATATTTCTTAATCAGAGGGCGCACTAAAGCTGACTTACACGCAGCTGGAAAACACCAGATTTGAGTGAACTGTTAGCAATGCGACACAGAATAGGCGCCAACTGATCTGGAAACTCCTTTACAAATTGGGTTGGCATTGGATCAAGAGAACATGTTTTATCTGTCATCTTACGTACAAGTAAAATAATATCATTGGGTGTTACCGATGTAAATGAATTAAAAGACAAATTGTTTTGCACAAAATTGTCCAAAAACTCTGGGCCATCCATCAAAGCCATTCTAATATCACAGATTTTCTGTTTAAAAAAGTCCATAAATTTTTGTGGTAGTAGATGAGGACTAATATCAGGTAAAATCAAAGACGATGATTTCTTATGACCAGAAATTTCATCTACGATAGAAAACAGAGTCTTCTGATCAGAGTTCTCTATTCTTTTCCGATGATATGACGCCTTGACCTCATCACAGTGTTTATTATAGATGGAACGGGCAGAAACAAAAGTTTGCCTATCATCCTCGAGACGCGTGAAGAGCCAACGCTTCTCTAAGCGTCTAAGAGTAGTCCTTTCCTCCAACAGCTCCTTCGTGTACCACTTAGCTCTCGGCTTATCTAGTAATGTCTTAACCTGAATCAGGCAACTTCATCAAGGACATTGCTAAGAGCTGTGTTATAGGAAACTGTCAGCTGGTTTACATTAGAGACATGATCTGGTATATCCTTCAGCGAGTGGTCTAACCGCTCTTTGAAGTCCGTAATATTGATGGCGCTCAATCGACGATGTTGCTTTGTGACCTTCCGCCTAGGTGGACGGTGCATATCTAATGTAAAATGAATCGCAGTATGATCAGAAGGCAGTGTGTGATCCAGGACAAAATTTGACAGGAGCGAGTCACCAGCTCTCGAAATCACCAGATCTAAAGTGTGGCCTTTCTCATGAGTAGGCTCACATATGTGCTGCACAAAACCAAGTGAAGAAATCAAGTCACTGAACCGCAAGGCATCAACACATTCTGGGTTATCCACATGTAAGTTAAAATCGCCTGTAATAATGAGTTGACCTGGTGAAAATATTATTTTTTCTAATAGTGTAGAAAATTCGGATAAAATGTTGGTAGCAGTAAAACGGTGCTCTTCAGAATATGGTGGACTGTAAACCGCTAATAGGTGTATCAAATCATTACCAGTGTTTACATTTATGTCCATGAGCTCAAATGACTTGTACGGAGCAGTTTTGTTGATTGTCACTTTCAAGTTAGACCTGGACAACACAGCGATACCTCCACCCCTCCGACGGTCTCGTGGTACATGGTGGATACTAAAACCGCTAATTGATGATGTGAACTCTGACTTGATGAAATCCGCATTCTTATCTGTCATCCAGGTTTCCGTGAGTATAGCTACATCAGTATGATTGTGCAAAATTGAATCACAAACTGCTGTGACCTTTTTCTCCAACGATCTGGCATTCCACAATGAAAAGTTCATATTTCGACTTAGCATGTACTTACTCACTCTCTGAATTTGAGTGAGGTTTTGGTAGTTCACAGAATCAGTGTCCTTTGTTCTCACATTGTGACGGAAAAAAACATCAACAACAGTTGGAATCCTACGGCGCAACCTTGTACCTGAACGTTTACCTCGAGTGCGTTTCAGAATGTTCATAGATTTAAGTCTGTTTCTAACATCATCAGGAAGATGGAATGCAGATGATCGAAGTGAAATAATTTCTATCCGACTATACGACGACATTGTCACCGACACTGACAATTCGGGGTTAAAATTTTCCAGCACCAAGTACTCGGAGATTAAGGTAAAACACAGCGTAGAAAACAGCACACTGATAAAAAAGCAGTTTAAAATCATTGCGGAAATATATCAACAGGTTGATGTTAAAAAGACAGAGCTGCTGATACTGAAAACTTGATGGTCGATACATGTATGTACATAAATATCACCTGTTGTATCCTGGCGGCCATGTTGCCTCAAAAAGCTATGATGATCCATATAAAAAGTCACTCAAAAGTCACATTACAGTCAATAACTACATTCAAAAAGACGATGAAAGTAATCACCAGTTCACCAAGATGTAAAATACAGTTAAAAAAGACATCAATGTTGAAGCATAAAAACGATTACAATGGATATAAACTAGACAAACTCAGAGAGCAATGCATAAAAACACAACTGGCAGCTACAAAGAGCACCCTTTCCTAACCCTACCAACGGAGGGCGGCCTCTGCAACTTTGAACGTTAATAACTCCGCCCCGATGTCCGATCCAACTCAAATTATAGGAGGGAGCCCCTCTGGCCCACCCACCTCTCTGAATTTTTTTTTAGCCCTGACCTCCAACCTCTGATCTTTTCGACGACTTGGGTAAAAAGGTCTTGTTAAACCCTAGGCCCTTCATTACGGCCAAATTGGCTTTCCTTGCTAAAACTTTTGGACGTCATAACACGTCACCTGAGGGGCCAATGCCGCCATCTTCGGCACTTTGAATGTCCCCCTGTGGGTCCATCTGGTGATGGGAGATGGTCCACCTGGGGGCCATTTCAGAAAATGTCATCATCGCAAAACTGATGGTGTCAGCAAAAGGTCACGGGGTCAGGGATCTCGGAGCTCACCTGCGAAGAGTTTATGGTTTGATTGGCGTCTTTGGGTCAGATGTTACACTCTAACCCTAACTCTGACAACTCCGATGCTCACTCTAATTCTTACTCTCATGCTAACAACCCAAACTTGGCTTGGAATCAGATTACTAAATTTAGAATAACAATATATTACATGTCCTGTTGAAAATTTGCTAAGATTGTGACTATACTGTCCCTTTAACACACTGATCAAATTTAGCCAAGAGTCAGGCTGTCAGGCTGTCAGGCTATCCCCACCCCACATATGCAATAAAATATTCTAATGTCTTACTGGCTAATTACGGGACCCTCAAATATCAGATTAAAGAAAGTCAGTACCCCCATTGAACCCACAGAGAACACCCTAACCCCACCCCACCCAGAGAACAAACCATCCTATCACACGGGAGAACACACCCTCACCTATCTACTAGAAAACATTCCCACAACAAAGCACATTTCTCCCCAGAACATCCCCAGAGAACCAGAAACAGGTTCATTTAAAACTACCTTTTTTCATAAATCACTTTGAAATGGAAAATTCATCATGATTCTGTAAAATATTTTCAGTAGTGGCTTTTTTTTTTAGCTATTGTTTTCTAAAACTGCATCCACCGTTATAAAAAAGGAGATATTTAGCATCATTATTATAGAGGTCGATTACTTTTGTAACACAGAGCGCAGTGTTTTCAGTTACTTAAAATAGTTCAGAAAAGTCAGCAAGTAATGTTTGAATCCGTTATTTGAAAAGAAAATATGAACGATGTGGAAAAACATTCAGAATTTCCATATCAGTGTCAGTTGATTATTTCATTTATGTTTTTTCATAAATTAAATGCAGTATTTTTAACAAATTCTTCATTGAAGTTATATTATTGAAAAGCGTCAATGAATAAGACAACTCACGTAGTACAAATGAACAAAAAAAAATCATTCTTTTTTTCAAGTTGCGATTAAACTGGTATTTATTTCATTTTAATTCTAAATCCACAGCTTAATGTGATTTCGGAAAGATACATTGGTGAGGGGTAGATTTTTCTATCCTTCGATACAAAATTAAAATAACCTCAGATTTAATTTCAAGAAGAAACAAAAACTTTTAAGATTTGCTTTAAAAATACAGTTGTGAATCAAAACGTTCTCATACATAACTTGAATGCAACTTTTATGTAACTCGTAGTAACTGTAAAAATTATACTGTTTTTTAAAACATGTTATAAAAACGACATTTGTACTTAAAAAAGTATGCTGTGTACTTTAAAACATGAGAAGATCTATTTGAATTTGTACTAAAGATGCACTGAAATGAAGAAATAAACGATCACACAAAATCTGTTACAAACATCTTTAAAAAAAGCGTTCTAATTTGATATGTGTATAGAAAATTATATTTCTTTCAAAAAAGAGCTTCATATTTTAATGAATAAGTAACCATTTTAAAATTCACTTAGCAAGGTAAAAAAGTTGCCTAAAAATTTACAAAAAACAAGATGTTTTAATAAGTCGAAAAAATATGCTCTCATAATCAATCCTTAAAATTGCAAATATACTACTAGAATAAAGTAACTGTGCATCATTTGAAGTTATGCTATTTTTTAATGAAAATTTTGATTGAAAAAAGGCCATATAATGCACGTATTTCTTAAAATTGTCAACAATTAAAAACTTTAATCAAAAATGAACCTGTTCAGATAAAATAATTCCCCAGATAATATCTCCCCAGTACATCGCCCAGAGAACACTCCCTGACTCAAAGTACTTTTTTAATACAGTAAGGTAAAAACGTATGCATGACGATATGTGCATAAAAACTACTTATGAAGTTATGACAATAAGCTTTTTATCAAGGAAATGCTGTAAACATTTAAAAAATTCAATGTACATGTATTTAATTTTAAATACACAAAATACGTTTACCAAATATACAATTTAAATAGTTTAATAAGCCAATTTAATCCAAACCAGGCTTTTTTTAATTAAATGTACATCTGTTGTATAACAATGTAAAATGATGTCTTATTTAAATGACAACACAAATTAATATTTTAAATAAAAACTTAACCATTATAACAAATATCAGTTAAAATTATACAATATTCCAGTGGGTATATCTCATGCAACGTTTTTCCCTTGCATATAAACACTAAATATTAACCGCAAATATAAACATATTATAACTAATTGTGAACAATGTCCAATCATTTACTTTATGTTAAGATGTAAACAACCATACAAACGTTTAACCAATTGTTAACCATGGTCCAATTTATACGACATTAAAAACAAACATTGTTAATATATTAAATACTCAAGTAACTCTATCTTATGCAATGTTTTTTTCTCTTGCATATAATAATATAAATGCAAAATATGACTAAAATAAACTAAAAATAAAAAATTTAATATGCACTATTAAAATGTCAACAAATACAAAAAAGTACTTTAGCAATAATTCACTTATACTGTTAAGTAATATTTAATATAGTATTTAAAAACCAGAAGCCAACATTAACTAATTATTAACTAAATTATCAACTTTCAAACCCCTGTCTTTGGTTGTAAACGGGGATTGGCACGTGAAGCCAGACAGTAGGTGTTTGATTAGGAGAGGCTTTTTGAGACGCATCCTAATTATTTAATCCCCATGTTAGTAAGGGGTGGGAGTGAAGAGGTGGGAGTGAAGAGGTGCGAGTGAAGAGGTGCGAGTGAAGGGGTGGGAATTAGTATCAAGTTTTTAAGTCAAGTGGTGCACTGAGCGCTTCTGTTGTAAGCCATGGGGTGCACGGAGCGCTTCTGTTTTAAGCCAAGGATTACGTAGACGATCCGTTCAGTTGCGTAGACGATCTGATCCATTGATGTGTCAGCTGAAAAAAAAACTTACACAATACACTGTTAACATAACACATAATAAAACACTCAAAAACACTCAACAAAGTAGAAAGGAAAACAGCACACCACATTATGGTCTGTAAAAATATAAACAAAAACAATATTTCATTGGGCTCAAGTTTTTAGAGCTAAACATTTTCCAAAAAAATTTTCTTCCGTTTTGGTTTGATAAATTTGATAAATTTGTTTAGTTTTAAAATAAACAAAATGTTTTCAAGTTTTTTTTGGTTGGGCCTCCTAAAAGATATGGCAAAAGTGTAATTCATTCGCTAGAACTAACTCCATCACATGAACTATAAGGCAGGAAGAAATGTTACAAGGACACTACCCTCTTAATCATTTGTCATCACCTAAATCAATGCCTCCTAAAAGATATGGCAAAAGTCTAATTCATTCGCTACAACTAACTCAATCACAAGAACAATAAGGCAGGAAGAAATGTTACAAGGACACTAGACTACCCTCTTAATTATTTGTTCCTACATGTCACCAACTAAATCAACGCAAAGCAAGCATGCCCACGGAAGTGAACCTAACTAGAAACTAATGTACCATCATGACCACCTTTTGATAATGTAACAGTTCACACTGTCCCAGGAACAAAATCAACCAAACCCCTCGTCCAGGCAACAAAGTTAGCTCACAGGTAAAAGCCCGATAGTATTTTCAGATTTTGATAAAAGCCAAGTTGAAACAACTCGGTTTTAAGAATTGAATCATTTTTGTGGTTGCTTATTCCCCCACTCTGGTATAGAGACCAGCCGTACTGCGTTTTAAATGACTTTTTCACATAGGGGTATGAACGTTTGCATGATTTGTGAGGCCTCTCTTAGCCACCATAATTTGTATAAAAAAATTTGGTCCCCGGTTGGCAAAAAAAAAAAAAGCGCATCACTGCACCTATTTTGAAGCACCGATTTTAAAGCTGACCGATGACCAGAAACCAGAGACTTTTTTGGCCTAAGGTGATGATACAGATAATGTGGTTTTTGGTCTTATATATGGCTCTGGTGACATGACATTTGAAGGAATACGACTCTTTGACATGTCCTCGACAAGCAATGCAATAGCAAGTACATCTCAAAGTACCCCATTGAATACAAGGACGAACAGTATCATGAATTGAGGGACCTCAGCCCAAACAATGAATTCCCTTACACTGGGTGGATGTCTAAATGCCAACATATAGGCTCCCCTGAAATGACATGATGAAGGCAATATAAAGTAAGCAGGATATGTTGGTTTTACAGTACTAGCTATTTCACGTATGGGAAGGAGAAAGAGGGGTGACAAGTGACAAGGAGAACTTTCCAATTGGTACAATCTTGACGCCTGGGCTTCTCGGCAAAAACCAAGGCCCTGGGCAGAGACTTGACCTTCTTGATGGCAAGATGAACAGCTTACAAGCCGTGGCCACTGTACACAAGGAGTTTCTTTAGTTCCTGTGAATGGTGAACAAAGTAGGGGTCATAAGAACATATCCAGCAAAATCTGAGGGTGTGGCTGTACATTATAATAATTTTACAATGCCGGGGGTAGGCAACTGTTGGAGTGAAACTATTGGTGTTCGTCTGTGGGTTCAACATAGCTACCAGTGGTTAAGCCGTTGTTTTCCTTACGAATAGTAACATCAATAAAATAGATCTCTGTGAATGGGTGCTCGATTGACGATTCTGTGAAAGGAATTCATGTGGATTTACAAGGGAATGAGCCTCTTATCACTTATTTAGATGAGGAAGTCATCAACGATATAGCCCCACTAGATTCAGGGCTCAGGGACTGAGGCAAACATGGATTCTTCTAGCCAACTCCAAAGAGAAAACACTATTGATGGCATCTTCAATGGGTTTCGCTTAGGTTACACTAAAAGAACACATGTTGATGCCATATGCCTCAGTTCCATGGAGCCCTGGGTCTAGCAGGGCTATATTGATGATGTTTCATTCATCTGTACCAATGATGAAGAGAGCTCCATTGCCTACAAAAACCACATTAAATTCCTTCCACATAATCATCAACCGAGTACCCATCCAGAGAGACCCATTTTTCTAATGTTACTGTGCATAAGGAAGACAACGGCCGAACCACTGATCTCTAGGTTAAACTCACAGTCAAACCCCAATAGCTTCCCTCCTCCAGTTGTCATCCCCGACACTGCAAAACCAGCATAACATACAGTCAGGCCCCCAGATTTCATCAGATATCTTCCAATGATTCCGACTTTGAACACCATTCACATGAACTAAAGAAATACCTTGTGTCCAGAGGTCACAACTCGCAAGTAGTTCATCTAGACATCAAAATGGTCAATTCTCTGTCTAGGGTCTCGGCTCTTGCTCAGAAGTCCAAACATCAAGATAGTGCCAACAAGAAAGTTCCCCTTGTCATTTATCACCTCTCTTTCTCCGTCCGCCATTCCAGAGGAGCCGATGTTGACATTGAGACGTCCACTCAGTGTAAGGGATCTCATCGCCCAAGCCAAGGTCCCCCTATTCCTGATAATGTTAGTCCGCATATCCAACAGAGTACTTCAAGATGTATTTCCTGGTGCACTGCTTGTTGAGAACATGTCCAGGAGTGGGATTCCTTCTAAAGATGCCATCAGAGCCATATAGAAAGCCCTTTTCACACGAGCACCGATAAAGGTCCTTGGTAATGGGCGCCAGTTGTCTGGCACCTCGGTCCCCCTTTTTACCATCCTGACCCTTGGATATATGCTAGATGAAAGAACATCTCTAATTTAAATTTACTTTTTTAGATCCATTGTCTCAGTGGTAGGTCCTCCTCTCAGGAGTTTCTTCTCTTCCGATTTGTCGTCCATGATGTTCCAAGCAGCATCTGAAAATAATTAACGAATATTTATAACTTAAAAAAGGGTATATTATATTATTAATTAATTTGCACTAAAGCAATGCTCCCAGTTATTAAAACGTGACATTATTTAACCATTTGAATTACATATTTTTAATAAGGGAAAACTTTACCTCCAGTGGTAGATCCAATGTGGGGTTCTTCTGTTCCAATAACATAGTGTCAAAGCAGCATCTGAAAAGAAACTCAAAAATACACTGTTAAAATATCAACAAACAGTATTATTAACTTTAATAAAGGCAAATCTTAAAACCTGTTTTAGATCCAGTCTCGGAGGTAGGTCCATCTTCTCTTCTCATGAGTTTTCTCTTCTGATGTGTCGTCCATCATGGTCCAAGCAGCAGTGGGAGTGAAGGGGTGGGAGTCAGTATCAAGTTGTTAAGCCAAGAGGTGCACCGAGCGCTTCTGTTTTAAGCCAACCGGTGCACCGAACAGTTCTCTTTTCAGCCACGGGGTGCACCGAGCGCTTCTGTTTTAAGCCAAGGGGTGCACGGAATGCTTCTGTTTTAAGCAAAGGAATACGTAGACGATCCGTTCAGTTGCGTAGACGATTTGATCCATTGATGTGTCAGCTGAAAAAAAAACTTACAAAATACACTGTTAACATAACACATAATAAAACAAACACTCAACAAAGTAGAAAGGAAAACAGCACACCACATTATGGTCTGTAAATATATATAAACAAAAACAATATTTCATTGGGCTCAAGTTTTTAGAGCTAAACATTTTCCAAAAACATTTTCTTCCGTTTTGGTTTGATAAATTTGATAAATTTGTTTACTTTTAAAATAAACAAAATGTTTTTCAAGTTTTTTTTGGTTGGGCCTCCTAAAAGATATGGCAAAAGTGTAATTCATTCGCTAGAACTAACTCCATCACATGAACTATAAGGCAGGAAGAAATGTTACAAGGACACTACCCTCTGAATTATTTGTTCCTAAATGTCATCACCTAAATCAATAACACCTAAATCAATGCCTCCTAAAAGATATGGCAAAATTATAATTCATTCGCTAGAACTAACTCCATCACAAGAACAATAAGGCAGGACGAAATGTTACAAGGACACTATCCTCTTAATCATTTGTTCCTACATGTCACTAACTAAATAAACGCCAAGCAAGTATGCCCGTGGAAGTGAACCTAACTAGAAACTAATGTACCATCATGATCACCTTTTGATAATGTAACAGTTCACACTGTCCCAGGAACAAAATCAACCAAACCCCTCGTCCAGGCAACCAAGTTAGTTCACAGGTAAAAGCCTTGTAGTATTTTCAGATTTTGATCAAAGCTAAGTTGAAACAACTCGCTTTTAATAATTGAATACTTTTTGTGGTTGCTGGGGGAAAGACTGCTGAGGAGAGGGCCCTTATTCCCCACTCTGGTATAGAGACCAGCCTCTCCCCTTTTTACCATCCTGACCCTTGGATATAATGGCTAGATGAAAGAACATTTCTAATTTATATTTACTTTTTTAGATCCATTGTCTCAGTGGTAGGTCCTCCTCTCAGGAGTTTCTTCTCTTCCGATTTGTCGTCCATGATGTTCCAAGCAGCATCTGAAAATAATTAACGAATATTTATAACTTAAAAAAAGGTATATTATATTATTAATTAATTTGCACTAAAGCAATGCTCCCAGTTATTAAAACGTGACATTATTTAACCATTTGAATTACATATTTTTAATAAGGGAAAACTTTACCTCCAGTGGTAGATCCAATGTGGGGTTATTCTGTTCCAATAACATAGTGTCAAAGCAGCATCTGAAAACAAACTCAAAAATACACTGTTAAAATATCAACAAACAGTATTATTAACTTTAATAAAGGCAAATCTTAAAACCTGTTTTAGATCCAGTCTCGGAGGTAGGTCCATCTTCTCTTCTCAGGAGTTTTTTTTCTCTTCTGATGTGTCGTCCATCACGTTCCAAGCAGCGGTGGGAGTGAAGGGGTGGGAGTCAGTATCAAGTTGTTAAGCCAAGTGGTGCACCGAGCGCTTCTGTTTTAAGCCAAGCGGTGCACCGAGCAGTTCTGTTTTCAGCCACTGGGTGCACCGAGCGCTTCTGTTTTAAGCCAAGGATTACGGTACGTAGACGATCCGTTCAGTTGCGTAGACGATCTGATCCATTGATGTGTCAGCTGAAAAAAAACTTACAAAATACACTGTTAACATAACGCATAATAAAACACTCAAAAACACTCAACAAAGTAGAAAGGAAAACAGCACACCACATTATGGTCTGTAAAAATATAAACAAAAACAATATTTCATTGGGCTCAAGTTTTTAGAGCTAAACATTTTCCAAAAAATTTCTCTTCCGTTTTGGTTTGATAAATTTGATAAACTTGTTTAGTTTTAAAATAAACAAAATGTTTTCAAGGTTTTTTTTGTTGGGCCTCCTAAAAGATATGGCAAAAGTGTAATTCATTCGCTAGAACTAACTCCATCACATGAACTATAAGGCAGGAAGAAATGTTACAAGGACACTACCCTCTTAATCATTTGTCATCATCTAAATCAATAACACCTAAATCAATGCCTCCTAAAAGATATGGCAAAAGTCTAATTCATTCGCTACAACTAACTCAATCACAAGAACAATAAGGCAGGAAGAAATGTTACAAGGACACTAGACTACCCTCTTAATTATTTGTTCCTACATGTCACCAACTAAATCAACGCAAAGCATGTCCACGGAAGTGAACCTAACTAGAAACTAATGTACCATCATGACCACCTTTTGATAATGTAACAGTTCACACTGTCCCAGGAACAAAATCAACCAAACCCCTCGTCCAGGCAACAAAGTTAGCTCACAGGTAAAAGCCTCATAGTATTTTCAGATTTTGATAAAAGCCAAGTTGAAACAACTCGGTTTTAAGAATTGAATCATTTTTGTGGTTGCTTATTCCCCCACTCTGGTATAGAGACCAGCCGTACTGCGTTTTAAATTACTTTTTCATATAGGGGTATGAACGTTTGCCTGATTTGTGAGGCCTCTCATAGCCACCATAATTTGTATATAAAAATTTGGTCCCCGGTTGGCAAAAAAGAAAAAAAGCGCATCACTGCACCGATTTTGAAGCACCGATTTTAAAGCTGACCGATGACCAGAAACCAGAGACTTTTTTGGCCTAAGGTGATGATACAGATAATGTGGTTTTTGGTCTAAAATATGGCTCTGGTGACATGACATTTGAAGGAATACGACTCTTTGACATGTCCTCGACAAGCAATGCAATAGCAAGTACATCTCAAAGTACCCCATTGAATACAAGGACGAACAGTATCATGAAATGAGGGACCTCAGCCCAAACAATGAATTCCCTTACACTGGGTGGATGTCTAAATGCCAACATATAGGCTCCCCTGAAATGACATGATGAAGGCAATATAAAGTAAGCAGGATATGTTGGTTTTACAGTACTAGCTATTTCACGTATGGGAAGGAGAAAGAGGGGTGACAAGTGACAAGGAGAACTTTCCAATTGGTACAATCTTGACGCCTGGGCTTCTCGGCAAAAACCAAGGCCCTGGGCAGAGACTTGACCTTCTTGATGGCAAGATGAACAGCTTACAAGCCGTGGCCACTGTACACAAGGAGTTTCTTTAGTTCCTGTGAATGGTGAACAAAGTAGGGGTCATAAGAACATATCCAGCAAAATCTGAGGGTGTGGCTGTACATTATAATAATTTTACAATGCCGGGGGTAGGCAACTGTTGGAGTGAAACTATTGGTGTTCGTCTGTGGGTTCAACATAGCTACCAGTGGTTAAGCCGTCGTTTTCCTTACGAATAGTAACATCAATAAAATAGATCTCTGTGAATGGGTGCTCGATTGACGATTCTGTGAAAGGAATTCATGTGGATTTACAAGGGAATGAGCCTCTTATCACTTATTTAGATGAGGAAGTCATCAACGATATAGCCCACTAGATTCAGGGCTCAGGGACTGAGGCAAACATGGATTCTTCTAGCCAACTCCAAAGAAAACACTATTGATGGCATCTTCAATAGGTTTTCGCTTAGGTTACACTAAAAGAACACATGTTGATGCCATATGCCTCAGTTCCATGGAGCCCTGGGTCTAGCAGGGCTATATTGATGTTTCATTCATCTGTACCAATGATGAAGAGAGCTCCATTGCCTACAAAAACCACATTAAATTCCTTCCACATAATCATCAACCGAGTACCCATCCAGAGAGACCCATTTTTCTAATGTTACTGTGCATAAGGAAGACAACGGCCGAACCACTGATCTCTAGGTTAAACTCAGTCAAACCCCAATAGCTTCCCTCCTCCAGTTGTCATCCCCGACACTGCAAAACCAGCATAACATACAGTCAGGCCCCCAGATTTCATCAGATATCTTCCAATGATTCCGACTTTGAACACCATTCACAGGAACTAAAGAAATACCTTGTGTCCAGAGGTCACAACTCGCATAAGTAGTTCATCTAGAGATCAAAATGGTCAATTCTCTGTCTAGGGTCTCGGCTCTTGCTCAGAAGTCCAAACATCAAGATAGTGCCAACAAGAAAGTTCCCCTTGTCATTTATCACCTCTCTTTCTCCGTCCCATACGTGAAATAACTAGTACTTACCAACATATTCTGCTCACTTCAGATCACCTTCAACATGCCATTCCAGAGGAGCCGATGTTGACATTGAGACGTCCACTCAGTGTAAGGGATATCATCGCCCAAGCCAAGGTCCCCCTATTCCTGATACTGTTAGTCCGCATATCCAACAGAGTACTTCAAGATGTATTTCCTGGTGCACTGCCTATGCATCAGAGCCATATACAATTACAAAGCCCTTTTCACACGAGCACCGATAAAGGTCCTTGGTAATGGGCGCCAGTTGTCTGGCACCTCGGTCGTTTGCGAAAATGAATGTCCATCGTTTTCAATGGAGGGTCAAAGGTCATGATTGTGCAATCCAATATTTCACTGGTACCGCGCAGAGCTTATTCACTGAACGCTTTCTTCTACGTTACCAGTGGTTTTCCCGCGAAGATATACGCATTGTGCAAGTCAAACGTTTCTTTCTTACAAATTTATTCTCATTTTATTATGGATATTGAATCAAGTATACTTGCAACAATTCCGATGGATTCACAGAGCCACATTTCTAACGTACGTCCACCCAACGAGAAAAACAAACAGTTGTAAGAATTCTTCTTCTGGAATAGCCTTTGCTCTTTTCGACGATTTCATGGATTCAAATTCTTTCATGAAGTTCAAGATTAGTAGCACCGTTTTCTTCCTCCATGGTAGCACGAATGCATAGAGTATAAGAACAACTCTATGCATTAACGTTATTTCTTCGGATGTCGCCATCTTGGAATGACGTACAACAAGTTGTTTACCAACACACATCCTGGATTTATTGCAAGCCGATTTAGTGACGCGTTCTGCGCATGCGAAATGATACCGCCAAAGCAAGGGTCCCCTGTTTGGGCGCACTATAAAGAGTATCACACGCCCTATCAGGGCGATTTTAACATCGTTGCGATTTTTTGGAGGTCTCGATCTGTTATAAATAACAAGGGTCCGTGGTAATTATTTAACAAGGATAGCTTTCACACGACTGGGATTTTCTATTTTTTAACATGAATGCGATTTTTAGTCAAGGTCCCTTGTTAAAACGGTCTCGTGTGAAAAGGCCTCAAGACATCACCTGTACCAACACCAATCTCATCCGTCTCTAGCCTTGACCAATACTGTTGTGTATAGTGCAATTACCTTGGGTGTCTCACTTGACCTTGTTGAATAGGTACAGCAGGGCAATCAAGGTTGGTCAGGCTGTGGGTAAAAGAATAATAGTCAGTAATTGATAATTTCCTTTCAGAAAGGAAAACAAATACAGAAATGAAACATTTCTCAAGATGTAAGAAGTTTGGTTTAACAGTAAAAAGCGCAAAAATTCAATTATGTCACTCTACATTGAGGTACATAATTACCAAAAACCAAGCGTCTCATGATTATTCATCAGGGGTGGATCGGGGCACAAACTTTGAGGGCTAATTTCAAAGTTGAAAAATGCGAGTGCGTAGCGCGAGGCCCTATACAAGGTATTTATTATTATTTTTGTTTACTCACCAAAAATAAAGGGGGCGCGCGCCCGTTGCGCAACCCCCCCCCCCCCCCAAAATCCACCACTGTTCATAACGGAACATTTGCCTCTTGGATTTATTTCAGGGTCATAATACTTGTTCAAACGCATTATTTGCCATGACAATTGGAGATCAGGACAAGCAAATGTTATGAATTAAATACCTTTAAAAAAAAATTCTCTTTCAATTGATATTGGTTATGTTTGAGGGTTCATTGGAAGCAAATTGCCTTCTTCCTTTAAAAAAATTACTTTGCCTTTCAAATCATATGGCAGGCAGTGATAACCAGCTAAATTTGAGGTACTTGGGCAACAACCTCCTATAACTCCAAATAAAGCAATACAGCAGGGTGGATTAAATAGCATTTGACACATGAATAATTTCTGTATCATTCCATGTAACGTTGTTGATTGGTTAAGCTATTTAAACCTGTTTTATAGATAAAAGGAATTTCACAAAACACATTATTAAGAAACATGCAACACCAGCTGAAGCATCAATCCAAAAGCCACCGACAGAACAATTGAAACGATATTAAAGAAAACCAATAAATGTTCGAGTCGTTCCCGCACCTTTGTTTGCCATGCCATGGGCCCCTACCCCCATTGTATGGTCAATACACTGGACATTCCTATGTATTCTTGTCGTTAACTCCACATTTATCAAAACGTGACATTATTTAACCATTTGAATTACATATTTTTAATAAGGGCAAACTTTACCTCCAGTGGTAGATCCAATGTGGGGTTCTTCTGTTCCAATAACATAGTGCCAAAGTAGCATCTGAAAACAAACTCAAAAATACACTGTTACAATATCAACAAACAGTATTATTAACTTTAATAAAGGCAAATCTTAAAACCTGTTTTAAATCCAGTCTCGGAGGTAGGTCCATCTTCTCTTCTCAGGAGTTTTTTCTCTTCTGATGTGTCGTCCATCACGTTCCAAGCAGCAGTGGGAGTGAAGGGGTGGGAGTCAGTATCAAGTTGTTAAGCCAAGTTGTGCACCGAGCGCTTCTGTTTTAAGCCAAGCGGTGCACGGAATGCTCCTGTTTTAAGCCAAGGATTACGTAGACGATCCGTTCAGTTGCGTAGACGATCTGATCCATTGATGTGTCAGCTGAAAAAAAAACTTACAAAATGCACTGTTAACATAACACATAATAAAACAATCAAAAACACTCAACAAAGTAGAAAGGAAAACAGCACACCACATTATGGTCTGTAAAAATATAAACAAAAACAATATTTCATTGGGCTCACGTTTTTAGAGCTAAACATTTTCCAAAAACATTTTCTTCCGTTTTGGTTTGATAAATTTGATAAATTTGTTTAGTTTTAAAATAAACAAAATGTTTTAAATTTTTTGGGGGGTTGTGCCTCCTAAAAGATATGGCAAAAGTGTAATTCATTCACCTAAATCAATAACGCCTAAATCAATGCCTCCTAAAAGATATGACAAAAGTCTAATTCATTCGCTAGAACTAACTCAATCACAAGAACAATAAGGCAGGAAGAAATGTTACAAGGACACTACCCTCTTAATTATTTGTTCCTACATGTCACCAACTAAATCAACGCCAAGCAAGCATGCCCATGGAAGTGAACCTAACTAGAAACTAATGTACCATCATGACCACCTTTTGATAATGTAACAGATCACACTGCCCCATGAACAAAATCAACCAAACCCCTCGTCCAGGCAACAAAGTTAGTTCACAGGTAAAAGCCTGATAGTATTTTCAGATTTTGATAAAAGCTAAGTTGAAACAACTCGGTTTTAAGAATTGAATCATTTTTGTGGTTGCTGGGGGGAAAGACTGCTGAGGAGGAGAGGGCGCTTATTCCCCCACTGTGGTATATAGACCAGCCTCTCTCCCGTTTTACCATCCTGACCCTTGGATATATGCTAGATGAAAGAACATCTCTAATTTAAATTTACTTTTTTAGATCCGTTGTCTCAGTGGTATGTCCTCCTCTCAGGAGTTTCTTCTCTTCCGAATTGTCGTCCATGATGTTCCAAGCAGCATCTGAAAATAATTAACGAATATTCATTAAAAAAAGGAATATTATATTATTAATTAACGTGCACTAAAACAATGCTCCCAGTTATTAAAACGTGACATTATTTAACCATTTGAATTACATATTTTTAATAAGGGCAAACTTTACCTCCAGTGGTAGATCCAATGTGGGGTTCTTCTGTTCCAATAACATAGTGTCAAAGCAGCATCTGAAAACAAACTCAAAAATGCACTGTTAAAATATCAACAAACAGTATTATTAACTTTAATAAAGGCAAATCTTAAAACCTGTTTTAGATCCAGTCTCGGAGGTAGGTCCATCTTCTCTTCTCAGGAGATTTTTCTCTTCTGATGTGTCGTCCATCACGTTCCAAGCAGCAGTGGGAGTGAAGGGGTGGGAGTGAAGGGGTGGGAGTCAGTATCAAGTTGTTAAGCCAAGTTGTGCACCGAGCGCTTCTGTTTTAAGCCAAGCGGTGCACGGAATGCTCCTGTTTTAAGCCAAGGATTACGTAGACGATCCGTTCAGTTGCGTAGACGATCTGATCCATTGATGTGTCAGCTGAAAAAAAACTTACAAAATACACTGTTAACATAACACATAATAAAACACTCAAAAACACTCAACAAAGTATAAAGGAAAACAGCACACCACATTATGGTCTGTAAAAATATAAACAAAAACAATATTTCATTGGGCTCAAGTTTTTAGAGCTAAACAATTTCCAAAAACATTTTCTTCCGTTTTGGTTTGATAAATTTGATAAATTTGTTTAGTTTTAAAATAAACAAAATGTTTTTAATTTTTTTTTGGTTGGGCCTCCTAAAAGATATGGCAAAAGTGTAATTCATTCACCTAAATCAATAACGCCTAAATCAATCCCTCCTAAAAGATATGGCAAAAGCCTAATTCATTCGCTAGAACTAACTCAATCACAAGAACAATAAGGCAGGAAGAAATGTTACAAGGACACTACCCTCTTAATTATTTGTTCCTACATGTCACCAACTAAATCAACGCCAAGCAAGCATGCCCATGGAAGTGAACCTAACTAGAAACTAATGTACCATCATGACCACCTTTTGATAATGTAACAGATCACACTGCCCCATGAACAAAATCAACCAAACCCTTGTCCAGGCAACAAAGTTAGTTCACAGGTAAAAGCCTGATAGTATTTTCAGATTTTGATAAAAGCTAAGTTGAAACAACTCAGTTTTAAGAATTGAATCAATTTTGTGGTTGCTGGGGAGAAAGACTGCTGAGGAGGAGAGGGCGCTTATTCCCACACTGTGGTATAGAGACCAGCCTCTCTCCCTTTTTACCATCCTGACCCTTGGATATATGCTATATGAAGGAACATCTCTAATTTAAATTTACTTTTTTAGATCCATTGTCTCAGTGCTATGTCCTCCTCAGTAGTTTCTTCTCTTCCGAATTGTCGTCCATGATGTTCCAAGCAGCATCTGAAAATAATTAACGAATATTCATAAAAAAGGTATATTAT
>CM055816.1:85029313-85073784 GCA_029582265.1 Zoroaster sp. YZ-2022
GTTACAAGGACACTACCCTCTTAATTATTTGTTGCTACATGTCACCAACTAAATCAACGCCAAGCAAGTATGCCCATGGAAGTGAACCTAACTAGAAACTAATGTACCACCATGAGCACCTTTTGATAATGTAACAGTTCACACTGTCCCAGGAACAAAATCAACCAAACCCCTCGTCCAGGCAACAAAGTTAGTTCACAGGTAAAAGCCTGATATTATTTTCAGATTTTGATAAAAGCTAAGTTGAAACAACTCGGTTTTAAGAATTGAATCATTTTTGTGGTTGCTGGGGGGAAAGACTGCTGAGGAGGAGAGGGCGCTTATTCCCCCACTGTGGTATATAGACCAGCCTCTCTCCCGTTTTACCATCCTGACCCTTGGATATATGCTAGATGAAAGAACATCTCTAATTTAAATTTACTTTATTAGATCCGTTGTCTCAGTGGTATGTCCTCCTCTCAGGAGTTTCTTCTCTTCCGAATTGTCGTCCATGATGTTCCAAGCAGCATCTGAAAATAATTAACGAATATTCATAAAAAAAAGGAATATTATATTATTAATTAACGTGCACTAAAACAATGCTCCCAGTTATTAAAACGTGACATTATTTAACCATTTGAATTACATATTTTTAATAAGGGCAAACTTTACCTCCAGTGGTAGATCCAATGTGGGGTTCTTCTGTTCCAATAACATAGTGTCAAAGCAGCATCTGAAAACAAACTCAAAAATGCACTGTTAAAATATAAACAAACAGTATTATTAACTTTAATAAAGGCAAATCTTAAAACCTGTTTTAGATCCAGTCTCGGAGGTAGGTCCATCTTCTCTTCTCAGGAGTTTTTTCTCTTCTGATGTGTCGTCCATCACGTTCTAAGCAGCAGTGGGAGTGAAGGGGTGGGAGTCAGTATCAAGTTGTTAAGCCAAGTTGTGCACCGAGCGCTTCTGTTTTAAGCCAAGCGGTGCACGGAATGCTCCTGTTTTAAGCCAAGGATTACGTAGACGATCCGTTCAGTTGCGTAGACGATCTGATCCATTGATGTGTAAGCTGAAAAAAAACTTACAAAATACACTGTTAACATAACACATAATAAAACACTCAAAAACACTCAAGTAGAAAGGAAAACAGCACACCACATTATGGTCTGTAAAAATATAAACAAAAACAATATTTCATTGGGCTCAAGTTTTTAGAGCTAAACAATTTCCAAAAACATTTTCTTCCGTTTTGGTTTGATAAATTTGATAAATTTGTTTAGTTTTAAAATAAACAAAATGTTTTTAATTTTGTTTTTGGTTGGGCCTCCTAAAAGATATGGCAAAAGTGTAATTCATTCACCTAAATCAATAACGCCTAAATCAATCCCTCCTAAAAGATATGGCAAAAGTCTAATTCATTCGCTAGAACTAACTCAATCACAAGAACAATAAGGCAGGAAGAAATGTTACAAGGACACTACCCTCTTAATTATTCGTTCCTACATGTCACCAACTAAATCAACGCCAAGCAAGCATGCCCATGGAAGTGAACCTAACTAGAAACTAATGTACCATCATGACCACCTTTTGATAATGTAACAGTTCACACTGCCCCATGAACAAAATCAACCAAACCCCTTGTCCAGGCAACAAAGTTAGTTCACAGGTAAAAGCCTGATAGTATTTTCAGATTTTGATAAAAGCTAAGTTGAAACAACTCAGTTTTAAGAATTGAATCAATTTTGTGGTTGCTGGGGAGAAAGACTGCTGAGGAGAGGGCGCTTATTCCCACACTGTGGTATAGAGACCAGCCTCTCTCCCTTTTTACCATCCTGACCCTTGGATATATGCTATATGAAGGAACATCTCTAATTTAAATTTACTTTTTTAGATCCATTGTCTCAGTGCTATGTCCTCCTCAGTAGTTTCTTCTCTTCCGAATTGTCGTCCATGATGTTCCAAGCAGCATCTGAAAATAATTAACGAATATTCATAAAAAAGGTATATTATATTATTAATTAACTTGCACTAAAACAATGCTCCCAGTTATTAAAACGTGACATTATTTAACCATTTGAATTACATATTTTTAATAAGGGCAAACTTTACCTCCAGTGGTAGATCCAATGTGGGGTTCTTCTGTTCCAATAACATAGTGTCAAAGCAGCATCTGAAAACAAACTCAAAAATGCACTGTTAAAATATAAACAAACAGTATTATTAACTTTAATAAAGGCAAATCTTAAAACCTGTTTTAGATCCAGTCTCGGAGGTAGGTCCATCTTCTCTTCTCAGGTGTTTTTTCTCTTCTGATGTGTCGTCCATCACGTTCCAAGCAGCAGTGGGAGTGAAGGGGTGGGAGTGAAGGGGTGGGAGTGAAGGGGTGGGAGTCAGTATCAAGTTGTTAAGCCAAGTTGTGCACCGAGCGCTTCTGTTTTAAGCCAAGCGGTGCACGGAATGCTCCTGTTTTAAGCCGAGGATTACGTAGACGATCCGTTCAGTTGCGTAGACGATCTGATCCATTGATGTGTCAGCTGAAAAAAAACTTACAAAATACACTGTTAACATAACACATAATAAAACACTCAAAAACACTCAAGAAAGTAGAAAGGAAAACAGCACACCACATTATGGTCTGTAAAAATATAAACAAAAACAATATTTCATTGGGCTCAAGTTTTTAGAGCTAAACATTTTCCAAAAACATTTTCTTCCGTTTTGCTTTGATAAATTTGATAAATTTGTTTAGTTTTAAAATAAACAAAATGTTTTTAATTTTGTTTTTGGTTGGGCCTCCTAAAAGATATGGCAAAAGTGTAATTCATTCACCTAAATCAATAACGCCTAAATCAATGCCTCCTAAAAGATATGGCAAAAGTCTAATTCATTCGCTAGAACTAACTCAATCACAAGAACAATAAGGCAGGAAGAAATGTTACAAGGACACTACCCTCTTAATTATTTGTTCCTACATGTCACCAACTAAATCAAAGCCAAGCAAGCATGCCCATGGAAGTGAACCTAACTAGAAACTAATGTACCATCATGACCACCTTTTGATAATGTTACAGATCACACTGCGCCATGAACAAAATCAACCAAACCCCTCGTCCAGGCAACAAAGTTAGTTCACAGGTAAAAGCCTGATAGTATTTTCAGATTTTGATAAAAGCTAAGTTGAAACAACTCGGTTTTAAGAATTGAATCATTTTTGTGGTTGCTGGGGGGGAAGACTGCTGAGGAGGAGGGCGCTTATTCCCCACTGTGGTATATAGACCAGCCTCTCTCCCTTTTTACCATCCTGACCCTTGGATATATGCTAGATGAAAGAACATCTCTAATTTAAATTTACTTTTTTAGATCCGTTGTCTCAGTGGTATGTCCTCCTCTCAGGAGTTTCTTCTCTTCCGAATTGTCGTCCATGATGTTCCAAGCAGCATCTGAAAATAATTAACGAATATTCATAAAAAAAAGGAATATTATATTATTAATTAACGTGCACTAAAACAATGCTCCCAGTTATTAAAACGTGACATTATTTAACCATTTGAATTACATATTTTTAATAAGGGCAAACTTTACCTCCAGTGGTAGATCCAATGTGGGGTTCTTCTGTTCCAAAAACATAGTGTCAAAGCAGCATCTGAAAACAAACTCAAAAATACACTGTTAAAATATCAACAAACAGTATTATTAACTTTAATAAAGGCAAACCTTACAACCTGTTTTAGATCCAGTCTCGGAGGTAGGTCCATCATCTCTTCTCAGGAGTTTCTTCTCTTCCGATGTGTCGTCCGTCACGTTCCAAGCAGCAGTGGGAGTTAGTATCAAGTTTTTAAGCCAAGTGGTGCACCGAGCGCTTCTGTTTTAAGCCAAGGAGTGCACCGAGCGCTTCTGTTTTAAGCCATGCGGTGCACCGAGCGCTAAGCCAAGGGGTGCACCGAGCGCTTCTGTTTTAAGCCAAGGGGTGCACCGAACGCTTCTGTTTTAAGCCAAGGATTGCATAGACGATCTGATCCATTGATGCGTCAGATTAACAAAAAAACTTACAAAATACACTGTTAACATAACACATAATAAAATACTCAAAAAACACAAACAATCAACAAATTAGAAAGGAAAACAGCACACCACATTGTCTGTAAAATTATAAACAAAAAAAATATTTCATTGGGCTCAAGTTTTTAGAGCTAAACATTTTCCCAAAACATTTTCTTCCTTTTTGGTATAATAAATGTGATAAGTTTTAAAATAAACAAAATGTTTTTCAAGTTTTTTTTTGGTTGGGCCTCCTAAAAGATATGGCAAAAGTGTAATTCATTCGCTAGAACTAACTCCATCACATGAACTATAAGGCAGGAAAAAGTGTTACAAGGACACTACCCTCTTAATTATTTGTTCCTAAATGTCATCACCTAAATCAATACCACCTAAAAGATATGGCAACAGTCTAATTCACTCGCTAGAACTAACTCCATCACAAGAACGATAAGGCAGGAAGAAATGTTACAAGGACACTACCCTCTTAATTATTTGTTCCTAAATGTCATCACCTAAATCAATACCACCTAAATCATTGCCTCCTAAAAGATATGGCAACAGTCTAATTCACTCGCTAAAACTAACTCCATCACAAGAACGATAAGGCAGGAAGAAATGTTACAAGGACACTACCCTCTCAATTATTTGTTGCTACATGTCACCGACTAAATCAACGCCAAGCAAGCATACCCATGGAAGTGAACCTAACTAGAAACTAATGTACCACCATGAGCACCTTTTGATAATGTAACAGTTCACACTGTCCCAGGAACAAAATCAACCAAACCCCTCGTCCAGGCAACAAAGTTAGTTCACAGGTAAAAGCCTGATATTATTTTCAGATTTTGATAAAAGCTAAGTTGAAACAACTCGGTTTTAAGAATTGAATCATTTTTGTGGTTGCTGGGGGGAAAGACTGCTGAGGAGGAGAGGGCTCTTATTCCCCCACTGTGGTATATAGACCAGCCTCTCTCCCTTTTTACCATCCTGACCCTTGGATATATGCTAGATGAAAGAACATCTCTAATTTAAATTTACTTTTTTAGATCCGTTGTCTCAGTGGTATGTCCTCCTCTCAGGAGTTTCTTCTCTTCCGAATTGTCGTCCATGATGTTCCAAGCAGCATCTGAAAATAATTAACGAATATTCATAAAAAAAAGGAATATTATATTATTAATTAACGTGCACTAAAACAATGCTCCCAGTTATTAAAACGTGACATTATTTAACCATTTGAATTACATATTTTTAATAAGGGCAAACTTTACCTCCAGTGGTAGATCCAATGTGGGGTTCTTCTGTTCCAATAACATAGTGTCAAAGCAGCATCTGAAAACAAACTCAAAAATGCACTGTTAAAATATAAACAAACAGTATTATTAACTTTAATAAAGGCAAATCTTAAAACCTGTTTTAGATCCAGTCTCGGAGGTAGGTCCATCTTCTCTTCTCAGGAGTTTTCTCTTCTGATGTGTCGTCCATCACGTTCTAAGCAGCAGTGGGAGTGAAGGGTGGGAGTCAGTATCAAGTTGTTAAGCCAAGTTGTGCACCGAGCGCTTCTGTTTTAAGCCAAGCGGTGCACGGAATGCTCCTGTTTTAAGCCAAGGATTACGTAGACGATCCGTTCAGTTGCGTAGACGATCTGATCCATTGATGTGTAAGCTGAAAAAAAACTTACAAAATACACTGTTAACATAACACATAATAAAACACTCAAAAACACTCAAGTAGAAAGGAAAACAGCACACCACATTATGGTCTGTAAAAATATAAACAAAAACAATATTTCATTGGGCTCAAGTTTTTAGAGCTAAACAATTTCCAAAAACATTTTCTTCCGTTTTGGTTTGATAAATTTGATAAATTTGTTTAGTTTTAAAATAAACAAAATGTTTTTAATTTTGTTTTTGGTTGGGCCTCCTAAAAGATATGGCAAAAGTGTAATTCATTCACCTAAATCAATAACGCCTAAATCAATCCCTCCTAAAAGATATGGCAAAAGTCTAATTCATTCGCTAGAACTAACTCAATCACAAGAACAATAAGGCAGGAAGAAATGTTACAAGGACACTACCCTCTTAATTATTCGTTCCTACATGTCACCAACTAAATCAACGCCAAGCAAGCATGCCCATGGAAGTGAACCTAACTAGAAACTAATGTACCATCATGACCACCTTTTGATAATGTAACAGTTCACACTGCCCCATGAACAAAATCAACCAAACCCCTTGTCCAGGCAACAAAGTTAGTTCACAGGTAAAAGCCTGATAGTATTTTCAGATTTTGATAAAAGCTAAGTTGAAACAACTCAGTTTTAAGAATTGAATCAATTTTGTGGTTGCTGGGGAGAAAGACTGCTGAGGAGAGGGCGCTTATTCCCACACTGTGGTATAGAGACCAGCCTCTCTCCCTTTTTACCATCCTGACCCTTGGATATATGCTATATGAAGGAACATCTCTAATTTAAATTTACTTTTTTAGATCCATTGTCTCAGTGCTATGTCCTCCTCAGTAGTTTCTTCTCTTCCGAATTGTCGTCCATGATGTTCCAAGCAGCATCTGAAAATAATTAACGAATATTCATAAAAAAGGTATATTATATTATTAATTAACTTGCACTAAAACAATGCTCCCAGTTATTAAAACGTGACATTATTTAACCATTTGAATTACATATTTTTAATAAGGGCAAACTTTACCTCCAGTGGTAGATCCAATGTGGGGTTCTTCTGTTCCAATAACATAGTGTCAAAGCAGCATCTGAAAACAAACTCAAAAATGCACTGTTAAAATATAAACAAACAGTATTATTAACTTTAATAAAGGCAAATCTTAAAACCTGTTTTAGATCCAGTCTCGGAGGTAGGTCCATCTTCTCTTCTCAGGTGTTTTTTCTCTTCTGATGTGTCGTCCATCACGTTCCAAGCAGCAGTGGGAGTGAAGGGGTGGGAGTGAAGGGGTGGGAGTGAAGGGGTGGGAGTCAGTATCAAGTTGTTAAGCCAAGTTGTGCACCGAGCGCTTCTGTTTTAAGCCAAGCGGTGCACGGAATGCTCCTGTTTTAAGCCGAGGATTACGTAGACGATCCGTTCAGTTGCGTAGACGATCTGATCCATTGATGTGTCAGCTGAAAAAAAACTTACAAAATACACTGTTAACATAACACATAATAAAACACTCAAAAACACTCAAGAAAGTAGAAAGGAAAACAGCACACCACATTATGGTCTGTAAAAATATAAACAAAAACAATATTTCATTGGGCTCAAGTTTTTAGAGCTAAACATTTTCCAAAAACATTTTCTTCCGTTTTGCTTTGATAAATTTGATAAATTTGTTTAGTTTTAAAATAAACAAAATGTTTTTAATTTTTTTGGGGGTTGGGCCTCCTAAAAGATATGGCAAAAGTGTAATTCATTCACCTAAATCAATAACGCCTAAATCAATGCCTCCTAAAAGATATGGCAAAAGTCTAATTCATTCGCTAGAACTAACTCAATCACAAGAACAATAAGGCAGGAAGAAATGTTACAAGGACACTACCCTCTTAATTATTTGTTCCTACATGTCACCAACTAAATCAAAGCCAAGCAAGCATGCCCATGGAAGTGAACCTAACTAGAAACTAATGTACCATCATGACCACCTTTTGATAATGTTACAGATCACACTGCCCCATGAACAAAATCAACCAAACCCCTCGTCCAGGCAACAAAGTTAGTTCACAGGTAAAAGCCTGATAGTATTTTCAGATTTTGATAAAAGCTAAGTTGAAACAACTCGGTTTTAAGAATTGAATCATTTTTGTGGTTGCTGGGGGGGAAGACTGCTGAGGAGGAGAGGGCGCTTATTCCCCCACTGTGGTATATAGACCAGCCTCTCTCCCTTTTTACCATCCTGACCCTTGGATATATGCTAGATGAAAGAACATCTCTAATTTAAATTTACTTTTTTAGATCCGTTGTCTCAGTGGTATGTCCTCCTCTCAGGAGTTTCTTCTCTTCCGAATTGTCGTCCATGATGTTCCAAGCAGCATCTGAAAATAATTAACGAATATTCATAAAAAAAAGGAATATTATATTATTAATTAACGTGCACTAAAACAATGCTCCCAGTTATTAAAACGTGACATTATTTAACCATTTGAATTACATATTTTTAATAAGGGCAAACTTTACCTCCAGTGGTAGATCCAATGTGGGGTTCTTCTGTTCCAAAAACATAGTGTCAAAGCAGCATCTGAAAACAAACTCAAAAATACACTGTTAAAATATCAACAAACAGTATTATTAACTTTAATAAAGGCAAACCTTACAACCTGTTTTAGATCCAGTCTCGGAGGTAGGTCCATCATCTCTTCTCAGGAGTTTCTTCTCTTCCGATGTGTCGTCCGTCACGTTCCAAGCAGCAGTGGGAGTTAGTATCAAGTTTTTAAGCCAAGTGGTGCACCGAGCGCTTCTGTTTTAAGCCAAGGAGTGCACCGAGCGCTTCTGTTTTAAGCCATGCGGTGCACCGAGCGCTAAGCCAAGGGGTGCACCGAGCGCTTCTGTTTTAAGCCAAGGGGTGCACCGAACGCTTCTGTTTTAAGCCAAGGATTGCATAGACGATCTGATCCATTGATGCGTCAGATTAACAAAAAAACTTACAAAATACACTGTTAACATAACACATAATAAAATACTCAAAAAACACAAACAATCAACAAATTAGAAAGGAAAACAGCACACCACATTGTCTGTAAAATTATAAACAAAAAAAAAATTTCATTGGGCTCAAGTTTTTAGAGCTAAACATTTTCCAAAAACATTTTCTTCCTTTTTGGTATAATAAATTTGATAAGTTTTAAAATAAACAAAATGTTTTTCAAGTTTTTTTTTGGTTGGGCCTCCTAAAAGATATGGCAAAAGTGTAATTCATTCGCTAGAACTAACTCCATCACATGAACTATAAGGCAGGAAAAAGTGTTACAAGGACACTACCCTCTTAATTATTTGTTCCTAAATGTCATCACCTAAATCAATACCACCTAAAAGATATGGCAACAGTCTAATTCACTCGCTAGAACTAACTCCATCACAAGAACGATAAGGCAGGAAGAAATGTTACAAGGACACTACCCTCTTAATTATTTGTTCCTAAATGTCATCACCTAAATCAATACCACCTAAATCATTGCCTCCTAAAAGATATGGCAACAGTCTAATTCACTCGCTAAAACTAACTCCATCACAAGAACGATAAGGCAGGAAGAAATGTTACAAGGACACTACCCTCTCAATTATTTGTTGCTACATGTCACCGACTAAATCAACGCCAAGCAAGCATACCCATGGAAGTGAACCTAACTAGAAACTAATGTACCACCATGACCACCTTTTGATAATGTAACAGTTCACACTGTCCCAGGAACAAAATCAACCAAACCCCTCGTCCAGGCAACCAAGTCAGTTCACAGGTAAAAGCCTTATAGTATTTTCAGATTTTGATAAAAGCTAAGTTGAAACAACTCTGTTTTAAGAATTGAATCATTTTTGTGGTTGCTGGGGGAAAAAAAGACCGCTGAGGAGGTAAAGGCTTATTCCCCACTCTGGCATAGAGACCAGCCTCTCTCCCTTTTTACCAAATTACATTGCTGATATCCGTCTTACTTGATGTTCTGTCCCCTTCAGTTGATTCCTGAATTACAGAGGACAAAGTGAAAGATAAAATGAGGTTTTTGATTACAATTTATTGCTTGCTAGGTTTAAAATGTCAGGCCATTAACTATTGTTTTGCATTTATACTACAGGTCATTTAGGTTGGTACAGCTAATTCTCTATTCTTTTCATTTAATTTAAATTTACTAATTTAGATCCATTGTTTACATTATTAAGTCATAAAATGATGCCAGTAGGCATTATTAAAACATTAAAACAATTGAATGAAATAATTTTTGTTAATCAAGGCAAACCATACAACCTGTTTGAGATCCAGTCTCGGAGGTAGATCCATCTTCTCTTCTCAGTAGTTTCTTCTCTTCCGATGTGTCGTCCATGTTCCAAGCAGCATCTGAAATAATTACATCATTATAATTTGCACTAAAACAATGCTATCAGTCATTAAAACAGGACATTATTTAATTATTTGAATTATATATTTTTTTTAATAAAGGCAAAGTTCACCTCCGTTGGTAGCGTCTCATAGTTCCATCATATGTGGGATTCTTCTGTTCCAATGACGTAGCGTTGAAGCAGCATCTGAAAACAAACTCAAGAATACATTGGTAAAATATCAACAAACAGTAATATTAACTTCATTAAAGGCAAACCTTACAATTTTACCATCTCACGCGAGATCCTTCTCATACCGTTCCGTCGACGATGCGTTCACGTTTCGTCGATGTTCACATCACGTTCTGATCACGTTCCGATCACGTTCCGATCCGTTGACGCATCAGGTAAAGACAGCTGAGAAGGTAGAGGACGCTTATTCCCCCACTCTGGTATAGAGACCATCCTGACCGTTGGATATATGGCTAGATGAAGGAACATCTCATCAGCGTAGACCAGTCTGATGAGATGGTAGAATCACTGCTCTAGTCGTTGTCTCACCTGCCTCTTCAGTCGAGTCCTGTATTACATAGGACAAAGTGAAAAATAAAATGGCATGTGATTATAATTTGAAATAGTATGAAAGAAACATTTGCCTTTAAGAACCTACTAGGTTTAAAACGTCGGCCATTAACCTCCCGTTTTGCATTTAAACTACAGGTAGGTTTGTAAGTTTAGTACATCTAATTCTGTATTTAGCACACCGGCAGCAAACTTCTTTTTAAGCAATGATGATAACTTCTTTTCATTTAATTTAAATTTACATTTTTAGATCCATTGTCTCAGTGGTAGGTCCTCTTCCGATTTGTCGTCCATGATGTTCCAAGCAGCATCTGAAAATAATTAACGAATATTTTTAACTTAAAAAAAAAAGGTATATTACATTATTAAATAATTTGCACTAAAACAATGCTATCAGTTATTAAAATGTGACATTATTTCACCATTGGAATGACATATTTTTAATAAGGGCAAACTTTACCTCCAGTAGTAGATCCAATGTGGGGTTCTTCTGTTCCAAAAACATAGTGTCAAAGCAGCATCTGAAAACAAACTCAAAAATACACTGTTAAAATATCAACAAACAGTATTATTAACTTTAATAAAGGCAAACCTTACAACCTGTTTTAGATCCAGTCTCGGAGGTAGGTCCATCATCTCTTCTCAGGAGTTTCTTCCGATGTGTCGTCCATCACGTTCCAAGCAGCAGTGGGAGTGAAGGGGTGCGAGTTAGTATCAAGTTTTTAAGCCAAGTGGTGCACCGAGCGCTTCTGTTTTAAGCCAAGGAGTGCACCGAGCGCTTCTGTTTTAAGCCATGCGGTGCACCGAGCGCTAAGCCAAGGGGTGCACCGAGCGCTTCTGTTTTAAGCCAAGGGGTGCACCGAACGCTTCTGTTTTAAGCCAAGGATTGCATAGACGATCTGATCCATTGATGCGTCAGCTGAAAAAAAAAAACTTACAAAATACACTGTTAACATAACACATAATAAAATACTCAAAAAACACAAACACTCAACAAATTAGAAAGGAAAACAGCACACCACATTATTGTCTGTAAAATTATAAACAAAACAAATATTTCATTGGGCTCAAGTTTTTAGAGCTAAACATTTTCCAAAAACATTTTATTCCTTTTTGGTTTGATAAATTTGATAAGTTTTAAAATAAACAAAATGTTTTTCAAGTTTTTTTTTGGTTGGGCCTCCTAAAAGATATGGCAAAAGTGTAATTCATTCGCTAGAACTAACTCCATCACATGAACTATAAGGCAGGAAAAAGTGTTACAAGGACACTACCCTCTTAATTATTTGTTCCTAAATGTCATCACCTAAATCAATACCACCTAAAAGATATGGCAACAGTCTAATTCACTCGCTAGAACTAACTCCATCACAAGAACGATAAGGCAGGAAGAAATGTTACAAGGACACTACCCTCTTAATTATTTGTTCCTAAATGTCATCACCTAAATCAATACCACCTAAATCATTGCCTCCTAAAAGATATGGCAACAGTCTAATTCACTCGCTAAAACTAACTCCATCACAAGAACGATAAGGCAGGAAGAAATGTTACAAGGACACTACCCTCTCAATTATTTGTTGCTACATGTCACCGACTAAATCAACGCCAAGCAAGCATACCCATGGAAGTGAACCTAACTAGAAACTAATGTACCACCATGACCACCTTTTGATAATGTAACAGTTCACTGTCCCAGGAACAAAATCAACCAAACCCCTCGTCCAGGCAACCAAGTCAGTTCACAGGTAAAAGCCTTATAGTATTTTCAGATTTTGATAAAAGCTAAGTTGAAACAACTCTGTTTTAAGAATTGAATCATTTTTGTGGTTGCTGGGGGAAAAAAAGACCGCTGAGGAGGTAAAGGCTTATTCCCCACTCTGGCATAGAGACCAGCCTCTCTCCCTTTTTACCAAATTACATTGCTGATATCCGTCTTACTTGATGTTCTGTCCCCTTCAGTTGATTCCTGAATTACAGAGGACAAAGTGAAAGATAAAATGAGGTTTTTGATTACAATTTATTGCTTGCTAGGTTTAAAATGTCAGGCCTTTAACTACTGTTTTGCATTTATACTACAGGTCATTTAGGTTGGTACAGCTAATTCTCTATTCTCTTCATTTAATTTAAATTTACTAATTTAGATCCATTGTTTACATTACTAAGTCATAAAATGATGCCAGTAGGCATTATTAAAACATAACATTATTAAAACAATTGAATGAAATAATTTTTGTTAATCAAGGCAAACCATACAACCTGTTTGAGATCCAGTCTCGGAGGTAGGTCCATCTTTTCTTCTCTTCCGATGTGTCGTCCATGTTCCAAGCAGCATCTGAAATAATTACATCATTATAATTTGCACTAAAACAATGCTATCAGTCATTAAAACAGGACATTATTTAATTATTTGAATTATATATTTTTTTAATAAAGGCAAAGTTCACCTCCGTTGGTAGCGTCTCATAGTTCCATCATATGTGGGATTCTTCTGTTCCAATGACGTAGCGTTGAAGCAGCATCTGAAAACAAACTCAAGAATACATTGGTAAAATATCAACAAACAGTAATATTAACTTCATTAAAGGCAAACCTTACAATTTTACCATCTCACGCGAGATCCTTCTCATACCGTTCCGTCGACGATGCGTTCACGTTTCGTCGATGTTCACATCACGTTCTGATCACGTTCCGATCACGTTCCGATCACGTTCCGATCACGTTCCGATCCGTTGACGCATCAGGTAAAGACAGCTGAGAAGGTAGAGGGCGCTTATTCCCCCACTCTGGTATAGAGACCAGCCTCTCTCCTTTTTACCATCCTGACCGTTGGATATATGGCTAGATGAAGGAACATCTCATCAGCGTAGACCAGTCTGATGAGATGGTAGAATCACTGCTCTAGTCCTTGTCTCACCTGCCTCTTCAGTCGAGTCCTGTATTACATAGGACAAAGTGAAAAATAAAATGGTATGTGATTATAATTTGAAATAGTATGAAAGAAACATTTGCCTTTAAGAACCTACTAGGTTTAAAACGTCGGCCATTAACCTCCCGTTTTGCATTTAAACTACAGGTAGGTTTTTAAGTTTAGTACATCTAATTCTGTATTTAGCACACCGGCAGCAAACTTCTTTTTAAGCAATGATGATAACTTCTTTTCATTTAATTTAAATTTACATTTTTAGATCCATTGTCTCAGTGGTAGGTCCTCTTAGGAGTTTCTTCTCTTCCGATTTGTCGTCCATGATGTTCCAAGCAGCATCTGAAAATAATTAACGAATATTTATAACTTAACAAAAAAGGAATATTACATTATTAAATAATTAGCACTAAAACAATGCTACCAGTTATTAAAATGTGACATTATTTAACCATTGGAATTACATATTTTTAATAACGGCAAACTTTACCTCCAGTAGTAGATCCAATGTGGGGTTCTTCTGTTCCAATAACAGTGTCAAAGCAGCATCTGAAAACAAACTCAAAAATACACTGTTAAAATATCAACAAACAGTATTATTAACTTTAATAAAGGCAAACCTTACAACCTGTTTTAGATCCAGTCTCGTAGGTAGGTCCATCTTCTCTTCTCAGGAGTTTCTTCTCTTCCGATGTACCGTCCATCACGTTCCAAGCAGCATCTGAAAATAAACTCAAAAAACACTTAAAATATCAACAAACAGTAATATTTACGATAATAATGGCAAACCTTACAATCTTACCATCCCAAACGAGATTCTTCTCATTCCAATGCGTTGACGATCCGTTGGCTTGTTGATATGTTGCGTTGACGCCTCAGCTGAAAAACAAACTTTAAAAATACACTGTTAACAAAAAACAATACAGTCATCACAAAAGAAACACAAAATATACACTAAAAAACAGAAATAAAATAAAGTGGAAAGGAGAACAGCACACCACGTTATGGTCAGTAAAATTACAAAACAAAATTTCATTGGGCGAAAGTTATTAGTGCTAAAAACTTTCCAAGAAATGCTTTCTACCATTTTGGTTTGAATTTGTTTCAAGGCTTTTGAACAAAAATCCAAAACATAACTTGTTTTATTTTTTTTTGGCATCACTTTCAATAAAGTTTTAGTTTGGGCCTCCAGAAAGATATGGCAAAAGTCTAATTCATTCGATTGGGCAAAGAACGATAAGGCAGGAAGAAATGATACAAAAAGACACTACCCATCCTAATTTATTCCTACATGTCACCAAATAAATCAACGCCAAGCAAGCAGACCCAAGGAAGTGAACCTATCCAGATGTACTACCATGACCATCTTTTGATAATGTGGCAATCCTCACTGTCTCAGCAGAAACCATCGCAACCAAACCCCCTCGTCCAGGCAACCAAGTCAGTCCAAAGATAAAAGCATTATTGTATTTGCAGATTTTGTTGAAAGTGATGTTGGAACAACTCAGTTTTAAGAATTGAATCATTTTGTGGTTGCTGGGGAAAAAACTGCCATAGAGGTAGAGGGCGCTTATTCCCCCACTCTGGCATAGACACCAGCCTCTCATCCTTAATAATACCTCATTTTGTGACACTTTGGGCATAGGATCACACTAGACGTCTCGGTGGAGACCACAGGTTGATGAGATGGTAGAAACATTGGTCTTGTGGTTGTCTCACCCAATGCTCGTTCCCCTTCAGTCGATTCCTGTATTACAGAGGACAGTGAAAAATCAAATGAGGTTTGTGAAAGAAATGTTTTGCTGTCAAGAACCTGCTAGGTTTAAAACATAAGGTCATTAACCCTCCTACTATAGCTGCACTTTAGTGGCAAGTTGCTAGAGGTCAAAATCAGTCAACTGTATGTTTTTACTGTTGACCCAAATGTGTACACATGGACAGGTATTTACTGTCATTTTGACCACCCTGAACAATACTAGACAATGCTTTTACAAGTCAAAAACGGTCGACTCATTTTGATCTGTAAATGTACTTACTATACGTATAGTTTGACAGTGTTTGACTTGTAAGTGCATTTTAAGTGCACTAGATATACCTTGGCAAGTATATCAACATTTTGACTGATTTTGACTCTTGCAGTAATAGGAGGGTTAACTACTGTTTTGCATTTATACTTCAGGTCATTTAGATTCATTGGTAAGCAATTTGCTACAGCTAATAATTTAGCAAGGGAGGCACTTCCTCCCCCCCCCCCACTTTAGAAAAGATCTTATTTTAGTTATATCATATTTTTCAAACATGTGCATTTCAAACGTGCATAATAAAAAGGAAAAACACATAATGTTATAATACTCTATAATTCTCCATTAAAATGTAAACATTGTTAAAAGATTATTAATGTTTAAAGATTGCATCACAAAGAATCTAGAACAATTAAGCTTCCCCACGCCGTTGTAGATTTGTACCATTGTACTCTTGCGCAATTCCATTTCCCAATGTTCACAATGGATGTTATCCAAATGTTCTTCCCCACATTTTGGCCTGTAGCCAGATGCTTATGTTACGCTTTCTTTTTGGAGACTTTCTGGTCATTATTTAAAACAAACCTTAAACAAATTGTGATTAAGATTAAAGAATTATTTTCCAAAATGAACTCAATAAAAATCACAGGTCACAGGCATGTCATATTTTGATACCTTTAGGGTCAATGAAGGCGCCTCCTCACAAACAGAACTCACTGACACTGGAGATGTTGGTGGAGACTGGCTGCTCTGTAGAGTCGTGTGTTCTTAGATGACTCCACAGTCCGATCCTGGATTTGCAAACCTCACAGTGCTGGCAGAAGAACTCTTTCGCCTTGTGGGTCCTGCTGTGGCTGAAGAGACCAATACGAGACGGGCATTGTTTGCCACAAATGGTACAGCCAAACAAGCTGTAATGATAGTTAATATTAAGGTTATTATCTGTTTATTGAACCAGATTACAAATTAATGCACAGTAGACTGACATTAACATGGATTCAAAATCAATTAGGCTATTATAACCAATAACATTTCAAACATGAAATAACCCCAACAATGACATCGCCATTATATTTTTGGAAAGCAACACATAAACAAGTAAACAAACACGACATCACCTACAAAGAACACTCATGATTCTAGCAATGTATTTTATATGAATGATCACATTTAAATTGAGGATAATGACTATTCATGATCAGGGGGGTCAAGGGGCCCCTATAATAATCAAAACAATTACGTATCAAATAGGCGCGTTATAAAATTACGCCAGATATTTGCTTAAATTAAAAGTACACTCCAAAAATATTGAAGTATTGAATCAACAAACTTCAGTCATGAGTTTATAAAGTTGGATTTAACTTTTGAAATTAATAATGATAAAGTTAGACTTTACTCTGGTAAATCAATGTAGCTTCTGGGATTTGTGATATGCTCTCAACTAGGCTTGGGCGATGACACAATAATACCGAATATCGCAATAGTTTTTTTATTCGATTATGATAGAGAACTTTTAAAATTATCGAGATATCGGCAAATCACGATGAAAAAAATATATCGCTAAGAAAAAATACATCGCGATTAAATAAAATCCTTGATTGTCAGTCGGGTCAGAAATTCCATGGAAAAATCTTGGGGAAGTCTTTTCAGCTTTCGGAAATGATTAACAAAATCGAACTACTTCTGTGGTAAGCCTACTGTCATATCACAAAGGAGCCGCCTGAGGCGTTGTTTACAATCCACCGCCACTCAAAGAAATCTATTCAGACGTATTGAATGGGGTATTTGATACAACAATGTGTAGACAATGTTTAAGTCTCACTGGCTATCCATGGTGGTCTGTGACTCTAGCTGACGCACCACGTGTGAGTACATTATATCATGCATATTTAAATATACAGAATATGGGCGTCATCTTAAAAATCGACATCAAAATAACATTTGCAGTAATTGCAGGTGCTCTGTGCTCACATTAGTCATGAAATAAATCAAAGCATGGATCGACAGCGGCTTGATAAAAGTTGGGGAATTAGGATACTATTCTAGTATACCATACTGGGACTCGTGTCTAGTGACAAAACACATACACTACTCTTGATAAACCACGTGACGTTTATTTAAGATAGTGTGAGTACAATCCAAACTCACATTTTCCGAAGTACAAATGACGTGTCACAATCACATGGTTTTATTCTCCACGCACGGTACTAGACTATACAGGAATAAACCTAGTCACGTGTTTATACTATGAGAGAGTCACGTGGAACACGAGTCACGTGAACTTGAGCTGATGATTTGATTGGGACGCTCGACGCAGTAACCATCCCACATAATTATTACGCACTCGTGAACTGCGCGACTCCACGTGTCTCAGATAAGCACTGGTAATTTATTGTGACGCGTGTATATGGGTACATTTTTTATATTATCTAAAGTACTCATGAGTCAAAAAAACTAATCGCGATATATGTTTGACGATATATCGTGGATGAAAAAAATAAATATCGCCCAAGCCTAGTCATGAATTTTATGAATAATGTGTAATTTTCAATGATTTATTATCCTCAAGTAAAATAGCAATGTTCCAAATGACGTACATTATGTAAAATTTAAAAATACATCAACTTTTTGCTCCAATGTTTTTTGTCAAATCTTTGCTCCAGACTGGTTGGTTCAAGTACATCTTGGTTCAAAGAGAGAAAATTTACTTGTAGAAGCAGTTTTAATAGTATTCAAATACCAATGTCGTACCTTCCTTTAAACTTGTTAATGTATCTCAAACTTACCAAGTTTCACAAATCCCTCAACAAGTTGACACATCCCGTAGCTACACACAATCGGAAATCATTGCCGACAGATCGAGGACAGCACCAGCAAGAACAATGGATCTTTTCTTCTCTACTGAGAGCAACAAGATACAACTTTTTACTTCTGTTGCATCTTGATGCATTGAGCATGGTTAGGGTTAATACATATTAAATAATGAGATCAATTTAGAAAATTATAAATCACACAAAGTGATGACCTCAAACCTCTCCCTAGTTTTAATTATAAAGACCACTCTTTAAAACTATTAATTCTAAACATGGTGTTGACTGATGGGGGTCATGGCCACGAATTTATACCCCTTTGATCCAACGAATGCCCTTTTGATTTGTTGTAAAATTATCCAAATTTATTTTTTTCAAAAAGCAAAACGGAAACATCTTTATATGCTGACTAGTACAAATTGCACATCCAGATAGAGCACATGGCACATGGACTTAAACAGAACAGTCGTTTAGAGGGAAGGTACAGTATTGGTTATGACATAAACACAAAAGTTTTACCTAAAATTACCACATTATTATATGAAAGCTGACTTGATGTGAAGTCAGTAAATGTACCAATCATACTGAAAAATAATCCAATAAAAACAACAAAAACAATTTGGTTGTCCTTTTCTCAACATGAGCAACATGAGATAAACTTTCACATCTTAGTTTTATGATATTGGTTGAAATGGTCCCACATTACCTTCCCTTTAACTCACTAATATAAAAAAATATCTCAAACTTGCCAGTTTCACATAAATCCCTCAACAAGTTGACACATCCTGCAAACACAGTAGAGCTACAGAACCATCTGATGGTAGCATGGTCATTGGCCACAGAATGAGGGCAGCATATTCCAACGTTGATCTGTAGAAAAATAAAATAACTTCAAGCCAAAAAAGACTATTTTCATGGCAAATAGAAAAACAACTGTCGCACATTGCGCATCCAGCTGGCTTGTGACAAACTTAACATTAAAATGATCCAGTCCTAGCTAGATGGAAGGTAATTAACCCTCCTATGACTGCAAGAGTCAATCTGTCAAAATGTTGATATACTTGCCAAGGTGTATCTAATGCATTGAAAAGTCGAACACTGTTAAACCTTACGTGCAGTAAGTACATTTACAGGTCAAAATGAGTTGACCGTTTTTTACTGGTAAAAGCATCGTCTTGTATTGTTGAGGATGGTCAAAATGACAGTAAAATATTTTTATAACATTTGTCTCAAGACTTGATTCAACATGAGCTGACATTTTTGAAAACTGGTTGGTTCAAGTGCTTCTTGGTTTAAGAGAGAAAGCAGTAATATCAATCTGGTCTAAACAAATTTCAAAGTATTGGATAGGACATTCTTTCCCTTGATTCAAAAAGCGTAAACATACTCAGAAACAGTATTGCCAACATTACCAAGACTGTTAGAATACATTCATGACTTTCTTCACAGAAAATACAGTTTGTGGATCTCTTGATTGTGAAATATTCCAGGAAAGGGAAAACATTATATATATAATTATAGAGCCATAATGCAAAAGCCATTCAAAATGTTTGGCAAATCCAACCTATTAAAAATGATTTTGTTCCTCTGCCTAGCCTCATTCTATGACCAATGCACTGGATTCCTTCCGCATCATTGGCCCAAGCGCCACATGTACAAAAATGGAGCGATTTTTCAATGTTTGATGTGCTAATTATTACGATGTAAAACTTTGTCATCAGGTAAGCTTTTTAGAATAACCGTCCTAAATTGTTATTAATGTGTTTCGATATTTCACGGAAAGAATGTCGTATCTGACCGCCACTTTTTTAAGGGTTTTTGGAATTTTGTTTACAACCACTAACCAGTGCTTACAGAAAGCGAAAACTATCTTTAAAATCCACTTTTATGATGGTTTTCGGACTTGATTTCCCTTCTAAAAAAATCCTCCCCTTCAGAAAATAGAAGGATCCTATTATAGTTGCCACTGCGCATGTACAATGACCGTGTTGGTCACTTATGGGGGAGTTGACAAGATCGAACTGACATGGCTGAGGAAGTCGTCGTACACCAAAAATGCATGATTTTTCATGAAATAAATATCCTGGAATAATTTGAAGTATATGTCCATCATCATCCATATGTTCTCCACCTTAATGGGTAGGTAAGATTACATTATTGGTTATATTTAATGAGAAAAAGTGGCGGTCGGATACGACATTCTACCCTATTTGACCAGCATGGAAGATCAAAAGATCCAAAGTTGAAAAGGTAAATTTGCTCCATTTTTGTACATGTGGCGCTAGGGCCAAGGATACAGAGTGAGTCCAGTAAATTGTCCCTAGAATAGGCTACCTCCTGCCCACCCCTCTTTGGCTAAGCCACTATGTCTGTTGTCAGTGTGATGTTTCCAGAATGATAGTTTGCCATAGTTGCCAACTACAAGATTCAGATAAGGTTCTACTATAATAAATGCTAGAAAACGACCGTACACAAATGATTATATCAGAAGCAGACAAAAGTTAAATGTCAACACTGTCAAGATGCAGGGTCCAGTGAAGTTAATATGAGCTGGTGTTATCTCATTAGTGGGAAGTAGCTCCGAGGTCAAAATCAGTCAACTACCCGTTTTTGACTGTTGACCCAAATGTGCACACAGGGTCATTTTTGACAGGTATTGAACAGTACCAGACAATGCTTTTACCAGTCAAAAATTGTTGACTCACTTTGACCTGTAAAATGTACTTACAACATGTAAGGTTTGACAGTGTTCAACTTATAAGTGCACTAGACATACCTTGGAAGGTATATCAACATTTTGACTGATTTTGACCCTTGTAGTAGTAGGAGGGTAATGTATCATATAACATAGTTTGTTTTTAAAAGGTTAATATTTTTTCTTTTTCAGATTCAGTACACCAACGCGATACACTACCGCATTCTCGCATGTCTGAGAAGCAAATTCGTGCAGTAGCCGATATCTTTGATTACGATTCATACTTTCTCCTAACTTTCAAAACTAATGAAGTATGAGTACTTACCAAATAGTTACTTTCTGTGAGGATGTTTTTCGTAGACTTATTTGCTCGATGTTTGTCGATTGATAATATTGACATGACCGTCCACTCGTGTCTGTCTTCCAGTTCAAACTAAGATCGCCAGATTTCAACAACGTGGTGTTGTAGTCTAGTGACTTGACACGCGCCGTAGAGCTTAGAGACAACCGGAACCAGTCGAAAAAATATTGACAGCCTCCTTCCCATGGTCGACCTCTTACTTATTACAGAAAACTACTCGAAAGCCCTGGGGACGAGGATGTCACTGTCAGGATCGCTTCGCGTTTATTTCTTTATTCTTTTATTTCTTTACACCCCTGTCAGCATAATAGTTCAGTCTTCTCGTCCGACGTGGCCATGAGCCAATCGAACGCCTTTAAATTTCCCGCTTAGTCTCTTGCAGCTACTAGTATTTTTCCATAGCGTTTTTTCAGTAACTTAGGACGCGCTTTCTGTTGCCACAGTAATGTTATGTAAGGACACGGCCATGGTTATTGTCCGAATTCTCGTATGTCATTGTCGTTGTTTAGTCTGTTCGTTTCCTTAGTAAGTTTCTTTTATTTGCCTTGGGCGTTTGTCGAATTTATGCAAATGTATGAGTTTCTGTGAGATCGTGTGTTGGTGAGGTTTGATCAGAACGATTTTGATCGCTGATCAAACTACATCACAGACAGAGAGCGAGGAACGAGTGACCTAAAGCGTATGAGAGTGACCGTACCAACAGCCAAGAAGCCCCGGAAGCAGCAGGAGTGGCGATCGGCCGGAGAAATCCAGTCCCGGCACGATCTTATCAATTACCGGCAAAATCAGAGCCCAAAACTAATTCTTCTATCGGTCCAGATCTCCGCAACACTCAGCCTCGACATTCATCTAAGTTTTCACCCCAAATCAATAACCGTAAGTTTAATTTTGTTGTATCAGTATTTGAAGAATTTGATAATTGATTGTTTTGAAGAAGAGACTGATAATTTGTCAAATTAAACGATGTTCTGTTATAGATGCAATTGGCATAGACATTTTCAGAGAATGGGCAGACATCGATGATTATTGTAAATGGAAGTTTATTGAGCTTAAATGAGGTTATGAAGTTGACGAAATTTATAGAAAGATTGGAGATGTTTAATGATGGAGGTTATTGACTGTTTAATGTTATTCAATTGCTTGTTTAACCATTGTTAAGATTATTCTACAAAATTTGCACAGATTTGGTTATATTTTACTTTATAGATGGCCATACCATACCCCTGGGCTAGACCTATCCCCGTCCCGATTGATTGAGCAAGCACTGATGTGTACCGTGACGCTGCATGAAGCTCCTTGAGACTGAGACTAATCATCGGGTCGAGAGGGTATACGTAAAGACGACGTAACATTTAGAATATCAACTTAGCTACAACCAATTTATTAAGGATTTATAGAAACATTGTGGAATTGTTGGGATTAAGTTTATTGAATTGTAATTTGATTATTCAAACTGATCATGTACGGAGTTACAACTTCAACCATTGCTCCTGTAAATATTGTAAATACAACAGCATGATGTAAGTTATACCTGGTCTCATTCAATTGCGTTGATTCTTTATTATTATAATTTTCCGGGGTTATCTCTTAATGCACACGGCTACGCGCCCACGGCTAAGCACACGGCCACGCTCATGGCTATGTATACGGTTATGCACACCGTTATTGCACACGTTTATACACACGGCTACGCACACCGCTATGCACACCGTTATTGCACACGGCCGTGCCCACCGTGTTTTGTTAACAGTTATGATGTAGCGCTTATGTCAACTGGAGCTGAAGACTAGGGTCAATGTCCTGAGCTCCCAGTTCCAGCAACTCCTGGCGTCTTTTGGCCAACAGTTTGTTACATAAAGGACATCACCACTACAGCATCACATTTAGTTTTCTTCGAGGGAAGGGGCTAGAAATATTGATAGTTCAGAAATGTAAGCCAGGGTTCTCTGTGAGAATGCAGATATCTACACCTTTTTCAGATCAAAGTGTATTATCTTCACAATATTTTCTTCAAACATTTGTATACAAAGTGATGTTTTTTTCCCACCTCATTTCCATGTAAAATAATATATACATTACAGTTGTTGAGGTTACTGTTTTGAGAGTGAAATATAACATTTATCTGACAGACAAATTTAATCAGCTATCTCTAATAACCATGATATCACAGAGTAGGCTGGTTTGATTACAAACAATGGATTTAAGTGGAACTGGAGGGGGTTCTTTTGTGGAGAAATTTAACCTCAAATTTGGAAAATTTTGCAACTTGATCAGAAAGTTTTATGACCTCTTTCTTCAATGTTATGAAATATACACATCACTTTTACCAATGGTAATCTACATTTAATATGGAATTCATGTGACATTAAGAGACTGACTGTAAAAAGTATGCAATTATTACTATACAACAAGTAGAATAATAATAATAATGTGTGGACTTATATAGCGCACGTATCCACCAACTGAGTGGTGTTCAAGGCGCATTATATTATTACCCCTGCTCATAAGGCTCATAAATCATTCCTGAAACCACTCTCAGCTCCCTGGGGAGTATACAGCTCAATTGCTGCCATTACAGCGCATATAGGGCTAATCAACCAACTCTGCCCTCACAGGTACCCATTTAACCCCTGGGTGGAGAGAGGCAATTATGGTTAAGTGTCTTGCTCAAGGACACAAGTGTCACGGCCGGGATTCGAACCCACATTCTGCTGCTAACACCAGAACTTGAGTCCGGTAAGCTAGACCGCTCGGCCACAAGTATGATATGGGTATTTAGTGAAATTTAAGCATTTCAGAAATCATTTGAAATAATTGTGTATTGTGCTAAACCAAGCTGTGAAATTATCAAGAAAAAGGAAGTAGGGCCTATAACATCAAAGGATTGCAAATGTATAAAAAGGAAGTAGGGCCTATGATTGCAAATGTATGACACATGTATTTTTGTACTTAAAGGAAATAAACATTGGTATTATTCTCTGGTTTTATTAATTTTAAAAGGGTATTGCCTTAAATTCACTTAGACACTGATTATGTGACATTGTTTTTCTTCTAAAAGAATGTACAAATTCATCTTGTAAGAGAATGCTCACACAGGATATTGTTTTGTTCAGTAGACCATGTGACACTGGTTTTCATTTGGGAGGCAATAGTGTGTATGTTTAGATGTACAGTTTTTTACATTTTATGTATTCTGACATCCTGACATGAAATTTGACAATGGATAATATAGGTTTTCTTGGCCAATTTAAACACTTTTGGTTTATTTTCTTTTATAAATTTAATTAAGAATATTTAACTTTTTACTGATATTTTTACTGAGTTGATCAAATTAGGGTTTCTTTTTTCCATTTTTAAATTAATTTCCAAACAGTTATTATTTCGTTCCTGTCATTCACAATTGTATTTATTTAGTTCTATTTCGTTTTTTCTGTTTTGCATATTTTTGCCGCACGTTGGGGGCGCTATAAACAGACTGCGCCCAGTTCATAGCTATGGCCAATGTACCGATTTGATCTCAAGTCTAACAGTAGACTTGATAGTCTCAAGTGACTGTAGTTACGCCACTGTTACTTTATTATCAGTTATAATGGTTGTAGTAAAAGTGATTAAGGATAATTATAAATTAGGAGAGAATTAGAATTTAAAATAAGTATATATTATTCTTTAAACAAACAATGTTGGATTATTTAAAGGTCCCTTAACGTCATATTAGAAGGTGGGTGCTTTGTTCATGAAGTTATTATATTTGTGACCAAAAAGAGGCGACATTAGAGATATATAATTATAAAAGTGTAGTTATAATGGTTATAGTTAAGTTTATATTAGGTTAAAGAAGTCCCCGGTTTCCGGTCTTTGCGCGTTTCGCCTCAGCCCCGCGGAACGGCATTTTTATTTTGTTAAATTTATTTTTCCCCCGCTTTTTTTTTGCTATGGAACTATGTCCAATTGCCAAAATTGCAGGATCGATTGGAATTATGTTGTGCTGTTCACAAAGGGGTATATACACGTTAGCCGTATTTGTATATATATACTTTGTATATGGGAAATTTGGTTCCAACATATACAATGTATTTCCCTATTGGCAAAAAAAAGGCCTGAAAAAAGCGCGTCACCGATCTTGAAGCCGACCGATGACCAGAAACCGGAGACTTGTTATGGTCTTATATAGGGTGATTTGAATGTAGAATATTGTTGGATACGACACTCTAGACTGATTGCAAATGACTCTTAATACATATTCATAAATGCCCAAGACAGTTTCGACAACCTGATTGGACAAAACATTTGTTATAGTCTATAGTCTATAGACCATACTTACGAATTAGAATTTCTAAACAATTTTTTTAAACTAATTGATTTATATAAACATGTATGAGGTATAATATTTGTGGCTTTACGGGGTTTAATTAGGCCTATATAAACAATAAAGGGTAATGTATGATTGCGGCTTGATTACCTATTGTATCTTCCTTCCAACTTTTCCTGAAACTTGGAGGACTGCATCTTATCAAATTTTGAGAAACAAGGGGTGGGAGGCAAACAAAAATGTACGGTCAATTTGGCAATACAAAAGGAGGGGCACATTCTCCCCTTCCTGGATCCACCACTGGTTGATTTAAATATGTTGTCCATATTCGGCTTAAAATACATTTAAATGCATTGCCAAAACAATGTACATTTTCAAAAGTTCAGGAAAATGCCCATATCTTTGCCAGGTATAGGATCAAGTGAACGAGCAAAAGTCTGCCAATATGACTGTTAACACTTTTCTTTTAATGGTAGATTTCTATTAAGTGTGCAATAACTGTGTGAATAGCCGTGTGTATAACGGTATGCACACCGTTGTGCATAGCTCACGGAAGCTGTCGTGTTGAAATCTCTGCGTGTCATCAAGCAATATACCACCCGTTTCAGACGTTATTACTCAGGAAATTGTTTACCAACGCGAAGAACTATTATCATACCAACACACATTCAATAAGCCAATTCTACAGACCATTCTAATACTCGCAAATCTTGGAATTTTAGTTGGAAATGGAACCGGTACTGATCAGCGGAATATGGGAGCCCACACACAAACAGCAAGAGGTAAGCACACAAAGCAAAGCAATAAAGACTCTTGGAAAGCGCAAGTACAATCGTCGCAGACGTAGAAATAACATAATCGCATGTCACGGCTGCAAGAAGACCTATAAGACAAAAACATGGCTCTTTAAGCACAAAACAAAGTGCCAACGCATGAAAATGTTGATCGACAAAGCCTTCCGAAATACGAGATCATCACCCAGTGTGCAATCAAATAATACATTATCTTTATACACATGGAACGTTGAGGGCTATGAGTCCACAATATCACACACGTCACACGACCTTAGTACCATTGATGTCCTGATATTAACAGAAACATTTGCTGTGAAAGATATCGCATCTGTGGACCGCATGGTTCAATAGCACGGCTACAAAATTACAAGTTGGGAAGCCCACAGGAGGAATTTCAGTGGGGCTAAAACTGGAACAGAAATGGAACGCTATGTCTACCTACAAAAATGAGCATGTCATGTGTTAAAACTGATGTTGAGATAGTGGCATGCTACTTCAAGCCCAGCACAGATCTCCTCGATATTGTAGGTATTATATCCGACGCCATCAGCCAGAGACCTATAATAGTTACAGGGGATTTTAACTGTCGGATTGATACTGGCACACGCGGATGTGACCTAATTGATGCTCTTCAAGATGCCGAAATGACCCTCTTAAATGATCCGATGCACAAAACCTTTTTGTGTACTAATGGCAGCCAACGGCGCACCCAGGATTTTGTCTTGGGGGGGGGGGGGCGGCTCAAAGAAAATGTTACTCTCACAAATCAACTAGGCCTAGTATGTATATGTATGTATGTATAATATGTATGGATGGATCTTCCCATTAGGAACTCGGTAACCTCCCATGGAGGGGCATAAACGCCAAGCTGGCAAAAGCCAATCTCACTCACACACAAACATTACTGTATCGTCTATAATTATAAACTGCACAAATCAATCAATTGTGATTCAGTAACTAGACGACAATACTTAATATAGGCATTAGAAATCAGCGGTCAGCCTGGGATTCCGAACTCACAATCTTGTGATTGCAAGCCCTGCAGTCTAACCACGTGACCACGGTGCCATTAGTATAATAGGGGCAGCAATTTTTAACCTCTATAGTCCTAGTAGAGGCATGGGATGGGGTGTTCAAAACTGGTTAGGTAGAGGCATAGGGTATAGGGTGTTCAAAACTGGCTCCTAATCCTTTCATTTATGATACCTATAGTTGTAGCTTGAAAAATAAATCATTTATTTGTGACAAATATACAACTTTACTTAATAAATCTAGTGAAACAATACTAAAGTGAAAAGTCCAATCTACGACGCTTTAGTGCCATCCGATTTATGACGTCATCGATGTCCACATCTATTGCTCTATGTATAGCCATCAAAGCAAGGCCTGTCAGACGCTGGTTGCTCATGGCTGACCTCAAGTAGGATTTAAGGCGACGAAGGGTACTGAAGGTGCGTTCTGCAGTAGCTGGTGGCAGGGATGACTGCAAATATCGTGATAAGTGTGTGTATATTCGGGTACAGGTCCACCAATCCTGGTACTGAAGTCAGAGTCTCTGTAGGTGTACATGTAGATGGTACATTACCGACAGCATTTTTCCACCGCGCACACCACATATCAAACTCGCCTCTCACTATGCCTTCAGATTCGATGTCTTGTGCGTACATTTGCACAATGTCCTGGAGTTGATTGAAGTTGGTATCATTGCAGTATGCAGGCAATATGTACTGTAGTTTGGCGCATCTTTCAAAGTGGACTGAAAACCCTTGTGCTGAGTTCACTTAGCAATTGATCAATGTAGATGCCAAACATTGATACCCTGAAGTATTCTTCAGCTGATTGAGATGGATGATTTTCTCTAGCTGTTTGACGAGATGCTGTCCGTGGTTTGCGTATGACGCCGTCTACTTCATCAGCCAACTTCGTTGCGTCACTAAACAACCGTCCAAACTCTTCTTCACTGTTTTTCCTCATTTGCTTGATGATCTGCTGCACATCACGCACAAGTCTAACGCATCCAACGAGGTCACATGTAGGTGACTGCAATTTCCGGGATAAGGGTAGGAGGACTCCGCTGAGCCGGTTTAGTATGGTTGTGGCCACGATAAATACTGAAGATCTGAGAGCAGTAAGCAATGTGGACGCTCTTTGCGACGATGATCTGTCACCATTATGTGACACATACTCAAGGGCCTCCTCTATAGGGACGTACAGTTCATAGAAGACGTTAACAGCCTCGTGCCTCTCAACCCATCTTGTGGTGCATAGTTTTTTCAGACGTTTTCCAAAAACGAACAAATCTCCTGAATGGTGCTGATCGTGTTTAGTATTGTAGGTAAGTTACTTCCATGAGAGACAACCAGATTTAATACATGACTTGCACAATGTGTGTACACTGCGAGTGGGTTCTTCTCTCTTATGCATGCATGGACTCCATTAAATTGCCCGCTCATAGCCGAAGCCCCATCATAACCTTGACCACGCATATTCATGGGATCTAGAGTTTTCTCATGGAGTATGTCAAGTATGCTTTTCGCAAGTCCGTGTCCTGTGAGATCATTCACTGTTACAAAAGTCAAAAACTTCTCATACTTTGCCATCATGCACATATCTCACTGACAGGCTCATTTGTTCTTTTGTGGAACAGTCTGTTGTCTCATCCACCAATACACTGAAGTATTTCGCATCCTTCACTTCATCAACTATCTTTTCAGAGATAATATCTCCAACGGTGTTGATCTCATTTTGTGTGTTCCAACTTGTGTACATGGCGTTTCCTCCTGCAGTTTCTATGTGCCTCTTCAGATAATTGTCTCCAGCGTTGATGCGGAAACGAAGGGCTGACCTGAAGTTTCCATCATTTTCCGTGGATGTGTTGGCGATGTTGGCGATACTGCCGCTGTCTCGGTGACCACGAAATGAAATTTCCTGCCTTCCCAAAAAGAGCACAGTTTCAATCATAGGTCTGATACGCTGTCTATTGGTTATTATTTGTTGTTGTCTTGTGTTGTCTTGTGTTGTCAAGTTGATTGTCAATGCTTGGTACCTTGTTGGTCACAACCTTGAGAAACATCTGACATGAGTTGACAGCATCAGCATGATACTTTGCACTGTTGTGCTTGTTGAAGACTTCAATTGCGTCTTTGTATTTGTTAAAGGGAGTGCTTACTAAGGTTTTTAATATTTGATTGCCGTGTGCTCCGGCAGATTCAGGGGCAAAGATGAGACATGGTTTGCAGAAAACACCCTTCTCTGCATCGCTGTATGCCAACCAGTTGTATCGTTTTAGCCAGCTATGTTGAAATCGTCTCCTAGAATTTGCACACTGTGGGAAGTTGGAGGAATCAGGTACCCAGCAGTCTGTAATGAGGGCCAACTTTGTTTCATCGTCTAGCAATTTCCTCCCGTGCGCTTTACTGTAGTTTCCAATGTCGTACTTATTTGTGAAACCTGTACAGTTAGCTAGACCCTTCTATTATGACAGCTGTGGCAGACTCAATTTGTTTATTGCAGTCGTCTGAACTTTCACTGCTTCCACGCTGTGGAACGGACTTAAGGATGCCGAAGTCATCAGGGAAAGGGTCATCAGGGGTGTCTTTAGAGCTACTCTCTTTGCTTACTGGGGCAAAGCTTAATTTGGCTTGCTTCACTTTCTTGGGTGGGGGCCCACTGGTGCTCATTCTTAATTTCTGAGAAAGTACAAATCAAAATTACACATTTTAATTTAATTTTTTTTATTTTAATGCTAGCCCTTAATTTGAATCTTTAACATGGTGTTTATTTTTTGGTATTCAGTATAGGGGGCATATATATTTAGTTCTAAACTTATTTATAATGGATGTTCGTCAGATTGTCAATATAGGCTCAAAACAAGAAATAGGGCCCAAGTATATATATTAGAACTTATTGCCACTCATCTGGGTTAGGCTGGTGCCGCATAGTTTCCCCATAATGTTGTGGTATGTTGGTGTAATCTGTGCAGTGCTGCAAAACAGCCCACTGGACTTCCAATTGATTATACTTACCGATGAAGCCAATCTCTGGAGTCTGGATTGCAATTTTCAGTAATACTCCCTCTTGATAAACATGAACTTGAGTGTATATCGTCAGCAAGATTTTTGCTTTAAATAATTATATAGCGGACGTTGTTGAAGAGATCATTCCGGGGCGGTGCTACCTACTTTCCATCAATGGGCGGCAAATTCCATGAACAAGTGGGCGGCAAATCCAGATCCTACCGGTAATCTTTTCTTCTTCTTTTGCTAAAACGGTGTCACATAATAATTATTTATATCAGATTACTAAACTAAAACTAAAACCCTAACCTGGGCATGTATGTGATGTGTAATTTGGAAAGGGTAGGATTGCAGGCCTTTTTAATGCCCTGCACACAGCCGAGTTAAAGAAAAATGGAGAAAAGGAAACAACACATGATAAAATAAGATTGGATCTGGTCGTTGCACCAGAGTTACATGTTCATGCATATTCATTATACATCATCTAAAAATAAATTGTGGGTAAACAAAAATGCATTACTTTATCCTTACACTTGTCCGGCATTCCCTTGAAAAGGGAAAAACACTTAAATTTGAAAAATGCGGGAACCACGTAAAATATATTTTAGCCCGGACAAATTGGCACGTTGGTTTCAAATGTTTATGTTATTGTTGCAAATTTAAACAATTATAGTGAGATTTCATGAGACATCATAATAAAATAATTTTGGCAGAAAGAAGAAAAAAATTCCAGTGGCATAAGATGAAAAGGGCTGGAAAAAAAACATTTGCAACTTTTCTCCTCCCCCCCTCTCTCTCCCCTTTTTGTCCCTTTTTTTTCGGGGACCCTCTGGGGGCCTCAAGCTTCCCCTTGGGTGCGCCGTGGAATAGCCCTTATACCCCCTGGCCTGGGCCCCCTACTGAAAAGCAATGCCCCCTGTTCCCCCAATGAAAAAGTCCTGGCTATGCCGCTGGTAAGTTTTCCGAGAAATGCTAAGCCAAATGTAGGTGCGTCATTTCACGAGTGCGGCGAATTACGTACATGGACGATACATTGCTCAAAATGTCCCATTATACATGTAATTTCCAATCCTTACTTGACTACACTTGACTACACTTTCCTCTCCTTAAGTGTGTCCTCTATCATCTTATAAAAGAAAATCTGTGATATTTGTCATATTAATATTATATTTGGATAGTAAAATGGCGGTTGTATTCTAAATAAGGATTAGGGCATGCACCTACCTTTCATTTCTGTGCACAAGTCTGTGCACATGATGCCGAGCCTCTCTTGAGTTCTACCAATGAGCCTTTCCAAAAAGTTTTAATACCGAGTTTCAATCCACTCTCAGTGATGGCGAACCCATCCAAGATGTCTACCGATGAGCCGCTCTGATTAGCCGGCCTACAGTTCTCCAAAGTGCGGTGCAAGACCACGTACCATGTGAACAACGTCCCATTGACGAATAGTTTGAACATCAGTGCCGTGTTTTTGCACTTTCTCCTTAATAGTCATAGATAAACGTAACACTATCGTGACGAATTTTTCTGAACTGTACTTTGTTCAGTAGTGTCCTGAAAATTCCTGTTTTTGAGAGCTGTATTTCACATGCGAATCATGGGAACGTATTTACTGCTGACCGGTATACAGTGCACACACCACTTATAGCACACCTCCAAGAACCACCCTCAATGTGCACGTGTCAATGCAAATCATCAAGTTACAACATTCAAAACATTGACGTAATTCATTGTTCTATCGTCAAACTACATCTGGTGTTGACATAACTTTTTCCATGCATTCTTGTAGTACAGTATTTTATTCCTTGCAAAGAAGGTGGCATGAAGTCAAGACGTGTAATTGTTGCTCGTGTTGTTTAGCAATTAAACTGTGTATAACATACTCAACGGCGGCAGTATTATTTTGAAAGTGGCGGCAAAATCCAAATCAGCGGGCGGATTGCATGGGCCAGCGAGTAAATCGAGGTCACGTCTTGGGGTCTGGAGCCCGCTTAAGATCTCCTGGAAACCTTTGCTTACATGAGTCTGTGTTAGCATTTGTGAGCTATTTTAGCTTATAAAATGTGATTTTATTGATTCCATTTTGGAAAACTATTTTTTAATCTTAATCAGTGAGCAAAGCGAGCTCTCGGCGTGGGGTCCGGGCCGCTTTAAAATAGGCCTCAATAAATAAGAAATAGCTTGGGTTTGAAACATTAATTTTTTTTTTTAAATTAATAAAACATTTATTACGAAACATTTCAGCAAATTTGGGAAATTTTTTATCGATTTGTTTTATTTGTAATAGTTTCAGAGAATCGTTATCTCCACTGGTTACAAACATAAATATTCAAAGCTACATGTAAAAATTTGGTTCAAAAGTATGGGGCAAAATCGGCACCTTTTCTAAAGTGGGCATGTACCAGTGTCTTCATAGAAGGCTTTACTTTGAAATAAACAATTAAATTAAAACACATGGAACAAAGTAATTAACAACGTAACGAACAAATGTTTGATAATATACATGTTTACATCTTCAGAGCAGGAAATATAATGCCCATTATGCATACAAAGTACCATTTTGCTTTAAATGTTGAAACATTTACTGACATCCGTATTATTAAAAAGAAGTCAATATTTCATCATAGTCGCCATTTGTAGCTTAAATGTAAATCACCAAGGACACAAGTCACACAACTCAAACATGTTTGTGATTTAATGTGTAAACTCAAAGTTAAATACAAGTACCATACATAATTATGTCATGTGCATAGCGTCATTCCATTCAAAAACAAACAGCCATTCCACAACGTTATATGACGCTCGATATGCAGCAGTGTCTTCATTGTGTTCCAGGAATCTTAGGAATTCTTTAGAGGATTTCGGGGGGGGGGAGGTCCGTTAACAATAGAACAACAGTGTGTTAGTGTATAGGAACATTTGGGGGTTGGCACTCTGCCACATATCGAGCATGATATTTTTAACTATTGGCGTTTTCAGTCGCCTTCATTCTTAATGTCATTTTAAATGAGAACCAGAAATGCTGGTGGCCGCATACAGACTGACTCACCTACATATGAATATCATTCAGCCATTCCTCATGTTTATAGGCCACTGGCTGCTCAAACCAAATAGTTTTTCAACTTGAAAATTTTGGTTTTTGACCGCCATTTTGTTGAAAAGTTTGTTGCTAAGTTAGTTTTTGACCGCCATTTTGTTGGAATGGTTAGTTTACGCGTATGCACATCGCATACATGTACGACGAAAGTCCATCCAGGCCCTCGCTGTGCATATTTCGTGTGTAAGATAGTAGAATACTATCTTACACACATTGTACAATAGTACAAGGCAGATTATTCATACATGAATGCTCTGCATTGTACTACTGTGGCGAAGGCGCAATGGCAAAACTGTTGGATGACACGTGATGTGTGTTCCACCAATCAAGCTCTGTGTGTATGTTATATAACTCATAATACTGCACTCCAATCATTTACTTAACAGCGCATGCATTTTGTAGATGCTTTGAAGTAAACTAATATCATTACTCATATGGATTGCAACAGATCCTCGTAATTAATAATGTTTCTTTAAGGATACAAATTCTTTTAATTAATTTAAGTAAATTCTTTCTTGTCTTTACTACTTTTTATTCATGCTACTAATGGAAACTTTCAGTGAAATTAAATGATTTTTATTTTACATAAACCATGGATTTCAAATGTATTGTTTATAAATACATGTCATAAGAAAACAATTAAGTCCCTTTCTACATGTATATCAATACCAATATCTCTGATTTTCAAAATGTTTCTAAAATTGTCTATGCTGATTATTTGTAAAACAATCAATCTTTTACGTACTTTATCATATTTTCCTGAAGACATTCAGAGTATACTGATCAAAACGTTGAGTTGTAATCAACTGGTTATTTTCAGAACTTACTAAAAAGAAATGGTACACATTATGTCACCGTAACAAGTTTTTACTTCTCCTTTTCACCATTTAAAGCTACAAGTGTTACTTTTCATGTACTTTAGGTCAGCCATTTATTGTGTTAATAGATATCTCTCTTAGTCTATTAGCTGACCCTATTGTTTTCCTGCTTGAAATAAACAAAAACAAATGAATCTTACAAAACTAAGCCATGTAATTCTAAAATGCCCCAGAATGTCTTATTATTGTATTGCACAAATTATTAAAGCGTTGCTTTGCTGTTACTCAACATGTTGCAGAAAACTAAATGGATTTTTTCACAGCCACTTGGAAAACACTGGTTTTACAATATATACATATCGCAGAGCCCACTGCTATAATTATAGGATTATAGCCGGCCAATTGTCATCGGGCAAGCTCAGTGGTTGAGAGTTAAGATGTCTGCACACGTCAGCAGGTGGTCATGGGTTAAAGTCCTACCCGAGTTGCAGACACTCGGAAAGCACAGAGTATACAGTGCTTCATACATTACATTGCAAGAATCTCATCCACCTATAGAAAAACACTTAGTATACACAAACTTATTATACACAGGAATCAATGAGGTTTATGGGGACTTCTCTTTGATCATTTCCACAATAAATGTGATTCAACATAACAAAAACTTGCCAAAACATTCCCAATATTTGTATTGATTTGTTTGTATACAATGGCACTTGTAGCTTCCTAAGTCCAAAACAAAGCCCAGGTGTCTCGTCTTGTTACCTCGGACCTGCGCGTCGACATTTTTAGTTTACTTTTTTTGTGCTATTGTCCAATTGCAGCCAAAATTGCTGGATTAATTCTGCCGCGCTGTGTTTTTAACCACTTGTTCACATAGGGGTATGAACGTTTGCCCGATTTGTGTGACCTCTCTTAGCGATCATACTTTATGTATGGGAAATTTGGTCTGGTTCCAATAACCCTGCATGTTAACATGTAGCACTTTTAAAAACATTACACCCCTCCCCCCCATAAAAAAAAATAAAATAAAAAAACATGACCTATGACCAGAAACATTTTAATGAGATAATGGTTTGTTTAATTAAATATATATGTCTAAAATATTAAAATTATGATTTTGCACAATTCCAATCTTTACGATCGGAATCACAATAAATTATTACTTTTCTGATTAGAGTACTTTCGGATTCAAAATGCTAAAAAGCAAAAGGCTGAAACTCAAAACGAAAATTGTTTTTATGCGTTTTCTATCTTGGTATGTAAATATACTACTCCAAACAATTTAAGGAACACCAGAATAATCTCAGTTAAAGCAAGATCATTTATTTCAGAATTGATGAGAAACAACTGCACAATGAAACAGATAAAGGATGCATGTAGTGATTACACATTTCATGACTACTGAAAGAGAGTGGGGGGTTGCAAATGAAAATCCCAGTTCATGGAACATTTCAAACCTATTTGATGTTAAAAATCCGGTGTTCCCTAAATTGTTTTGAGTAGTATATAAAGAAAATATAATCTGTAAAAACCAGCAGTACACCCCAGAATATACACATTGTTGTTCATAACATTCTATGGGTTTTATCCAGTTGAGACACAGATACAACTGCACTTTTACTTACTGTTATCAAGCAAATTAACTTCTTCTTTTTTAAGTCACGAATGTTATAACTCTTGTTTTTAGTGTTTTCTTTCAAAACAACATTTTCTTTACATTTAGGAAAAAATACTCTGATATTATTAACAATTTGAAAAACATATTAAATTGGCAATCGTCATTGACTGTCTTTTTGTGTTCTCTTCCTAGGTAAAACAAAAACAGTAAATGGCGGAAACTACCTTTTCTGAGCGAAAATTTAAGTTTCCTGTTTCTCACTCATGTGTCATTATTTGGACAGCTTAAAAACAACATAATGAATTATGAAAATAAATCCAACAGACCATGCAAACTAAATTGATTACAAGCACAAGTAATCTATGTTATATAGCAAAAACAACTCATTTATGCAACTGCATTTATGCAACTAGACACGATGTCAACATGATTAATGTTTAGGGACTTGTCATTTTATACAAGTTTATGCCATTGGATCTACTTATCACTGATGATGAATGCCGGTATATGTTACAACATCAACTGTTTATCGTACCCGACATTAGGCCACAAAAAATTCTCCGGTTTCTGGTCAGCATTTTTAATTTTCTTTTTTTCTGCTATGAAATGATATCCAATTGCAGCCAAAATTGCTGGATTGATTGGAATTCTGGGGTGCTGTGTTTTAAACTTTTTCACATAGGGTATGAACGTTTGGTCTCTCTTAGCCACCATACTTTGTATATGGGAAATTAGGTCCTCGTGTATACATGTATATGTATAATGTATTTTCCTGTTGACAACTTTCATTAAAACAAACCAATTCACCTGCTACACAGTCTCTTGAACATCTTAAGGTAGGCAATATAACAGCCCTCTGATAATTGGTCTTTACTGTGTGGTGTTTCATGTAATACCACGGCCAAGTCCACGTCCAAGTCCAAATCCTACACCAGGATTGATTTTACATTGAGCATTCATCTGACTTGATAGATCACCTGTGGATCAATGATAATCAATGATCATCAGAAAACTACATATCTATCCTTGATCAGAGGTCACTTTACATTGAGCATTCATCTGACTTGATAGATCACCTGTGGATCAATGATAATCAATGATCATCAGAAAACTACATATCTATCCTTGATCAGAGGTCACCTTAGAGGTCACTTTATATTGAGCATTCATCTGACCAGAAAGATCACTGTTCAATCAAGAGGTCACCGTTCCCGAGTTGAAAAATTTTATTTTTAAAAATCGGCTCTAGAATTTGTTGTAAACCTCCAATATTGACTAAACCATCATACATGGGGGAATGTAAATTTACACAACACTTGGAACAGAAACAGATACATACATGTAATAAATATATGCATTTAAAATATATACATGTGATGTAAATTTACACCAACCTTGCTCAGACAATTTTGATGGAGGTCCTTGCCAAGATGCTACAGGAAGCGGCAGAACAGATGGAGGAGGTGCAGATGCCGGAAGAGCAAACTTTGATTGTGCACCTGTTGGAATCAATAATGGTATAATCAATAATTGATAGGTTGTCAATTCCATCAGATAGTTGATGCATCATAATGTCTGTTCTTATCTATTTATAATAATAATAATGAGTATTTGTAATGTGCCGGTATCCATCTTAAGACGCTTATGGCGCAGTGACACAACATGTACAAGATAAATACAAAAACAGACTATAAACAGGGTACAATGATTTGACTTCCTGTCCTCGGTCATTGATTCAATTTTTGCCCTACAACGATGTGTATATAGCACTGTATACTCAGTGCTTTCCGAGTGTGTCTGTGGAAAAACCTTCACCGGCGACTCAGGCGGGATTCGAACACACGACCTACTGCTTACTAGTGCAGATGTCTTAACCTCTTGCCCGCTGACGATTGGCCGGCTAAAATCCTATATAGCAGCACGTTCCGCAATATTTATAGGTTGCTGAAATTCTTGCGTCAACCAAAGTTTGTGATCGGTTACGCTTGGTTTCAAGATGACGAATTGTAAAAAGTAACAAAAGTTTTGTTAATTATTTGTTAAAACATAATGGAATGATTGTTCGTATACCAGTATATCTTTCAAGTTTATTACTAGCACTCACTAGGACACCGATTCCATGACCTGTAAAAAGTCTGCTCCAATCGTGATGATACTGTACCTTTAAGTTGGCAGGGTAATCAAATTTGAAGGAATTGTGAATAATTTCAAATTTTTATAAAGTTGTGTATGATAATTGTGAGTAGTTAATTTTGTACATGACATTGACACAGTATTAGTGACTTGTCAAACAGAATTGACTTCAGTAATCTGACATTAGATTTCAGAACTTGAAGTCTGTGCAGTTTAATGTGTATGCTTTATCTGAATGTCAGTACTATATGTTCATAACCTTCATCTTTCTATAAATGTTTATATTACAGGTCCTTTTAGTTGGCAAACAGTTAGTAACAGCTAATTCTTAATTTCTTTATTTATTTCTATCACAGTATTGTATGTCTATAAGACTGTGTACTAACCTGTACTTGGTTGAAGCATAGCCATTTTGGTTCCCATCTCTCTATCTTTCATTGGTTGGATCTGCTTAGCAGCCAGCATACCACTTACACCTGTAATGTATCCAAACATGTGTACGGTTTACTTGCCGACAGCAATGTGTACGGTTTACTTGCCGACAGCAATGTGTACGGTTTACTTCCTGACAGCAATGTGTACGGTTTACTTCCTGACAGCAATGTGTACGGTTTACTTGCCGACAGCAACGTGTGCGGTTTACTTGCCGACAGCAATGTGTATGGTTTACTTGCCGACAGCAATGTGTACGGTTTACTTCCTGACAGCAATGTGTACGGTTTACTTCCTGACAGCAATGTGTACGGTTTACTTCCTGACAGCAATGTGTATGGTTTACTTCCTGACAGCAATGTGTATGGTTTACTTCCTGACAGCAATGTGTACGGTTTACTTGCAGACAGCAATGTGTACGGTTTACTTCCTGACAGCAATGTGTACGGTTTACTTCCTGACAGCAATGTGTACGGTTTACTTGCCGACAGCAATATGCGGTTTTACTTGCTGACAGCAATGTGTGCCGGTTTACTTCATGACAGCAATATTATACGGTTTACTTCCTGACAGCAATGTATGCGGTTTTACTTCCTGACAGCAATGTGTGCGGTTTACTTGCCGGACAGCAAGTAATACGTTTACTTGCTGACAGCAATGTCGGTTTACTTGCAGACAGCAATATGCGGTTTACTTCCTGACAGCAATGTATGCGGTTTACTTGCTGACAGCAATGTCATGGTTTTACTTGCCGACAGCAATGTATGCGGTTTGCCGACAGCAATAATATGCGGTTGCTGCCGACAACAATGTACGGTTTACTTGCCGACAGCAATGTGTCGGTTTACCGACAACAATAATGATGCGGTTTTCTTTTCAATATATGTATGGTTTACTGACTGACGTTGGTCTTCTCAATGGCTCTTCCTTCACTTGAGGCTTTTCAATGACTTTCTATCAAAACAAAAAATTATTAAAGTGATGAAAATAATGAATAACTACTATCCTAAATAGTCCAACATGTTTACATACATGAAGGCACACAATGTCTGGAGCAAACAACCTGGGTCGCATTTTTGTGACCAAAACCAGAAACATGTTTGGGTTTTGGTAATTGATTAAATTTTTGCCCTACACCGACATGTGTATAGCACTGTATACTCAGTGCTTTCTGAGTGTCTGTGGAAAAACTTCACCAGTCAGACACCAGTCAGTGTGGAAGGATGGGTAGTAATTTCAACCAAAGCTTGTGATCAAGGCTTGCAACTTGTAAAATAAATAATACGGTATATCAATGGTTACTGTTCTTGAATTGTAACATAAACATGTAGTTCTCAAATAACATGGATATCCATCTACTGCAGTAATGATAAGAAAAACTAATAAGATGAATTGGTTTGTAATCAATAAGGCTAAAAACAGTTTCCAGTTTTGGTCTCCGCGCACGTCGCCTCAGACCTGCGTGTCAACATTCTTAATTTTCTTTTAATTTGCTATGAAATGATGTCCAATTGCAGCCAAAATTGCTGGATCAATTGGAATTCTGCCATGCTGTGTTTTAAATGACTTTTTCACATCGGGGTATGAACGTTTGCCCAATTTGTGAGGCCTCTCTTTGCCACCATACTTTTTATATTGAAAACTTGGTCCCCGCAAATACATATATCACGTATTTCCCTGTTAGCAAACAAAAACAAAATTTACAAAAAAAAGAAGAAAAAAAACCTTTACCGCACTGATTTTGAAGCCAACCGATAACCAGAGACTTTTTTTAATTTTAGCCTAAGGCTTTTTAGTTTCAATGAAAATTAAAACAAAACAAAAACTTACTGGTGTGCTGTGATTTCCAATATCATTTGGTTCTCTTCTTTTGTGATCTATATCCATACCTCTACCTCCAGCAGCAGGATTTCTTGGTGGCTTTTGTTTGGGCTTGCTGTTTGAGTACTGGGAACCATAGACAGATGGAGGAATGACAAGGCATGCTGAATCATCTTGCCTTTCAGGGAGGTGTTTAGATGTCAGTTCAATGTTAAATGTTGAAGCCAAAGAATCACTCAAACAGAAGCTGTATATGGAGATAGATTTTTTACATCATGTCAGGGGAGGGTGTGTAGATGTCAGTCATATCTACAGAATCAATCAACATCATGTCAGGGAGGTGTGTAGATGTCAGTCATATCTACAGAATCAATCAACATCATGTTAGGGAGGTGTGTAGATGTCAGTCCAATTCTAAAGAATCACTCATACAGAAGCTTTATGGGAGAGATTCTTAACATCTTGTCCAGGGACGGAGGTGTGCAGATGTCAGTCAAGAATCACTCATACGAAGTTATACTTCTATACCTTTTAATAATCTTAAGTTGACAAATGTTTACTTCAATTCATTTTGTATTTCATTTTTCCCCTCTCTTCTCAAACATGTGGGCCATCAAGTATTTTTGAATTCTTGTTGTTTTCTACAATTTACTTACCAGTTTTTCTTAGCTTTGCCCAAAGCACAGTAATCCATAGGCACCTCATTATCTTCATGATATTTGCACCTGCAAATATAAAACCAATTTTAAAGTCCACGGCACAGTACGAAGTCTATTACCTACATGAGGTGTGCCACTTCTAACCTGGTCCACGGAACAGTACCAGAAGTCTATTACCTACATGAGGTGTGCCGCTCGTGTACTAACCTAGTCCGCGCACAGTACCAGAAGTCTGTTACATGAGGTGTGCCACCTGTGTACTAACCTAGTCCACGGCACAGTACCAGAAGTCTATTACCTACATGAGGTGTGCCACTCGTGTACTAACCTGGTCCACGGCACAGTACCAGAGTCTGTTACCATGAGGTGTGCCACTCGTGTACTAACCTGGTCCACGACACAGTACCAAGTCTATTACCTACATGAGGTGTGCCACTGTGTACTAACCTGATCCACGGCACAGTACCAGAAGTCTGTACCTACTATGAGGTGTGCCACTGCGTATCTAACCCTGATCCACGGCACAGTGCAGAGTCTGTTACCTACATGAGGTGTGCCACCAGGTGTATAACCTAGTCCACGGCACAGTACCAGAAGTCTATTACCTACATGAAGTGTGCCACTGTGTACTAACCTGATCACGACACAGTACCAGAAGTCTGTACCTACATGAGGTGTACCGCGTGTACTAACCTGATCCACGGCATAGTACCAGAAGTCTGTTACCTACATGAAGTGTGCCGCTGTGTACTAACCTGATCCGGCATGGTACCAGAAGTCTATTACCTACATGAAGTGTGCCACTGGGTGTACTAACCTGATCCACACAGTACCGAAGTCTGTTACCTACATGAGGTGTGCCACTCGTGTACTAACCTAGTCCACGGCATAGTACCGAAGTCTGTTACCTACATGAAGTGTGCCACTTTCGTTGCTAACCTAGTCCACGGCATGGTACAGAAGTCTGTTACCTACATGAGGTGTGCCACTGCGTGTACTAACCTGGTCCACGGCATAGTACCAGGAAGTCTGTTACCTACATGAGTGTGCCTGCTAGGTCTACTAACCTGGTCACGGCATAGTACCGGGGTCTGTTACCTACATGAGGTGTGCCACTCGTGTACCTAACCTAGTCCACGGCATAGTACCAGAAGTTGTACCTGCATGAAGTGTGCCACTGTCTACTAACCTGGTCCACGGCACAGTACCAGAAGTCTGTTACCGACATGAAGTGTGCCACTGGAACTATTAACCATTGTTGCAGCCCAAAGATGGTTAAGCCTCATCTAGTTTAGATTGCATCTAGTTCTAAAGAAATGGCTTGACGTGTCAGCGCCTAATCCATGATGCCCTACAGCAGTAAATCTTGTAACCATGCCGTTGTGCGTGCATTAGTACAATACCGTGGTATGGATTACAGCACTTCATGTACATTGTAGGTAATGAACTTCTGATAAAACCATTTAAAGAATCAACTAGGATTATATCAATACAGAGAATGGAATTGTATTGATCTCACCTTGTTGCAGCATCATAGTCAAACGCTGTGGTAGTCAGTAGATCTGTAGATGCGCTGTGTGATGGTGGAGTAGAACCTCCATGAACAAATAACTCACATATCAATATTTCCATCTCATACACCTAGGCAAGTCTGTTAGGTACACCTAAGCAATGCAGATACCAACATTACAAGTTAATACTTGAAAAATAAAGGTGTATTCCTTTGATAAAATTTCTGTATTAGTGCTGGGGTTACCAGTTGATTCGCTATTGCTTTCAGTTGGTTGACCTAAAGTTTTAGGTTGGTGAAACCTAAAGTTGCCAACCGATAATCAACAAATGTGTACACAATCAAAAAGCATCAATAAACTTCATGCAATGAATGTTTAATAAATCTGACCAAAACTAAAGTCTAGAAATTGCTGCAAAATTCTTCAATTTTTAAATTATTGGTTTTTGGTTAACTGGTTAATGAATTTCTAAACGGTTAGTGCAGTTTTGGTTGGTTAACTGATAATCACAAAGAATCAATAGAGAAGTACAGGAATTCCTGTGTAAAATGTCTTACCAGCATGATCTGAGAGCCATCTCAAGCAACCTTCAACTTCGTTACGTCTCTGGAACTATAAGTAAATAATGAATTCACTTGATATACATGTATAACACCAACACCACAGTCATATAGTGTATAGTCATATCTCTACTTCATATTCTCTACTATGGCTTAAAGAGGTAATATCATCATGATCAACAGGGCATGGAATCAGAGTGCTAGTTTTAGATTAATTCAGTGACTGAAAATAATACCCCACAAGACAAGGTTGTATTACCGTTGCTCCTGCATAAATGAGCCAGTAATTTTCAGTCACTGTGTTCACTGTGTTTTCAGTCACTGTGTCCTAGTCTTAAACTAGGACACCCGATTCCATGCCCTGTTGAAAGTCTGCTCTGATTGTGATGATATTGTCCCTTTCAAGGAACCATCTATTCCATCAAAGAAAGAAACATCCGAGACAAGGTACCGACTGAAACTCTCACCTGACAATAAAACACAGGAGGAAGAGGCATTGTGTCTCTTGAGGGTTCAGGAAATCGCACAGTGATTCATCACATTCAAACTTGACGATAATTGGCGTAAGCCAGCTCAAAATTACATAACTTCTGGAATCTTGTGTGTTTCATCACCTATGATTGAAAATGATTTATAACAAAAACATTTAATGACCATATGAGAGAGAGAGAAATCTCTCAATTCCACATGTGAATACCTCCAAAGATTTGAAAGCCTCATTTCCCATGGTGGAAGCCTCTTACCCCATGGAAAAGGTCTCAATAATCCCTGAAATGGAATCCTCAATCCCCGAAATGAAAGCCTATATTCCAGGGTGAGAAAGCCCTCTATATTCATGAGATGCAGAAAGCATCCATTTCAGATTTGAAAGCCTCTATTGAAAGCCATCATCGAAGGGTAAATGCCTCCATATTAGAGGTAAAACCTTTATCCCAGAGATGAAATCTTTTTTCCCAAAGATGAAGCCTCAATCCCAATGGTGTAAGCCTCAATCCCAGAGGTTTAAGCCCTCTCGATACCTGAGGTGTAAGCCTCAATCCCAGAGGTGTGTAAGCCTCAATCCCAGAGTGTAAGCCTCAATCCCAGTGTAAGCCCTCAATTTCCAGAGGTGTAAGCCTCAATCCCAGAGGTGTAAGCTCTCAGTCCCAGGAGGTCTAAGCCTCCATCCCAAAGTGTTAAAGCCTATATCCTGGTGAGTTAAAGCTTCCATTTACAGAGGATGAAACCTTCATCTGAAATTTCAGTCAAAACTTACTTTA